>SJYV01006996.1:495747-530162 GCA_006410875.1 Neotragus pygmaeus
TTTTTTTTTTTTTTTTTTCAAATAAGTGAGCCATAGTTCTTAATTTTAAAAAAGTTCATACCATATTCCCTCAATTTTAAGAAACAGATTTTTAACATTTTTAAAGCTACCTTAAAATAAGTTTTTATGGTGACAATACTTTTATTTAAACAAAAACACTACTAACTTGATTTGTTTTACATTTACTATAATCATTGAAATATTCTCTTTGCAAAATTATGGTATAATATACAGATTTCATTGGATATTATGAACTTTCTTCATTTGTTATAATTTACTTATTTCATTGGAAATTTATTTCACTGTGAAAGAATACATGTCCAATGAAATAAAAAATTATTTTTAAAAATTTTAGCATAATTGTTTATAATAATTTTGTTTTGAACTGCACCCACATGCTTTTAGAATTCTCAATAAGCTTCCAAAAAGGATGAAGAACCATTGCTCTACACATTACTAAAAAGGATTTCCACCCAAATGTTAATTGAGAAAGTTTTCTTCGCATAATATCCTAACCCTAAAATTGTCTGTGCTCCTGAAATATTGCTCTGAAAATATCTTTAAAAGCTATTTGCCTTCATTCTATTTAATAATTTGGCTAGCTGGCTTGTTACAAAGGCTCAAAGAACATAGCTATAATCAGGAGGATTTGGGCTTTCCGAAATTTTAAAGCAGACTCAAAATGAGTCTGTTTTGAGGTTGGCCAGAGGTTAACTATACCTACTCCAAACTACTTCCGTTACAGAACCAGCTACTAAGGAATAAAAGGCTAGACAAAAGCTGGCAGGCAGATGGTTACAGAGTCAGGACTCGTAACAGTTGAGGAAAACACCATATCCTGCCTCCAGAATATGTACTTCCTGACAGTGTAAGTTGCTCAGGCTCAATGCTTGCCTCAACACACAGTTCCTGGGTCAATCAAAATGTCGATTTTAAGAACGGACATCTGGTTCTTGTGAATCACTCCTAAACAATGTCTTTAAAATTTCTATTCCTCCTCCATACCCTCCCCAAAATCCATAAGGTTCTCTACAATTCAAAGGGTCAAAGAATTTGAATTACACTAAAGGAAAAAATACATTATTTTCCATTACCAACCTATCTTCCTGCTACCTATATTTCAGTTTTGCATTTTTCTTTAAAAGTCTGTAAGATATATTTTTTCTTTCCCAATAATGACATTAGATATGTCACATTCCTGCAGGTAAAGATTAATAAGTAACAATAAATATAATAAAATTTATTTCAGTCATCATCCTTCGAAGCATGTCACAATACATTTTACATATACATCCAATATCCACAAACACTGTAAACTAGATATATTCATAAAGAACAGCTTTTATCACAAAGTGGCATAACAAAAGAAAAGCAGGAATGACAGAAGAAAAGCAGAAAGAGAGTATGACAAAGGTAGATTATTCTTTTGGTTTCCAAACACACTCTATATCACATTGCCTCTTCCTCTTAATTTTTTTTTTTTTTTTTTCCAGAAAGTGAATATAACCTTCAAAGTCTTGAATTTAAATCATACTCTGTGATGTTCTGGGAAATTTATATCACTGTAGTTATCAGGTATTCAAATCAGCAACAGAGCCACATTTTTTAATAACAAAACTGAGACATGTATCAGAATTCTCCTTCCTGCCAGTCTGCCCCTCTCAAAAGTAATACTTGCATCGATCATCAAAATAAAGCTGTGATGAACAAGTAAATACATCACTTAGAGAAAACAAAGTGAAATGGGCAGAACCCTCTAGGGCTTTTCTTTCGAGAGAGACAGACACACAGTCTATTATAAGCAATCAGATATTAGAAGGTAATCAAAAGAAACCAGACAGAGGCATCATCAAACATGTTAAAAGACTTTTTCAAAGGTGTCAGTCCAGAGCAGATGTTCTACCACCTCCACGTGAACTAGAGGCACAAAACGAGCCCAACAGAGACTCCTCAAATGTCCCAAGAACAGTTACTAGACACCAGCAATGGCCTGCTGGAGCACTTTGTGGAAAACTAGCAGGACTGCCTCTAAAAGAAATATAGTTCTCCAACAGCCCATGGTTTCACCACTGAAGTCACATACAGGGTTATATTGCATAGCTGCTGGCCTCCTTCAGATAGATAAGCTAAGGGAGTCAGACCCAACCCAGTTCCACTTCACTTTTAGGTAGGGCGGACAAATCTGTATATATTTACAATATCGAGCATTGTACAGTAAATAAAAAAATAAACAAAAGCATCCCCAAATGCTAAGAGAACAACTCATAGGAGGTAAATAATTCCAAGATCTATTTAGGTTGCGAGGAAGAAGGCACCATTACTGTGCACATGTACTTTCCCCCCAAGCTTTCTGCCTTAAACATTGATTATTTTACAATCAAAGAAAATGCTGTTAACATACATTAAGTCATAACAGCCCATGAGGGCTCCAGTTAGGGTGGGCAAAGCATGGCTTTTTACAAGGAAAGAGAGGCAAATGCAAAGGTTCTGGATGACTGTTTATACAAAGTCAAGCCGTGTTCACAGCCAAACCACTGTAAAGAATGCGAACGGGGAAAGGGAGACAGGAGAGGAAGATTAAACATAAAAGTATATAAATGCCTACCGGATGTTTAGGGACTTCCAGTACCTTGCAAATAGTCCACATTCCATAGGCAATGGGGAATAATCAAAGGTTATTGAAAGAATGACATAATCACCTCTACTAAAGGAAGCACATTATGATAGCTCTAAATAGCATGGATGAGAGGAAAAAAGATGGAAAGAGATCCAGTGGGTCATTACAGTAGAGCTTATCAGTTAGAAGAGTGCAGTAGTATTACGACAGGTCTGTCCTTCACGTTCGTTCTCAATCCATGCCACCTACAGCAGTGGCGATGCATAGACGGCAGCAGCAGACTCTTTGAAGAACCGGTAAATATTTGGAAAAGGGAACAGAAGAGAAAGGGGTTCTAACCTAGAGGAACAGAGATCAGATTTTAGACACAAAAGGTTAAATACAAAGTTGTTTGAGAGGACCCCTGACATTTCCCCACAGCAGGAAGGCCTCAGGCAACACATGGTTATGAAACGCCAGGGGACAGCTAGTAGGTGAGGAAGAGCTTTGGGTCTCTCAATCCAGCTCGCCCACAAGAGAACTGGTCACCCAAAGGGTTTATTCTTATACCTGCCTCATTGGTGAGGAGGAGCATTTACCCATTTCTTAAAGATGCTTCATTTCTACACTCGAAGTCCACTTAGATCCGTTAAACTTCAAAACTATTTCAGACAACGAGAGTTTTTCATTTTTATTTATTTTAGGGAGCAACAGGTCTTTGTTGCTGCATGTGGGCTTTCTCATTGTGGCGGCTTCTCTTGTTGTAGAGTATGGGCTCTAGGTGCATGGACTGCAGTAGTGGTGCACAGGCTTTGCCCCACGGCATGTGGAATCTTCCTGAAACAGGGATCAAACCAGTGTTCCCTGCATTGGCAGGAGGATTCTTATCCACTGGGCCACCAGAGAGGTCCCCAGACAATGAAAGTTTTCAATCAAGCGAGGGATTAAAACGGAAGAAAATAGGACTTCCTGGTGGTCCAATACAGGAGACTCAGGTTTGATCCCTAGTCAGGGAACTAAGATCCCACATGCCCTGCAGTGCAGCAAAAAAAAAAAAAAGAAAAAGAAAATTTTAAAGAGTCTTGCTTGCATTGCAGCC
The DNA here is from genome assembly GCA_006410875.1 of Neotragus pygmaeus. NCBI lineage: Eukaryota > Metazoa > Chordata > Mammalia > Artiodactyla > Bovidae > Neotragus > Neotragus pygmaeus. The sequence goes on from SJYV01006996.1 coordinate 499,443, forward strand.
TAATTTAAAAAAAGAAAAAGAAAGACAGGAAAGGTGAATTTTCTGAGCAACTATCAAGTTTCAGGTACTTGCTAGGCCCTTTCAAATGACTTTTTCTCTGAATCTGCCATCTATAGGGGCACTAAAGCTTTAACATGCATCAGTGCTTTGTTCCTAATCATAGAGCTAGCCCTTGCTGAAGTGGGTTAGGCTCACTCAGAAACCTGATTGCCATTTCAAATGAAAAGCACATCATTTTCATTTAATTTTGGTNGAATCTGCCATCTATAGGGGCACTAAAGCTTTAACATGCATCAGTGCTTTGTTCCTAATCATAGAGCTAGCCCTTGCTGAAGTGGGTTAGGCTCACTCAGAAACCTGATTGCCATTTCAAATGAAAAGCATATCATTTTCATTTAATTTTGGTAAAGTTTTATTATTAAACCAAGTCAATTTCCTTGTTATTTGATTCATTTGCAGCTTAATTTAAAAAATGTGATTACCAAATGGAAAAAAATGCCGAGGCTAAATTAAAAAAAAAACAACAACCTTATAATTGAAAATTTTCAGGCCAAAGTGAGAAAACATAAAAGCAATTTCCACAGCATCTACCAGTGATTCCACCCTGGATCTTTAAGGCCTGAAGGTCTAATATCCATTGGCTATTAGTCTATTGGTCTATCATAGTAGAATCCTGATAAGTTGTTTTGGGTTTTGCACTAAGCCCCAAGGTCCTAGTGCTGATCTTTAATTTTATTCTCACCTCATAGGTTTGCTCTATCCAAATAAAAGAATAGTGTGAATTGATTTATGAATCACAGTATTTTTGAACATGTGGTTTATACCATCTTGAACCAATTTTCTGGTGAACAATGAGATGAGGAAAACATCTGGCTCAGAAATTGCTAGGCCAGGTGATACAATATCCTTTTCCTTCTTCCTTTTCCTCCTCTTTAAATAGAGGCCCATCCTTGTTTACAGGATGAGGGCAAGAGCTAAAATCCTCTACAGAAAGGATATGGTGTATGATATTGTTATTAAGGTATTGTGTAAAATTGTTACCCAGGCTGCCTAAGGAAACTTATCAACAAAAAACTAGCTAAGCTCTCACCAAAGTCGACAGTTACCTGTGAGAAGTCGAATGGAGCACTGGGGGATGGGAAAATCAGAACTCCAGGGAGGTCTCTCTCTCACCTGTGCTGCTAAGCCTGTCTCTCTGAACCATTAAAATGGAAGTTACATGTTCCTACCTCACAGGGCTGGTCTAAAGCACATGTAAGCTGGTGAAGGAGGTTGAGAGAAAAAAGGAGGAATTTGCTGAATTTGCTCATTATTTATTATTAATAAATTTTAAAATGAGAAAAATAAATTAATCTTATTATTAAATTTAAATAGAATAGATTTAAATTTATTAATAAAATAATAATTTATTTTGCTCATTAAATTATCTATTTAGCACAGGTCCCTAATATGAATGCTTTATTCCCATCACATAGATGAGAGCACTATAGCTCAAAGACTAATGACAGGGCAAGCTCTTTGCTCAGATTTTCAAAAAAAGGCAGAACCAGGATTCACAATAAAATTCTTTTGATATAAAAATCCATGCTCTTTCCATTATTCCCTCCTATACACATGGCAGCACATGCATTATCAAGGTGAGCTTATATATTATTTTTATAGCTTACCGAATCTAAGTAACATATCCCGTTTTAGACTTGCCATTCATTATTTGCAAACCATTAGTAAAGAAAAATACTGCCGATATTATGAAAAGCACCAACTGTAAGCTGCATCAGAGTTTCAGTGATATTCAAATGCGAATGAAACAAATACGCATCTTAGAGAAAATATAGAAATAGAATGACCAAGTAGAACCAATTTTTAAATTTCACCAAAAAGTCAGAAATTTGATTCTTGTAAGATTTGCCAAGTATTTCAAAACTTCAATACAGGATTGATGTTTAATCACTAAGTCATGTCCGACTCCATTTGTGACCCCCATGGACTATATAGCCCTTCAGGCTCCTGCTCCTGTGTCTGTGGGATTTCCCAGGCAAGAATACTGGAGTGGGCTGCCATTTCCTTCTCCAGGGGATCTTCCTGATCCAGGGATCGATCCCTTATCTCCTGCAGTGGGAGGTGGATTCTTTACCACTGAGCCACTAGGGTAGCCCTCAATCCATGATACTGATACATTTATTCAGTCAATACATTACACATTCATTTAATTACTGTGTATTTAGCACTGCCTCAACCCTCAAGACCATGTTATCAAAAAACAAGAATCAAGTTGCCAAACATGTTACTAGAAAACAACAATGTTAACAACAACAATATCAATAAAGGGCGCGCTCTGGGCATGACAGAAGACTGCAGAGAGAGCACAGAGCAGTTCTTCCCGTAATTACCTCTCTGGCTCTCTTAGAAATGACTGGCTTCAAATGTAAAGCTCCTGTCTGTAAGATGAAAACCCCTATTCTAGATTTCTTCATTTGGTTATCTGTTTACCCTTCTTCACCTTTAAAAAGAAGGCTGTGGCCTTTCAGAGTAGCACAGAAGTCTTTACAAGCGGGCACAGTTTAACTGGAACCTGCCCCCGTCTGGCTTAGAGTTGTCTAGACTTTGCATGTCACCTCCTGGTGACATGTCACCCATCACATTCCCAGCTTGGTTTCTGGGCTCCTGGAATCATCTCTTGGTTGACCCACACACCCCAGCATTGTCATATGCCAGTCCTGTTGGAATGAGATTCCATGTTCTCGTACATTAGTATACACCTTCCTACCAAGTCCTAGAAATCACCTGATGTTCCCTGGGTAACCTGGCAAAGACATAGGCTTACTCTTTTTTTTTTTTTTTTGCCATATCATGCAGCCTGCAAATCTTAGTTCCCAGACCAGGGATTGAACCTGGGCCACCGAAGTAAATGCACTGAGTCCTAACCATTGGCTGGATCTCTGTGAACTCCCAGACATGGCTTACTCCCTTTTAGATTTCTGTTCTTTGTACCAACCAGTGAACAATGATAGATTTCAGGCAGAAATACAGGCATTCCTTTCTTAACATCAAAGCAAATTACCTGTTCTATTAATTGATAAAGCAAGCTTTAAATTAATTAATACAAGAAAATTCCTAGCTCCCTTTTTTTTAACTGAAGTATAGCTGACTTACATTGTATTAGTTTCAGGTATATAACATAGTGATCCAACATTTTGATAAATTACACAAAATTATGATAAAATATTGGCTATTCTTCCTATGCTGTACATTAGTCTTGTGATTCGCTTATTTTATAACTAGCAGTTTTTTCCTCTTAATCCCCTTCACCTATTTAACCCTTCCCTCCACCCTGGCCCCACTATTTTGTTCTCTGTATCTGTAGCCTATTTCTGTTTCACTGTATTTAGCTTTTTTTAGATTTCACATATAAATGATAGCACACAGTATTTGTCTTTTTCTGTCTGACTTATTTCACTAAGCATAATACTTTCCAGGTCCATCTATGCTGTTGCAAATGGAAAGATTTGTTTTCTTTCTAATCTAACTAAATACCTTTTGGTAGTTGTGAAATTCTTAACTATTCATTTCCTGAATTAATGTGAAGGTCACTAGATTGACCTGAAAATATCATTCATGGCATAATTATTGTGAGTTCATTGGTTTATTTTTCTATGATAATACATTTCTTGGCTATTCATCAATTTATTCATTTGGCAATGGCAAACACTTTGGCCTTGCACTTAACAGTGCCAGGCACTATATTAGCTGATGGTAATAAATTGATATATAAGAATGAAATAAAGAATTTACTAAAAGCTGTTGGGCCCAAATTCTTAGATTCCCCCCATTAAAAAATAAGTGAATTTAGTAGATGCCAATTACAGGCTGCTGCTGCTACTGCTGCTAAGTTGCTTCAGTCGTGTCGGACTCTGTGCGACCCCACAGACGGCAGCCCACCAGGCTCCCCCATCCCTGGGATTCTCTAGGCAAGAACACTGGAGTAGGTTGCCACTCCCTTCTCCAATGCATGAAAGTGAAAAGTCAAAGTGAAGTCGCTCAGTCGTGTCTGACTCTTAGCGACCCCATGGACTGCAGCCCACCAGGCTCCTCCGTCCATGGGATTTTCCAGGCAAGAGTACTGGAGTGGGGTGCCATTGCCTTTACTCTGCGCTAATTTACTTCTTCTCAATCAATCCTCATTTCTTTGTCTCTATCTGACAAATGAGGGAACTGAAAGATTAGTTAGAAAAAGTAAGCAATTTACAATAAAGAGGACCACAAGGGCTCACATTTGAACTCACATCTCCTGACTTTAAATCAATCATACAGTCTTTTTACTAGCATATTGCTTATGCCATCGGCCAAAAGGAATACTATGGTGCAGTTAGAAGTTCCAGTCTCAAGCAGATTTGTGTTCAGTTTGAGCTCTGTTGTATCCTTAATGGAAACTTGGAGCAAAAATTACTAGCAGCTGAGCACAGGATCAGACCTCTAGTTCTCTGAACACCATTATGTTTTATGACTAAATATACAATTTCACATTTATTTTCATTTGACAGAGAAATACCATGTTCCTATAAATTAAGCATGCAAATGCTCTGCACACTTCTGTAGTGAGCGTGCCTTATTCTTTCAAGAGAAAAGGTAAGCTACTAATATTTCTCAGCCCTTGTATGTGTTCAAGTTATAACACACTCACTGGAATCTCATTATAACAAATTCTAGGTTCATAAAGGATTGGAGAAGGAAATGGCAACCCACTCCAGTGTTCTTGCCTGGAGAATCTCAGGGATGGGGGAGCCTGATGGGCTGCCGTCTATGGGGTCGCACAGAGTCGGACACGACTGAAGCGACTTAGCAGCAGCAGCAGCAGGTTCATAAAGGATTGTTCCAAAGGTGACTTAATCTTCCACCAAGATAATACTTGGTGCCAACAAGTAAATCCTCCTTGACCACAGTCAGCTGTGTAGCAAAGCATATGCCATACTTGCTCACTTTCCTTCTCTCTCTGTATCCTGCCCCATGATAAAGAGGGATTTGAGGCTGTTTCCCTCCCCACACCCCAGGCATTTTAGCTAAACGTGTACTGCTAAGACATGTACTTTGCCTAGCATTTTAAAGAGTGAGAGCCTTTATGTCTCACAACGATATTTTAGGCATTAACTTAGATCTCCCTTGGACATTCATCCTAAAGAAAGGCTGAATTACTGAAGTATGAACAACATGCCAACGTGTGATCACTCCACCAACATGTTCCCATAGTATATGAAAAAGTGGAAAATGAAAGTGTTAGTTGCTCAGTTGTATCTGACTCTCTGTGACCCCATGGACTATAGCCCACCAGGCTCCTCTGTCCATGGGGATTCTCCAGGCAAGCATACTGGACTGGGTTGCCATGGCCTACTCCAGGAGATCTTCCCAGCCCAGGAATTGAACCCAGGTCTACTGCATTGCAGGCATATTCTTTACCATCTGAGCCATCAGGAAAGCCCAGGTCTGGTGTTCTGTTCTATGTCTCAACTTGTTATACTGAAGTTATTTCCGATAACTCAACCCCCAAACACACACACACACACACACGAGGACTCTGTAGGATTATATGGTCCTTAAGGTCTCTATAATCTGAATATAATGTCTGGACATAGTCACTCTTCAGTATTTATTGACTGAATATGCTGAAGTATCCATGTTAAAATCACTGTGTCTGGCCAAGGACACAAGCGAAAGCTTCAAGAGTCCTTCCCCACAGTAGGACAGTGAACACCCTAAGAACAGCTTAATCAAAAAATGCAGATTTGAATCTCTGCTAGAAGAGTTTCTTGGCTGATAAGATAAACATTGTGGTAAGAATAAGCTACTCCACTGAATCAGTCATTGGTAATACAGCCCTATATCACTTGAGAAGCAATGTCAGCTATGCATTCTGAAATAGGAAGGAAAAATATCGTTTTCACTCTATTCTTTTACCTGCCCTTTCCTAAAGAAACCAGAATCACTATTACACTAGAATTGACCAATTTTTCAACCTGCCTTTATTTTATAGAGCATCAGGATATGCATGACAAAAATGCACCAAGAGAAGAACACAAAGTCTGTAATTCTCCCCACAGCACAGCATTAAACTACCACTGGCATCACTAACCAACAACTATAATTAAGCCTAATTATAAATTACAAGTATCTAATTTTAGAAGACCTTTGCTTTATAAAGCCTAGACATTAGAGATGTTATTAACTTAGCTACTTCAAATTATTCCAGAGCCAGAAGCATCCTTTATTCATTGGTGCCTCATGAATCTGGCCTGAAAATATTCCAATGGTCAGGATCCTTTCCTCAGGTCAGTAACGACCAGGGGCAGCAGTCCACTTGCTATTGTAAGTTGAGCATCTCTGAAAAGGCAGCTGGATGCTACTCAAATCTCTCTTCTACTTACACCTGTAACATCCCTGTAGGTTTCCGATTTTCTTTTACTTGCTCCCCTGTGGACCTGTTGTGATTTTTGATGTGAATAGTCTCAGGACAATTTAACAAAGACTTGAGTGATGGAGAGCCCTGAAATGGGAAAACTGTTTGAAAAGGAAGAAATAAGTCCAGCATAGGATACATAAAGATCCAGGTGGTGCTAGTGGTAAAGAACCTGCCTGACAATGCAGGAGACATAAGGGAATGTAGGTTTGATCCCTGGGTTGGGAAGATCCCCTGGAGGAGGAAATGGCAACCTATTCCAGTATTCTTTTTGTTTTTTCTTTGTATTGGGGTATAGCCAATTCACAATGTTGTTGATAGTTTCAGGTGAACAGTGAAGGGATTCAGCCATACATATACATGTACCTACTTCAGTATTCTTGCCTGGAGAATTCCACGGACTGGGGAGCCTGGCGGGCTACAGTCCATAGAGTCACAAAGAGATGGATGCGACTGAGTAACTTAACACTTTCACTTTTCAAAGAATACATACTAGCTCATGGCAAAGTACTTAAGTCCCTTGCCTTAAAGCACCATCATTTCAGTTTTGGTTGGGCTTTGAACATTTCCAAGTAGAATTAAGATGACCAAAGTATTATCTTTGCCAGGTATAAGGACTGGCACAAAAGAAAGCCACTGCAGTCATGAGGGACGCCAGGCCCAGTGAAGTTCTGCTGGGTTTTCTGATTTGTAAAATGATGGGCCACACAGCGCATGGGAACTTGTGCTCCCTCTCGCCGCCACGTGATCTGTCTACGGCACATCACGTTGTGAACCTCCCTGACAGTGTGATGGACCACACTTCCCGCATTGGCAGATTATATGGATATGATGGTAACAGCTCCCACCTGATTCAAGGCCCAGTGTCCCCAAATCCCTGACCTCTAGAGATACTAGAGGGCTAACAGTGGCAAGCAGCAAACCAAATAAGGGCGGGGGATGTTTGCCCCTCTGGCTAGCACTTCAAAGGCCTTTCATAGGAAACTGAAGCCCATTAAGGGGAGCCACAGATCAGCAAGCTTTAGCCATGAGGGTTGCGAATTCTTTTTCTTGGAACACAGCTGGCGGTGGTGACACTGAGCCATTCCTGACAATCCCAGGATGCTGAACGTGGACCAAGGACAATGGCCAGTAGGTCTGGTCTTCCTGTTGAGAGAAAGGGGACACAGCAGGAACTTGCTTTGGAAAAGGAAGCTGGTAGTAGGGGTTTATCTTACTGTTTAGACTTTATCTCAAAGGATATCAGAGGCATGCATCATGTGACAGTGCTTTGATCTTGACCTGCCTCTTAAAGACAGTTGTCAGTCCATCTGCCACTCCCACTACCCTGCCGACAGTCCTGAGAAAGAAAATAGCTGTCCCTTGGCATGGACAGCCGTGCTCTAGAGCATCCATGTCCAGGTGGAGCGAGCTAATGACTCACCCCAGTACTGGTGTTAGAAAAGAACCATGGCTTCAGGAGATCTGGTTTCCAGAACAGATGTTGACACTTAATTAACTGTGCCTCTGTGCACAGTACCTTTCCTATATAGCTCAGTTTCCTCACCGTTTAAAGAAATGCAGGAGACTGGGGTTCAATCCCTGGGTCTGGAAGATCCCTTAGAGAAGAAAATGACAACCCACTTCAGTATTCTTTCCTGAAAAATTCCATGGACAGAGAAGCCTGGCAGACTACAGTCCATGGGGTCACAAAGAGTCTGGCACAATTGAGTGACTAAACCACAACCACCACCAAAGGAAAGGTTAGTTAGATCACAGGGACCCTCAGATCTCTTACTTTTAGTGATTCTGTGATAATGATACAAATCATCTACGTAATTTTTTTTTTTGGCCATGTGGCTTGCAGGACCTTGGTTCCCTGACCAAGAATCAAACCAGGGCCCCTAAGTCCTAACCACTGAACTGCCAAGGAATTCCTGATAGTAAGGTGCATAGCATAATAAATGGTACTAAGTGTTTTTTCTATATCCTCTACTTTAATTCTTCCAACAATATGTGATGACAATTTTACTCAAGCTTTATAGGCAAAACAAAACAAACTAGGTGCAAAGATATGATTTACCAATGATTCTATCCTGCTTATACCTTTTTATGTCTTTTTAGTCAAAAGTTGTGCTTTGTTTAAAAAAATATATATCACACAAATTCGCAATGGGCAAATCCTCCAAAATTCACATAAAACCAGATTAAAAATAAAATGAAATAGAATTTTTACAGCTGTTCTATTTTATAATTGATGGTTTTGCTTTATACTCTGTTTTCTAAACTGCCAAATCAAGTGAATAGATTCATTATTTTCAATACAATATTGCATAAATCTGAATGATTTCTCTGACAAGTCTCTGGGAAGATGGATGACCATCGTCCTTTGGTACTCAAATCAAAAGCAGCCTTAAGAAAACGGTTCTTCTAGATCTGGGGCCTCATGTTAAAAATGCCTTCACTAGGAGTGACTTCAGAGCCAAATGTTTTCCATCCACAAGTCACTTCCATCAAGCATTAATACGGAGAAGCAATATTCTTACCAGTTGTCAAAATGAGGTGGACTTTTAGCTTTAATTTGGTTGCCACCTGCTGGCTAAAAAGACAAAAATCTTCTCTCTGCAGCAAAGGCAGCTTGGGAACCCAGGACAAACGGAAACAAATGAATTCTCTCTTATGCGTAAAGCAAGTTTGGGTGAGATCAGATTATCTTCTAAACCAGAAGAGAGTGAGTGTTTAATGTCTCTATCGTTTTCCAGGTACTGTGTTAGGTCTTCAGATACACTATTACATGTAATCAGCTCCAAATGACTGACTGGCCTAAGTATGAATAACACCATTTTAAGTGGCTTCAGGCTCCACAACCAAAATGCAGCCATGAATTCAAAACCAGTGCTCACCCAGATACCAGCTTTTCTTCAGCAGTGTACAGTCTTTTCATTAACCATGATTCTTCTCAACCGTGTCTGAATAATCCTCATTTGTGCTAAGTTGCTTCCGTAGTGTCTGGCTCGTTAAAATAAGAAAACGGATCTTGATTTAATGGCTCTCCTGTTTTGTTCCATCTTCCTGTTGCTGTTCAGTCGCTCTCAGTCGTATCCAACTCTTTGCAACCCCATGGAATGTAGCCTGCCAGGCTCCATCATGGGATTCTTCAGACAAGAATACTGGAGTGGGTTGCCATTTCCTTCTCCAGGGGATCTTCCCGACACAGGAATCAAGCTCTCTCTCTTATGTCTCCTGCATTGGCAGGTGGGTTCTTTACCACTAACACCATCTGGGAAGCTCTCAATCTTTATTTTTGGTTACTCTGGGTCTCCACTGTTGCACACGGGCTTTTCTTTAATTGCGGCAAGTGGGGGTTACTCTTCCTCGTGGTGCTCAGCCTTCTCATTGTGGCGGCCTCTCTCACTGCAGAGCACAAGCTCAGTAGTTGTGGTGCACAGGCTTAGTTGCTCTGCAGTATGTGGAACCTTCCCTGACCAGGGATTACCCGTGTCCCCTGCATTCGCAGGTAGAGTCTTACCAACTGTTCTACCAGGGAAGTCCTTTCCAAGTAATCTTACCCTGCAGAGAAGAGGCTTAGGAACAGAGCTGCAACTCACCATGGGGAGTCACAAAGCTTTCGTGACAGTTCACAAGTTAAGCAGAGACAAGTCACATAAATACTTCATAAATTTGGCAGGAAGGGCACCAATGATTAGCAAGAACGAGAATACTGTAAGAGTCATCAATAAAAGCAATTTCAGGTGATCAGAAAAAATAATGAATTTTACAGTAAAATTTCAGGGCCTCTCTGGTGGCTCAGTGGCAAAAAATCTACCTGCCAATGTAGGAGACATGGGTTCAATCCCTGATCGTGGAAGATCCCGCATGCCACAGAACAACTAAGCCTGTACACCACAGCTACTGAAGCCCATGCTCCCTGGGGTCCATGCTCTGCAACAAGAGAAGCCAGCATGAGAGGTCTATGCACCACAATGAAGAGTAGCCCCTGCTCACAGCAACTAGAGAAAGGCCACTCGCAACAACAAAGATCCAGCACAACCGAATTTCAATCCTTTAGGAAACACCAGCGCACCATCTCTTCATGGTGTACTGCATGCCCATGTGTCACAGACACAGCCCAGATCCTGATATCAAGAAGCTCACAATCTAGATGGCCAGACAACAACATAAAAGCAAGCTTCAATACTCAGAGCCCCTTTCTCTGGTCTCTAAGAGGCACTACCATTGAAAAGAACAATGGTGTTTGAGTTATAACTGTGTACCAGACACTGTTCTAAGTTAGTTAATATATGGAAAGTGCTTAATCTTCATAGAATGGTATGAGATAACTAGGATCGCTAAATCTCCCTGTTATCCATCACACAAGGGTAAACAATTTGCCTAAAACTACACTGATCTCTTAAGTGACTGAACTGGTGGTGTTCAAATCCACATACTTGGCTCCACAGCTCAGATGCATAAAGACCAGGCAATACAGCCTGTAAGAGAAGAAGCGTCAATGACTCAGTGGACATGATTATGAGCAAACTCTAGGAGATAGTAAAGGCCAGGGAAGCCTCACAGTCTACAGTCCACCGGGTTGTGAAGAGTCAGACATGGCTGAGTGACTGGACAAGAGAAGCATGAGTGCCCTGATATCAAAGCAGAGGAACAGAAAGGTCAGGTAACTTATCAGCTGTTGCACAGTCAAGTAGCCAGAAGTGGAACCTGTTCTCTAACCATTAGTACAGTTCTCGACTACTACCATCATGTTGCTTCTGAAAATAACAAAAAAATGATACAACAAGCATGAAAAAGTCTCATCTATATCACTGAAGGAAGTTGAAGTTCAGGTTACTGGGAACAGAACCTTTAGCAGAGATGACTACAGAGTAGGCTTATTCCACGTGAGGCTGCTTGGAGGCTCTGAGTTACTTCCAGAACCATCCACCTGTGAACTAACTCCTGTTTTACCTTGGATGCTCAGTTTCCAAAAGAGGCCTGGCACAAAACACCAATTCCGCAGGTGAAGAGAGTGACTAACTCGACATCTCAGCCCCTATACCCTGAGGAGCCATGTGAACTTCCATCTATAGGATACACACGGTTCATCAAGTGAGAATGATCATCAGTTTCTGAGGCAAATTCAAAGGGCACTTTTACATTCTATAGCCAATTGGAAAGAAATGAGAATTAGAATCCATTCTGTATACTCTGTGGAATTAACACCGACACAAAATCATTATCCTCAGATGAAGTTTTACCTAGAAGTTTTCGGAGGAATCACCATTATTACTTAATAACCACATCTCACATTCATCTAAAACAGCTATAACTGGAAGAGGCAACTACTATTTACCACAAATCAAACAAAATATTGACACTAAGTTATGTGTGAATAATGAGATAAACAGACCTGGAAATCAGCCCATCTAGAATGAGGAAGACACAAAATCATGGCTAATAGTCACCCATGAGTAGATCTAAAAATTTGACAGAATTTTTCTTTGATTCTTTTTATTCCATTTATCAGGACATTAATGCCTATATAGCTCAATGCTTTTTTTTTTTAACCATAGAATGATGTGCCTGTTTTCCTTTATGAGGGCTCTGAAAAGAAGAAAAAGAAAAATGTAAGTGGAGAAAGGAAAACCATACACTGTGAAATGTAGGTGAATCCACAGAGAATTTTTCAAGTGAGTTATAATTTTCATTGTCCTAAAATGCTTTATAATCATTGCTAGTAGCTTAAAAGATAGATACATCATGCTGTGTCCCTGAGCTAAATAAACTATTTGTTTTAAGCTCTAATATCACATTTCAAGAAAAATGTGCATCTAGAGAGATTCAGGATGGTATGAAACTCCAAAAATATATATGATGAAAAAATAGAAGGAAATAGGGATGCTTGTCCTCAGAAGGACAAAAACATTCAGAAATAATAATAGCAGTCATTATGCTGTAACCTTAAGTTTACACAATGCTATATGTCAATTTCATCCCAATAAATCTAAAAAATGATAATGGCATGTACTGAATCTGTATTATTGTGCTAAATAATTTGTGTGCATTATCTCATTTAATCTTTACCTACCACCATATGAGGTAAGTAATACCTTTTATAGACAAAGAAACAAAGATTGGAAATACTCCCCAAAGATCATTAGTTGACAAATGGGGTAGGTAAAACCATTCTGAAGGTCTGCCTTACATCCAGAGCCTAACATCTCAATCTGCTACAATGGCCCCCACTTAAGAGACAGCAAGTAGCCCAGCCTCTACTGTACAGGCTAGGGTTCTGATACCAACTGCTGCCGCCAACTGGGAATACGACTTTAGGTAAAATGTCATCTGAGTGTCTCATTCTTCGGTCACGTACAAAAAGAGTTGGGAGGACCATTAAATATGCTGATGGCTCAAATTACATAATTTCAAATATTTGAAAGTTTATTTAACAGAGAATGAATTTTGCATTGCTCTAGATGACAGAACTTGGGGAAGGCAATGGCAACCCACTCCAGTACTCTTGCCTGGCAAATCCCATGGATGGAGGAGCCTGGTAAGCTGCAGTCCATGGGATCGCTAAGAATTGGACATGACTGAGCGACTTCACTTTCAGTTTTCACTTTCATGCATTGGAGAAGGGAATGGTAACCCACTCCAGTGTTCTTGCCTGGAAAAGCCCAGGGACGGGGGAGCCTGGTGGGCTGCTATCTATGGGATCACCTAGAGACGGACACGAGTGAAGTGACTTAGCAGCAGCAGTAGCAGATGACAGAATTAGAATGAATGTGATCACTCATAGACTGATTGTCTATAATACATGGATTATTTTGGCACTGCTCAAGAATAAGATGGAGATTTGAAGAAAAAGAGAATATGTGAATGAAAATATAGATCTCAAAATTATGGTCTATAATACCTGAATTTTTCTGGCATTGCTCAAGACTAAAATGGAGATTTGCAGAGGAAAAGAATATATGAATAAAAATATAGATCTCAAACTCACTCATTCAATGTTGAATACATATACATTTTAGCAGTATTTTGATATAATCCTAATGGTGGAATAGGGCCAAAAGTAGACACAGAATTTAACTTTTATAATAAAATTCTAAAATTATACTCTGTGTGCCTTTGGTTATTTTCCCACCTATATCCAGGGCTGCTGCTGCTGCTAAGTCACTTTAGTCATGTCCGACTCTGTGCGACCCCATAGACGGCAGCCCACCAGGCTCTGCCGCCCCTGGGATTCTGCAGGCAAGAACACTGGAGTGGGTGGCTATTCAGGGCAGTGTCTTTCGAAAGAAAACTAGTCAAATTCTGAGTCCTCTAAACACTAAAATAATTTTAGTGATATGAAATGGTTTAGACTATAATTTGACAGTGCTAATGAACAGTGGTCATGTATGGATGTGAGAGTTGGACTGTGAAGAAAGCTGAGCACCGAAGAATTGATACTTTTGAACTGTAGTGTTGGAGAAGACTCTTGAGAGTCCCTTGGACTACAAGGAGATCCAACCAGTCCATTCTAAAGGAGATCAGCCCTGGGTGTTCTTTGGAAGGACTGATGCTGAAGCTGAAACTTCAATACTTTGGCCACTTCATGCGAAGATTTGACTCATTGGAAAAGACTGATGCTGGGAGGGATTGGGGGCAGGAGGAAAAGGGGACGACAGAGGTTGAGATGGCTGGATGGCGTCAATGACTCGATGGACGTGAGTTTGAGTGAACTCTGGGAGTTGGTGATGGACAGGGAGGCCTGGCGTGCTGCAATTCATGGGGTTGCAGAATCGGACACAACTGAGTGACTGAACTGAACTGAATGAACAGTGTTTTGAAACATCTGCAGCCTACAAAAATTTTCATGGTAACATTGTCAGAACAAGTTTTAGATGGCAATTTTAATTATTTTTCTATAAAAATAAGATTGTGATTTTACAAAGTTATAGACATTGAGAGAAAACCCATGTTACAGCCGTTCTACTCTAAAACCTAAATCATCACATCTAGAGATGATGTGCAGTCTTATTTCTAGTCTCAGTTTATCTCCATTTTTAACATGCCAGCCTTGCATTTCTGGCTACCTGTTGCATATCTGTCTTTCCTGGGCATTCCTTCAACATCTTAATTCCATGTGCCCATGCTGTTAGTCTGTGGAGATTACAGAAAAGTGCCTCAAAGCACTTTTAAAAATGACAGCAACAAGCAGTCTTCAGTCTGCTGATCCACACGAACCAAAAGGACAGATCAGCTCTCAAGACAGCAGGACCCTGCCAGTGGGACAAGTTTATAATCCTATTAACATATCTAAAGAATCAAAGGAGTGAGGGAAGAGAGGCTGGAGCAGAGCATGTGGAGCAGATAGATGCATAGGAAATGGCAGTTTCTATCCAAATGATATTCAGGAAGCCAAGAGCCTTACCACGTGGGGTCATGAAGGTTGGCTAGTCCTTTTCCATGCAAGAGACATACCAAACCTAATGCATCTTCAGCACCCCTTGTTCTTGTTGATAAGCCTTTTGGCCTAGTTTGCCATGTTGGCCTGCCCAGGAGATATTGTGTTAATCAGACAAACCTCTAAGAACTTCCTATTTCTGTGTCACTGGTCCCTAAAAATGTGCCAGTAAAACAGTTTCAGTTGACTTTACAGAGTATGAATTGATCATATCTACTAAATACTTCAATTCTTGTGACAAGTCAAATACAACACACACAAGGAAAAATATACAAAACAAAACTCCATACCCTCTGTGATTTAGGGCTTCCCAGAGTCCTGGGTAAAGCTGGTAAAGAATCCGCCTGCAATGCATGAGACCTCGGTTTGATCCCCGGGTTGGAAAGATCCCTTGGAGGAGGGCATGGCAACCCACTCCAGTATTCTTGCCTGGAGAATCCCCTCAGACAGAAGAGCCTGGTGGGCTACAATCCATAGGGTCGCAGAGTCAGACATGACTGAACGACTGAGCATGGTACAGATGGCACTAGTGATAAGGAGCCCGCCTGCCAACGCAGGAGACATAAGGGACTCAGGTTCGATCCCTGGGTCAGGAAGATCCCTTGGAGAAGGAGATGGCAACCCACTCCAGTATTTTTGCCTGAGGAATCCCACAGACAGAGAAGCCTGGCAGTCTACAGTTCATGCAGTCACAAAGAATCAGACATGCCTGAAGTTACTTAGCATGCACGTGATTTATCACAAGGCAAACATTCAAGTAAGCAGTTAAGAAGCAGGACGCTGCTAGCTCTCAGAAATCTTGCACCTTTTCCTTTTCAATCACCAATCCCTGCTTCTTGAATCTATATGATGACAATGCATTGCTTTTTGGGTAGAATGACCACCTAAATACACATTCTTAAAACCGTGGCTCAGCTTTACCTTATTTCTGAATTTTATGTGAATATAAATCCACATAATACATACTCTCCACTGCCTAGCATTCTTNATCGGACACAACTGAGTGACTGAACTGAACTGAATGAACAGTGTTTTGAAACATCTGCAGCCTACAAAAATTTTCATGGTAACATTGTCAGAACAAGTTTTAGATGGCAATTTTAATTATTTTTCTATAAAAATAAGATTGTGATTTTACAAAGTTATAGACATTGAGAGAAAACCCATGTTACAGCCGTTCTACTCTAAAACCTAAATCATCACATCTAGAGATGATGTGCAGTCTTATTTCTAGTCTCAGTTTATCTCCATTTTTAACATGCCAGCCTTGCATTTCTGGCTACCTGTTGCATATCTGTCTTTCCTGGGCATTCCTTCAACATCTTAATTCCATGTGCCCATGCTGTTAGTCTGTGGAGATTACAGAAAAGTGCCTCAAAGCACTTTTAAAAATGACAGCAACAAGCAGTCTTCAGTCTGCTGATCCACACGAACCAAAAGGACAGATCAGCTCTCAAGACAGCAGGACCCTGCCAGTGGGACAAGTTTATAATCCTATTAACATATCTAAAGAATCAAAGGAGTGAGGGAAGAGAGGCTGGAGCAGAGCATGTGGAGCAGATAGATGCATAGGAAATGGCAGTTTCTATCCAAATGATATTCAGGAAGCCAAGAGCCTTACCACGTGGGGTCATGAAGGTTGGCTAGTCCTTTTCCATGCAAGAGACATACCAAACCTAATGCATCTTCAGCACCCCTTGTTCTTGTTGATAAGCCTTTTGGCCTAGTTTGTCATGTTGGCCTGCCCAGGAGATATTGTGTTAATCAGACAAACCTCTAAGAACTTCCTATTTCTGTGTCACTGGTCCCTAAAAATGTGCCAGTAAAACAGTTTCAGTTGACTTTACAGAGTATGAATTGATCATATCTACTAAATACTTCAATTCTTGTGACAAGTCAAATACAACACACACAAGGAAAAATATACAAAACAAAACTCCATACCCTCTGTGATTTAGGGCTTCCCAGAGTCCTGGGTAAAGCTGGTAAAGAATCCGCCTGCAATGCATGAGACCTCGGTTTGATCCCCGGGTTGGAAAGATCCCTTGGAGGAGGGCATGGCAACCCACTCCAGTATTCTTGCCTGGAGAATCCCCTCAGACAGAAGAGCCTGGTGGGCTACAATCCATAGGGTCGCAGAGTCAGACATGACTGAACGACTGAGCATGGTACAGATGGCACTAGTGATAAGGAGCCCGCCTGCCAACGCAGGAGACATAAGGGACTCAGGTTCGATCCCTGGGTCAGGAAGATCCCTTGGAGAAGGAGATGGCAACCCACTCCAGTATTTTTGCCTGAGGAATCCCACAGACAGAGAAGCCTGGCAGTCTACAGTTCATGCAGTCACAAAGAATCAGACATGCCTGAAGTTACTTAGCATGCACGTGATTTATCACAAGGCAAACATTCAAGTAAGCAGTTAAGAAGCAGGACGCTGCTAGCTCTCAGAAATCTTGCACCTTTTCCTTTTCAATCACCAATCCCTGCTTCTTGAATCTATATGATGACAATGCATTGCTTTTTGGGTAGAATGACCACCTAAATACACATTCTTAAAACCGTGGCTCAGCTTTACCTTATTTCTGAATTTTATGTGAATATAAATCCACATAATACATACTCTCCACTGCCTAGCATTCTTTCCTTATAATTTATGCTCACAAGTTTCATTCACATTCTTCAGATAAGTATAATTTATTCATTTTCATTGATAGGTACTGTTCCATTTTATGGAGAAACATAAATTATCCACTCTACTATAAATAAAAGTTAGGGCTGTTTTCAATTTTTATCCATACAAATAAGGCCTACAAATATTCTTGTATGTCTCCTGTTTCACTTGTGAACACATTTCGATTGAGTATATACCCAACAGTGGAAGGCTGGCTGGGACTTAAACTTTGTGCTCTTGTACCTCTGTGTCAGTCTGGTAAAATCTCTGGACATTGTATTAGGATAACATTTTAAAATATACATAAAATAAACCGGATAACAAACGAAATCAACCGCTTCAAAATATAGTTATCAAAATGTTACAAACAATTGTAATGTTTTAACAATTGTTTCTTTACCAGTACATTCAATAGCAATATCTAATGATGGTTCCTATAATCTCCATAATTTAAAAGCAATGATAAGCACAAAGATCTTTCTGAAGTATTTTCAACAATGGTTATATGATATGAAAACATCTTCCATATCTATTGGTGACAAAGTAACAGGTTCTAAGACTACTGTAATTTATTGCCTACATTCTTAATTAAAAGAATCATTCAATTTCAGTGAGACATTAATGAAAATAAGTTTGTCACTTTTTTCTGCCCACGTTCAAAAACACACTAAACTCCACCCATTAAAGTATTCATGTCTCTGTACCGTATACTAAGAACCTCTGCTTCAGACTGTCAAATCAGAGATCAACCTGAATTTCAGAAAGTGCTAGGATGCTGTTCTCACTTCCAGCTTACTATCTCCTGTTTACTTCTCGTTTTCGTCTCCTCTTGTTACTTTTGCTCTTTCTCATTCTGTTGTTACTGTTTAGTCACTAAGTTGTGTCCAACTCCTTGTGACCCCACGGACTGTAGCCACAAAGCTCCTGTGTCCACAGATTTCACAGGCAAGAACACTGGAGTGGGTTGCCATTTTCTCCTCCATGGAATCTTCCAACCCAGGGATTCAATCTATACTTCTTGCATTGGCAGGCAGATTCTTTACCATTGAGCCATGAAGGAAGCCCCTTTCTCACTCTATTTCATAACAAATTAATAATCATCTCACTATTCCCCAAGCACTTTCACCGAACTTTACTGTCTTAGTAAATGATATAACCCTTTTGTTAAGAAATATGACTGTTTCCTTCTCTAAATCCTTAATGGAATACGTTTCTCTTATAATATTCATCACACCTTTTACATTATGGATATTTGGTATACTAGCCTTATCTACATTACTATACATAAATTTGTATAAAGCTTTCATGCAGTATGAAAATAATTTCTCAAAAAATATTTGTTGAGATTATATAATTCACGTTGTATCTGAAAAACTTTATCCTCTAAAATTATATTCATCCTTGAGAAATCAGAAGTGAATGAGAAAAGTTTTGCCTCTGATATTTCCTTTTTATTACCTTACTCTGTCTTGAATAATCTAAACCTAGGTGAGACCTTTCATTTTATTTATATCAGCCAAAACCTGGAAACCATCAAATGGACAAAGTATGGTATTTCCATAATCAACAGTTAAAAAAAAAAAAGAAAAATTAGCTTTTGATACATGAACCAATACAGGTGAATCTCAAAAGAAACACATTATGAAAAAAATCACATACAAAAATCAGCCAGACACAAAAGCATACATGTATTTCATTTTAAACAGACAAAAATAATGTATGGTGATAGAAGTCAGAATATTGGGACTATGGGAGCAGGATCTAAAAAGAGCACAAAAGAACTTTCTGGGATGATGGGCATATAATTTATCTTAATCCAGATTGATGGGTACACAGGTGTATACATGAGTATACATTCAAACAGTGAACTTAACAAGTTTACATTTTGCCATAGGTCAATTATGCCTCAAAAAGTTAAAGGAAAAAAAGCAGCATTTTAGTTAAACAGTCTACTGCCACGTACTGAAGATAAAGCAGTAAATAAAACACTGAGATAAAGAGCAAAGTGAATAACATTGCAATTGCAATCTTCTTTTGACTAGAGTAAAATATATGGCTAAGTGACATAATTTGAATAGCAAACTTACAGAAACACTGCTGCTGCTGCTAAGTCACTTCAGTCGTGTCCAACTCTGTGTGATTCCATAGACGGCAGCCCACCAGGCTCCCCCATCCCTGGGATTCTCCAGGCAATATCACTGGAGTGGGTTGCCATTTCCTTCTCCAGTGCATGAAAGGGAAAAGTGAAAGTGAAGTTGCTCAGTCGTGTCCGACTCTTAGCGACCCCATGGACTGCAGCCTACCAGACTCCTCCATCCATGGGATTTTCCAGGCAAGAGTACCGGAGTGGGGTGCCATTGCCTTATCCAACAGAAACATTACTTGTTGACTTGCAGTTTTTATTACCCAGTTTCATGTCTAGTGGTGCTAGCGGTAAAGAACCTGCATGCCAGTGCAGGAGACTAAGAGACACGGGTTTGATCCCTGAGACGGGAAGATCCACTGGAGTAGGAAATGGCAACCCACCCAAGTATTCTTGCCTAGGAAATCCCATGGACAAAAGAACTTGGCGAGTTCCATCAGACACAACTGAAGTGACTTAGCAGACGTCTTTATTAATACACATGCAATAAGCGTTCATTGTAGAAGACAGAAACTCCAATAAGCACAAAAAATAATTATCTATACTCCAACCACAGAGAATATTTTCTTTTTATATTGACCAAATAAATTATTTGTTCTATTATTGAGCTGTGTCCAAGTTTTAACAAGGAGTTTCTAAACAGAAATTTCAGGATCCCTTTAACATTGAAAATATTCCATTCTAATCAGTTCATCTTTCATTCAAAAAACAAAATGAACAACAAAATAAGAAACTCAGCTGAGATACGTTTTATTGATGGTTCAAGAAATGAAAGGAATATGGATCTATGCAATAATTATAAACTATATTCAATCACATTAAAAAATATAACTAAGTCTTATGGGCGGGGGACTCTTTAGCTTTGAGGATCCCTTATTTTGTTACTCATTCAGTCTTGTCTGACTCTTTGTGACCCAAGAAACTGCAGCACATCAGGCTTCTTTGTCCTTTACTATCTCCCAGAGTTTGCTCAAACTCATGTCCACTGAGTCAGTGATGCCATCCAACCATTTCATCCTCGGTTGCACCCTTCTTCTCCTGCCCTCAATCTTTCCCAGCATCAGGGTATTTGCAATGAGTCAGCTCTTCATATCAGATGGCCAAAGTATTGAAGCTTCAGCTCCAGCATGGGTCCCTGATTTTAGTCTGGTTTTGGAAATGGTCACACATAAAGGATCCATAGATTTACAGAGAAAGTGAGGTGGAAACATATTCAGTTTAAAAAACAAAGCATTCTAATGGGTTGCTATGGATTATAGCAACATCTCCCACTGAAGGGTGGGGGAGAGGTCAGTTGTTCTATCAGTATATGTAGGAAACTATGAACAAAGCTAGTGGAGGTGATGGAATTCTAGTTGAGCTATTTCAAATCCTGGAAGATGATGCTGTGAAAGTGCTGCATTCAATATGCCAACAAATTTGGGAAACCCAGCAGTGGCCACAGGACTGGAAAAGGTCAGTTTGCATTTGAATCCCAAAGAAAGGCAATGTCAAACAATGCTCAAACTACCACACGACTGCACTCATCTCACACACTAGTAAAGTAATGCTTAATGTTCTCCAAGCCAGGCTTCAGCAATCTGTGAACCATGAACTTCCAGATGTTCAAGCTGGTTTTGAAAAGGCAGAGGAACCAGACATCAAATTGCCAAAATCCGCTGGATCATGGAAAAAGCAAGAGAGTTCCAGAAAAACATCTATTTCTGCTTTATTGACTATGCCAAAGCCTTTGACTGTGTGGAAATAAACTGTGGAAAATTCTGAAAGAGATGGGAATACCAGACTACCTAACCTGCCTCTTGAGAAACCTGTATGCAGGTCAGGAAGCAAGAGTTAGAACTGGACATGGAACAACAGACTGGTTCCAAATAGGAAAAGGAGTATGTCAAGGCTGTATATTGTCACCCTGCTTATTTAACTTATATGCAGAGTACATCATGAGAAACGCTGGGCTGCATGAAGCACAAGCTGGAATCAAGGCAGCCGGGAGAAATATCAATAACCTCAGATATGCAGATGATACCACCCTTATGGCAGAAAGTGAAGAGGAGCTAAAACGCCTCTTGATGAAAGTGAAAGAGGAGAGTGAAAAAGTCGGCTTAAAGCTCAACATTCAGAAAACTAAGATCATGGCATCCGGGTGCCATCACTTCATGGCAAATAGATGGGGAAACAGTGAAAACAGTAGCTTAGTTTATTTCTGGGGGCTCCAAAATCACTGCAGATGATGACTGTAGCCATAAAATTAAAAGGCGCTTACTCCTTGGAAGGAAAGCTATGACCAACCTAGATAGCGTATTAAAAAGCTGAGACATTACTTGCCAACAAAGGTCCGTCTAGTCAAGGTTATGGTTTTTCCAGTGGTTATGTATGGATGTGAGAGTTGGAGTGTGAAGAAAGCTGAGTGACGAAGAATTGATGCCTTTGAACTGTGGTGTTGGGGAAGACTCTTGAGAGTCCCTTGGTTTGCAAGCAGATCTAACCAGTCCATCCTAAAGGAGATCAGTCCTGGGTGTTCATTGGTGGGACTGATATTGAAGCTGAAACTCCAATACTTTGGCCACCTGATCAGAAGAGCTGACTCATTTGAAAAGACCTGATGCTGAGAAATATTGAGGGCAGAAGGAGAAGGGGATGACAGAGGATAAAGTGGTTGGATGGCATCACCAACTCAAAGCAGGAAACAGGCCATGCCATTTCTTACCCTAGGAAAATAAGAATTTGCACAGTAAAGTAATTCTCTCAGAAGTTGTACCACAGAAAACACAAAACCTTGTTTTTTACTGAACATTATTTCCCTTTCCTCCCACTCTCTGCTCAAGGAACAACTAAGAAAAACTGAAACTAAGACCAGTCTTTGGAAACACCAGCAGATAGCTGATCAGGGCCCTTCAGGAGGGTCTCCATCAGCACTATAACCCCACCTCTATGTTCTTCCACAGACACACCTGTCTGCCACCACAGCCAGCGAACCGCCATCCCCACAGACACCTGGCGGCTCACATGCTCCACATCCTGGAACACGCCGTCTCCTCAGCATAAATACCCCACTGTCCTTTGGCCTCCCTACTTATCCTTTACGTGGTCAGTGTCTACTTATCCTTTACATTGAGTAAAACACGCTCTGCTGGAGAAACTTGGGGAAACCTGCCTCCAGGGCTTTATTTTACATTCCAATCTTCTTCATTCTAGACATTTCCTCGGTATATTATAATTGTCTTCTTCTGTGGCTCCCTACACACAGGTCTAAGTGAGATCTCGAGAGGGTTTTTCCTTTGGGTCTTTTACGAAGGTAGACTGGCAGATGGGAGAGTCTTAGCAAATAATGATTAAATGAATGAATAAGGTAGCTCAATGGTAAAGAAACTGCCTGCAACGCGGGAGACCTAGGTTCAATCCCTTGGTGGGCAAGATCCCTTGGAGAAGGAAATGGCACCCCTATCCAGTATTCTTCCCTGAGAAATCCCATGGTCAGAGGAGCCTGTTGGGCTACAATTCACAGGGTCACACAGAGTGGGATGCTACTGAGCAACTCAACAACAACAGGAAGATGAACCAAAAGAGAAGAGCTGTTAAATTAAGATACCCATTTTCTTATTTTATCCACAAATTTGTGGTGTTAGAGTTCTTACTAAAAGTGTATTTCTGAATGACTCCAGATTTCTCCGTTTGTTACCAGGTGAAAAAGCAAACAGACTTAAGGTCCCCTGAATTGTATACTTAAAAATGACTAAAATGATAAATTTTACAGTCCATGGGGTCACAAAGAGTTAGACATGTTAGCGATTGAACTGATGTATATTTTGCCACAATTTAAAAAAGCAAATGGAAACAAATATTTAGAAGGCTTTTTCTTTCTTTTCTGGGGGGTTGGGGGGCACAGTAGAATAATATAATACCTATAAACTTTTTTAAACCAATTTCCTTGAATCAACCAGCAATTTTAAAATGTGCTGAGCTGAAACTGAAAACTGATGGTAAAAAAAAAAAAAGTAAACAAGTGAAAAAAGTTATAAAAGACACGTTTTTATTATGGAATTGAAACACAAAGAGCCCCTTAATTAGAGAATATAGAGAAGCATTGCTGCAAATGACACCCTCATTATTGCCACTTCAATTGCAAGGGACAGCTTACAGCTCACCAGTGACCATAAAGTTAGTTAACTGGTTTTATAATAAAATATTCAAATGCCACATAAGAACTGTCTGTGAGAGAGATTTTTATGTGGCTCATAAGCCTATTCCAAAAGATTTCCCAGTAGAGGGGTTCCTGGAGGACTTTGATCCATGAGAGATGCTTGTAATAACAGATCCCTAGGGCATTTACTCCCCATAAATTTTCTTCAAAGGGGACAACATCTCTGGTTTGTTTTAGAATAATCTGTAGTTGTAACTTTATAGGCAAGCTCCTTCTTTTTTCTAGATCCTCAATCAAAAGCTCTAGTATTTATAAGATACGCAGAAAAATCAACTACATTTAAACTTGATTCATCAATCACATGACTTAAAAATACATAGACCAGTACATTCTGGTACTTTTATTTTGTTACTTTTTTTTTTTTTTAAGCATTTTTAAAATGGACTTAACTAAGGTTTTTCAGGTTTCCAAGTGACATGTAACTAGGCTGAAAAATAATCAGTGAAGATGATATTGACATCTAAAACAGAAAAGGGCTTCCCTGGTGGCTCAAACAGTAAAGAATCTGCCTGCAGTGTGGGAGATCCCGGTTTGATCCCTGGGTATGGACGCTCCCCTGGAGAAGGGAATGGCAACCCACTCCAGTACTCTTGCCTGGAGAATTCTATGGACAGAGGAGCCTGGCAGGCTACAGTCCACAGGGTTGCAAAGCATTGGACATGATTGAGCAACTAACACTTTCATTTAAAATAGAAAAGACACTTTTCTAGAAACAGTTACAGCATAGCAGGTAAACAGCATTAATAACTTTCTAAAACAAATACAAAATATCATCCTATATTTTTTTCTCTGTCCATATCTAATAGCTGCTGTTTTTGTTAATAAAATGTGAAAATATAAAGAAAAAAGTATTATCCATTTATTGGCAAGAGTCAGTAAATTTAGTAGTTTCTATCACTTTGCTTTTATTGAAACTAAGGCCAGGAATTTTTGTACTTTTAATCTTTACACCACAATCTGTTATAGGCTGCATCAAGTCAATGATCTTTTTTTTTTTCCTGTACGGCTAATCCAGGATCTTAAATTACAAGAAACTAGTTCATCTAGACTGAGCAGAGCCAAGCAGCCATCAGCTGCTGCTTCTTCACCCCACTGAGCAATTACTAAACAGCTGAGCTGCACAGACATTAACTGAACATCAATACACCTCTCACTTCCTTTTCTTGCTTCCTACTCCTTTAAAGATTTGAACCAAATAGATACATTTTGCTGGTAACTAAATGACTAAGGACAGGAGTACAAAGTAAAATCTATTTAAACAGTTCTGCATGACTCCACATGCCCTGTCATTGATTATGAAGGCATAATCTCCCCCAAATGAATAAAGCACAAAATATCATTCTTTCACTGCAACCTGATCTACTACTAATGTTGAGTGTTCAAATTCTGACACATGGACTCATTAAAATGATCTTCCAGCCTTCTCACTGGGCAGTTTTCTCTGCTTGGACCCATGACTACCTTCTACAGGATACTAAACTCGAATTTCTGACTCACTGCTCTGTTGATTTCTTGGAATTGACAGTGTCCCAGCTTCTTCCCAGCCCAATTCCAAACTTGACTTCTGACATGCCAGATTTAGACACCAACCAGTCTACCTTCTAGCTGACCTAAATTTGGACATTGACACCCCAAGCCTGCCACTCTGATTGTAATTTCTAGACTGGATAATCCACAAAATATGAAGTTACTCTACAGTAATGCTTCAAGGTAATTTGGGAGGTAGGAGAAGAGATCCATTTGCCACATCCAAAGACACAGACTAGATCATAAGGACTCTGATTCAGAAAGTGACATATACCAAAGCAAAGATTGGATCTTGTTAGCAAATTATGAAACACGAAAGAGATTAAACAGAGCTATAATATATGATCCACTGAATAAAGTTTATCATCAAAACACAAGTGAGGAGAAATTGGTTCCCAATATCAGATTATTATGTTATTTAAAGAACATTGTATATTATTTAAAGTATGCACAGTAAGTGTGTTTGGTTGTTCTCAACAAACCTTGCTCATATAATCACAAATTTAAACAATCTGTGGATAATATCACATGGGTGAGAGTGATGGTGGGAGACACAAAAGCCTGTATAGTCTATAATTTCAGCAAAAATTAAACTTNATGCACAGTAAGCGTGTTTGGTTGTTCTCAACAAACCTTGCTCATATAATCACAAATTTAAACAATCTGTGGATAATATCACATGGGTGAGAGTGATGGTGGGAGACACAAAAGCCTGTATAGTCTATAATTTCAGCAAAAATTAAACTTGCTGGGAGAATAGTTCTCCCAGCCCTGCATATAATCCACTGGTAAAAACACAGTGTTTGAAACCTGTAGGCTTCTGTCTGGGCTATGGGAGCTCTTCTCTCACCATTTGAATTATATATGTTTACTAAGAATTAGGAAGCTATTCAGGCTAATTGGTCCTATTATCTTCATTAAGTAATTTAATTACATATCATTCAAACTAATAAAATATGAGTTCAAAAAGGATTGTGTCTATGAAAATTAAATGGAATGCCTTGGGAAATTTTTATAAATACAACCTTCCAAGAAAAATGCTGTTGAACTGGGTGCAAGTAGGAAATGTATAAAAATCTAGCATTTTATGCTTATCTCCAAAGAGGTTTCTAGCTCTAGGATTACAAGATTTTTATCTTTTATAAAAGAATACACCTCAAAATACTTTATGCCCATATGTTTTTATATGATCACATAAGCACAAAGACAGACATGGAAAGGTACACAGGTTATAAATATGGGTTTCCTGTTTTCATATCATTTTGTTTCGAAAGCAGTTATGGCCTGGGGGAGAGGTGAGGGAAGAAATGACTGTACATGAGAAAAAAAGTTATATAGCAAATAACATCATGGATAAAGAGAATCATGAAAGGATGCTCATTGAAAAAACTGGTGGGTATTTTGAAGCAATTTTAGTTTTCATACATTTCTTTTATACTTGAGTATTTTACAGTGAGCAGGATTTTACATAACCACAAGAAAAATGCAATTTTTTCATTTTGGATTTTTTTTTACTATTAAAAAAAGACCATGGGACTAATTTTAAGGAAAAATCAGTGACTAGACACTGTAGGAAAATGACTTCTGATCCCTGATGATCTGGTCTTAACCAGAGAGGAGAGACTGCAATGAACCACCCGTGTCCCACCCAATTTCTATAATCAAAAGTTTCATTCTTCAAGGAGCCAAATGATCTGCTGATTTCAAACCTCTTAAACTATCAGTTGGCAATACTTGACTTTCACTCTACATTTTCTTCTCCATATTTGTTTGCATTATTTTAATAGAAAGTTAGAATTACTTTTTATATATCAATGCCCCATAGGCCTACTCATAATTCCAAGCCAGTCTGCCTACTGGAGGACTTTCAATACTTATCTCTGGACAGGTGCTTCATTCAAGCAGTGTTTGTCACAGGTTATAGTTTATTTGTATGTGCAATGAATTAGCCATTGGCTTCGCAATAGATAGGGAGCATCAGATCACAAGATGTTAATTGCAAGGGTTAGGAAACTTTAAATTCCAATGATATAGTCTCAACTATACAAGGGAAAAAATCCTAAGGAAATCTTAATTTTTTTTTTTAAGACTGCTTAAAAGGAAGAACTTCATGGGGAACAAATTCTTTAAAAAGAAATAATGNAAAAAAAAAAAAAAAAACCTGAAGTAATAGTTGAAGATACAAACAAACAGAGTAAGCAGAGCCCAATACCATGGAAGCTGCATGACCTAAAGACAAATGCTTCTAGAGAATAAATGTGCACCTTTTTTAGGTATTTGTTTTTGTGTGTTGAATAATGTCACAAACATACATTCCTGATAACACATATTGCAAATGTCCAAGAAAGCATAGAAATTCATTTTATATAGCTCCTAGGAATATTCCACGGCTGTATCATCTCTTTCAGATATTCAGTTTAATTTTGCTGTGGTAGAACCAGAATTACTTTATAGAAATGATGCCAGGACATCTGTTTGGTTAATGTTCTGCTGAAAATAAAGAATTGGCTTTGGGCTTAGATTTATCCTGGTTCTACTCCAAATTGGAGACAAGGTAGAGTTTTATATCGGCAGAATATCAAGTCCGATGTTCCTTAGGTTAGGTATTGGTTGCCTGAAATCTATGATTCACTTCAGAAAATAAAGTCTATTCTAATTCAAAGGGTCGCATGCAGCCTATAAATGGCTCCCAACTCTTTTGTTCTCATGCGCCATCTAGTGTTACTTCAGGGAATATTTAGCTAAATTCGCATCCTGGCTGGAAAGATGAAAGGCTTATTCTGGAAAGAGATTATCCAGTCCAAAGGCCTGGCCTCATTTTTCAAATAAAGCAGAATCACTGCTTTCTGGAGATAAAGTACAGATAATTAATGTATTTCCTTATATATGGGATTATATATTATTCTGGAATAGTGTGTGTGGTGGGGGGGAGGGGGACATTCTCCACAATACCTGTTGAATTTATTTACTGCTCACTTGTGTGTGTGAAAGTCACTCAGTTGAGTCCAACTCTTTGCAACCCCATGGACTATACAGCTCATGAAATTCTCCAGGCCAGAATACTGGACTGGGTGGTCTTTCCCTTCTCCAGGGGATCTTCCCAACCCAGGGAACGAACTCCGGTCTCCCACACTGCAGGAGAATTCTTTACCAGCTGAGCCACAAAGGAAGCCCCTTACTGCACATAATCATCATCATTTACTAACATAAATGATGTTAGGGCATAGAACTAAGGTATGCACGATATTCATTACAGAAACTTAAGTATACAATGGCTTTAGAGTCAGACAAAGCCAAATATGATTTGGAGAAAATTATATATTTCACTTGAGGCTTCCCCAGTGGCTCAGATGGTAAAGCATCTGCCCACAATGCGGGAGACCTGGGTTCAATTCCTGGGTCAGGAAGATCCCCTGGAGAAGGAAATGGTAATCCACTCGAGTACTTTTGCCTGGGAAATTCCATGGATGGAAGAGCGTGGTGGGCTACAGTCCATGGGGTTGCAGAGTTGTACGCAACTGAGAGACTTCACTTTCTTTCCTTCTACATACTTCACTCAGACTCTGTTCCATCATCTATAAGATGGGCATCATAATATGTATCACCATCACTGTATCTCAGATGGATGTTATGGTTTTTTTTTTCTAAGAAAAGAAATATGTAAGGTCCCTATTATTAGAGTTTATGATCCATGTAAGCAGTCAATTAATGGCAGCCAGTTTGAATACTGTGTTAAACATTCCTATACAATGGAATTCTCAGAAGCCAATATTTGGTTGACTGCAAGGAGATCCTACCAGTCCATCCTAAAGGAAATCAGTCCTGAATATTCATTGGAAGGACTGATGCTAAAACTGTAGCTCCAATACTTTGGCCACCTGATGCGAAGAGCTGACTCATTGGAAAAGACCCCGATGCTGGATTTACCCTAGATTTACCAACAAGATTCATGAAGTGAAAACATTTGTTTTAAGTTCTAGAGTTTTCAGTATTTTAGACCACTTGATCTGATCACTCTCATTTTTTTTAACTTTTTATTTTGTATTGGAGTATAGCCAGTCAACAATATTACAATAGTTTCAGGTAGACAAAAAAGGCCTCAGACATACACATCATTGGAAAAGATCTTGATGCTGGGAAAGATGAAGGCAGGAGGAGAGAGGGGAAACAGAGGATGGGATGGTTGGATGGCATCACCGACTCAATGCACGTGAATCTGAGCAAACTCCAGGAGATGGTGAAGAACAGGGAAGCCTGGAATGCTGCAGCCATGGAGTCACATAGAGTCACACACAACTTAGCAACTGAACAACAATTCTTGGTTGGATCAGCACCTATTTGTGCCAAACAAATACAGATATGTACAGTAACCGGAGTACTCCTGCTTTCTACTCACTAGCAACTCTCCTGTGATGCGTGTCCCATGTGAAGGATGAGAGTAGTGACCCCAGTCCCGGTAGGTGGGGCTCAAACCCCAGCTTCTCCACACAGAGCCTGGGGACCTCAGACTTCCCACTGTGGTGAAGTTTCAACATCTGTCATACAGGGGTCATGATAATATCTATCTCACCGGGGTTTTTCTTTTGTGGGGATTAAATGTGTTGATGTATGTACTTGGCACATAGCAAGTACTATATAATTTATCTGTTTAAATATTAGCTGTAGTTTAAAGCAAAATAAAAGTCATCTATTTGGTCTAAGTACTAATAACACTTATAGAACTACTAATTGATATTTAAATAAACCTAAATTTTCAAGAAAGATTGCTACAATATAACAGAGATCAAATTGCCAACATATGCTGGATCATGGAAAAAGGAAGAGAGTTCCAGAAAAACATCTATTTCTGCTTTATTGACTATGACAAAGCCTTTGACTGTGTGGATCACAATGAACTGTGGAAAATTCTAAAATAAGTAGGAATACCAGACCACCTAACCTGCCTCTTGAGAAACCTGTATGCAGGTCAGGAAGCAACAGTTCAAACTGGACATGGAAAAACAGACTGATTCCAAATAGTAAAAGGAGTACATCAAGGCTGTATATTGTCACCCCGCTTATTTAACTTATATGCAGAGTACATCATGAGAAACGCTGGGCTGGATGAAGCACAAGCTGGAATCAAGGTGGCCAGAAGAAACAGCAATAACCTCAGATATGCAGATGACACCAACCTTATGGAAGAAAGCGAAGAAGAAGAACTAAAGAGCCTCTTGATGAAAGTGAAAGAGGAGAGTGAAGAAGCTGGCTTAAAGCTCAACATTCAGAAAACTAAGATCATCCAGTCCCATCCCTTCACGGCAAA
>SJYV01006996.1:533247-621832 GCA_006410875.1 Neotragus pygmaeus
CAGACTTTATTTTGGGGGGCTCCACAATCATTGCAGATGGTGATTGCAGCTATGAAATTAAAAGACGCTTACTCCTTGGGAGAAAAGTTATGACCAACCTAGACAGCATATTAAAAAGCAGAGATGTTACTTTGCCAACAAAGGTCCCTCTAGTCAAGGCTATGGTTTTTCCAGTAGTCATGTATGGATGTGAGAGTTGAACTGTGAAGAAAGCTAAGTGCCGAAGAAGTGATGCTTTTGAACGGTGGTGTTGGAGAAGACTCTTGAGAGTCCCTTGGACTGCAAGGAGATCCAACCAATCCATCCTAAAGGAAATCAGTCCTGAATATTCATTGGAAGGACTGATGTTGAAGCTGAAACTCCAATACTTTGGTCGCCTGATGCGAAGAGCTGACTCATTTGAAAAGACCCTGATGCTGGGAAAGATTGAGGGCAGGAGGAGAAGGGGATGACAGAGGATAAGATGGTTGGATGGCATCACCAAATCAATGGACATGAGTTTGAGTAAACTCCAGGAGTTGGTGATAGACGGGGAGGCCTGGCGTGCTACAGTCCATGGGGTCACAGAGAGTCAGATACAACTGAGAGACTGAACTGAACTAAAGGATCTAAGAGCTGATACTTTGGAAAAGTCCTCTCAAGCAATCACTTCTGCCACCCTGATCTCAGATTTTAGCTTCTTCCCCACTTAGAGCAGGGGTCAGAAATCTTTTGCTGTGAAGGCTAAGCAAATATTTAGCACAAGTGGTCATATGGTCTCTCTCTCAATCACTCAAGTCCGCCAGTCACATTACATAAATGAATGGGCATGGTTGTGTACCATTAAAACTTTATTTATGAAAATGAGTATAGGGCAGATTTGGTTCAAGAGCTGTACTTTACTGACCACTGGGTGTAAGAAGTGATGGCAGGCTAATAGAGAAAAAGCAAAATAGAAGTGCACACTCTCCCATACGCACAAACTTATCCAGTCTGGAAGCTGCTTCCAGGTGAAGGACAGACTACAAGAAAAAGAAAAACTACGTATATCATATATTCACCTATGATTTATGCACACAACAACCATTAATTAGGTGCATACTATAAATGTGCCTGGAACCAAACAGTCTTGACTCCCTAAAGACCCAAGTCTAACAGAAAGAAAAAAACAAAAATAACTAGAAAGAAGGTGCTGTGGTATAGCCACAGACAATGGAATATTATTCATCACTAAAAAGAATGAGCTAGTAGGTCATGAAAAGACAATGGGAAAATAAATGCATATTACTAAATGAAGCCAGTCTGAATAGACTAGCGTGATTCCAACTATATGACATTCTGTAAAAGGCAAAACTCTGCAAATAATAAAAACATCAGTGGTTCCCAGGGGTTGGGGGTAGGGAAGGGAAGAAAGGGATGAATAAGCAGAGCACAGAGTGCTCTTAGGGCAGTGAAAATACTCTGTATGATATCGATGATAGATACATGCCATCTTGTGTTGTGTGTGCTCAGCCACCAAGTCACATCCAACTCTGTGACCCCATGGATTGTGGCCTACCAGGCTCCTCTGTCCACGGAATTCTCCAGGCAAGAATACTTCAGTGAGTTGTCATTTCCTTCTCCAGGAGAGCTTCTCAACTTAGGGATGGAACCATGTCTCCTGAATTGACAGGCAGATTCTTTATCTCCAAGCCACCTGGGAAGCCTGTGTGTTATCATACATTTATCCAAACCCATAGAAAGTATAACACCAAGAGTGAACTTTGTTGTAAAGAATGAACTCTGGGTGATTATGAGGCATCACTGTAGGTTCATCAGTTGTAACAAATGTTATCATTCTGGTGGAAGATGTTGATAATGGGAAAGGCTAGGTATGTAATAAATGGTTGTATCATCATCTCAATTTTGCTATGAACCTAACAGTACTCTAAAAGAAAGTCTATCTAAAACAAACAAAAATACATGCAGGGAATGAGAAAAGAGATCTGTTAGGATTATTGGCTGAGCAACCTTAAAAAGTAAAAATGCCAGTTAGACATCTGATACTATATTTTTGTTCCAATCATGATGATTCTATTCCAATAAGTCACACTCTCTGGCCCTTTAATTTACAGACCTAGGCCCACGGTTTCAGGATTAAGTAGACTAGTTGCCTAAGTGGACCCACAGGGCTGAAGAAAGAAACCTAAAGAAGGACCAAATTCTGTAATAACAATAGTAATAATGACCCCAAACAGCCTCCTGCTTTGACCCTGTGGAGCCTCTCACTTTGGAAGTGTCTTGCCACTAGACATTCATGGAGAGAGCAAGTCTGCATATTTTCATTCCTGTATCTTCAGGAACTAAATGCAATATCTGGCAAGCAAAACGCACACAATCAATATGCAGTATTAACATGAAGTGAATAAACTACCAATGATCTTAGTGACTACAGAAAAAAAGAAAAATTGAAAATGTTAGTCACTCAGTCATGTCTGACTCTTTGCAACCCCATGGACTATAGCCCACCAGGGAAGCAACTGCTTTAATATTAATCAGGTTGTTTTCAGGAGAAGCTAAGAAACAGACAAATTAGGTCTGGATCTCCAGGAATGAATAAAACACACCATTTGGAGAAGATGAAGAAAGATATTACAGTAGAAGACACAAGAGATACAGGTGCAAGATCAATACATTAAAGAAACAAAAGATCAACACAGGTAGACCATGGGGTACAACAGTGAGAAAAGGAAGGAGATAAATTTAGAAAGTCAAGGCAAATTGAGATGTACCTCGTATGTCTGAGAAATTCACAGATGATCTGGATGTGTGGCATTGTATCATGTAATCTGGAAACCATCATGGTCAGGCACCTAAATTTTTTGAAAGCCCAAATAGATCACTCTGGCTGTAGCAAAAACAGAAGACCAAAGAGTGGTGTACTACAGAATGCTCAGCAGAGCCGGTGAAAGATGGAAGGAGCTGCTGCTGCTGAGTCGCTTCAGTCGTGTCCAACGCTGTGCGACCCCATAGACGGCAGCCCACCAGGCTCCGCGGTCCCTGGGATTCCCCAGGCAAGAACACTGGAGTGGGTCGCCATTTCCTTCTCCAATGCATGAAAGTGAAAAGTGAAAGTGAAGTCGCTCAGTCGTGTCCGACTCTTAGTGACCTCACGGACTGCAGCCTACCAGACTCCTCTGTCCATGGGATTTTCCAGGCAAGAGTACTGGAGTGGGGTGCCATTGCGTTCTCCAGAAGGAGCTGACTGAACCAAAATAGTAACCAGCAGAATGGATGGGAGGGAAAGATCTGAGAGGCTTTTCCAAACTTGTGTAGACATTATTTCCTATCAGATGGAGAAGAAAGAGCTCAAAGAGATTCTCCCCTTTCCTACCAACCAGATAGTGTCAGGAGTGACACCCAGAGAAGCAAGCTTGGAACATAAANAGAGGCTTTTCCAAACTTGTATAGACATTATTTCCTATCAGATGGAGAAGAAAGAGCTCAAAGAGATTCTCCCCTTTCCTACCAACCAGATAGTGTCAGGAGTGACACCCAGAGAAGCAAGCTTGGAACATATAGATGAAGTTCAGCCTCTTGGGCCTATGTTGAATTTCAGGCATTTGGGGAAAGATAGGGAAGTGTAGGTCTCTATGTTTATTTAACAGAGTAACCTACATAAAAACACTCAGTCTAAAAATACAATGCAAACAAGTACTAATATTTTTAATAAGTTTATGATGAGCTTGAGGAAGTGATTTAAGATTGTGCATTTTCTTCTCAGCATGTCCTGCCATCATCACTGCCCATTTGTGTGATAAATGGTAGTTGAAACAGAGAATGGGCATTTGGCTTGGACTCTTTTTGAATGCTTTTACCAGGTGACTTCTTAGAATTGAAGGTGTCTAAGAGATTCATTAGGTTAACTCTGCAATGGCTTACAACTCTTTTAAAATTGGTACAAGCAAGATATTCAAACATAATAATATAAGCAACTTTAAAAATGTAGAAGAAAGTGGGTTTCCATGGTGGTCCAATGATTAAGAATCTGCCTTGCAATGCAAGGGACACCAGTTCAGTCCCTGGTCAGGGAAGATTCCACATGCAGAGCAACTAAGCTTCACACCACAACTACTGAAGCCCACATGCCCTAAGGCCACAGCAAGAGACGCCACGGCAATAAGAAGCCCGTGCACAACTAGACAAAGCCTGCACACAAGAAAGACCCAGCACAGCCAAAAATACGTAAATGTTTAAAATAGTTTTTTTAAAAAAGATGTAGAAAGAGAGAATGAAAAATTGATAATTTGTTCCAAGAAATGCAGATATTCAGATGCCAACTAGGCTTGAACCTTCCAGAAGACATCAGCATGACCTCCACTTCACCATTCCCTACTCCCCACCTCCCCCACCCACGCTGCTGAACTCTTCCACAGAAAAGAATGTCACAGAGAAACAATACTATCCTAAAGCCTTAGGATGTATCTATATTCCCAGGTTGAATTTCTAGAAATGACAAGGTGAAAATTGCTGGCTGGACTAAAAACCAACTATGCCCTTGAAGATGACAGACTCCCTGGGTTTTTTTGGACACAAATATATCAACCTTAGAACTAGTTTGATATTGCTGGCTTCTTGCCCAAACTCCAGTTAATGTTTGAGTATTTCTAGTTCTGTACAGGTACAATGTTCCTTTCCTTAAGTTGCTAAAACCAAAGCTAAGAGTCAGCCTAATTAAAGCAAAATTCATTTATTAAATCAAAAGCAACCAGGGACAAGGATGAACATCTTTCAGGCTATATAAGACAGTTGATTAGCTCTTTTCAGACTGCTACAAAAAAAAAAAAATCTGATGAGGGATAGATGAAAATGTTCTATATTATATTATTAAAATACATGTAGTTCCTCTATATAAAAAAAAAATACTTGGGGGTATATACTGATCTAGGTTTTAAGAATAAACAAAACAACAGCTGTGTGCATGCTCAGTCGTGTCTGACTCTGAGACTACCGACTGTAGCCTGCCAGAGTCCTCTGTCCATGGGATTTCCCCAGGCAAGAATACTGGAGTGGGTTATCATTTCCTGACCTAGTGCATCTTCCCGACCCAGGGATCAAACTCCCATCTCCCGTGGCTCTTGCATTGGCAGTATTCTTTACTATTGAGCCACTTGTGAAACACTAACGACAGCTGAGCCTTGTTCGAATCCTAAACAGTAGTTGCTGCTACTATCTAGTCACGGAGTTGTGTCTAACATTTTACAACCTTATGGACTGTAGCCCACCAGGCTCATCTGTCCATTGGATTTCCCAGGCAAGAATACCGGAGTGGGACCATTTCCTTCTCTGGCGGTTCTTCCTGATACAGGAATTGAACCCAAGTCTTCTGCTTGGCAGGCAGATTCTTTACCACTGAGCTACCTGGGAAGCCCCAAACACTAGTTGCTGCTGCTGCTGCTAAGTCACTTCAGTCATGTCTGA
The DNA here is from genome assembly GCA_006410875.1 of Neotragus pygmaeus. Lineage (NCBI taxonomy): Eukaryota > Metazoa > Chordata > Mammalia > Artiodactyla > Bovidae > Neotragus > Neotragus pygmaeus. Next base: position 538,687 of record SJYV01006996.1, read on the forward strand.
CTCTGTGCGACCCCATAGACAGCAGCCCACCAGGCTGAGTCTACCTCAAAATTCATGGTAGAAATAAAGGGGCAGATATAAATTCTTCCTCAATAAAGGAAAAGACAAGGAAAACATACACACTGGGACTGAAGTTCTAGTACTATTCAATGTTTAAAGGGCAATGAAATTTAGGATTTCAAGCATTGTCTTCAACCACTGTAAGGCAGTCCAAAAATTACACTTTTTTTTTTTCTATCTCACATGGAAGAGACACCAGCAAGGCTGGGTGGGACAGGACAGTAACAGAGGCCGAAGTACCGTCCTCACTTTGCACCTGATTGGACAAGAGGAGAAAGAAGGAGAGAAAGAAACAGAACTGTCTCTCTCTCAAAACCCAAATGATGGCATGACTTTGTTTTTCCTGTTTTCTTCTTCAGATTAATCAATTGTTAGGGTATCATTCTGGGCAACTGCTGATTGGAGTTCTTAGCATTAGAACAAACTTAATACCTAACTAGAACCAGAATGATCATTGCTGATAGTGGGGGGGGTGGTTGGGGGAACCTCCCAGAAACTATTCCACTGATAGAGACCAAGAACAGAGGCAGACCTTAGGAGACAGTTTTTCCTCAGTAAAACCATAGGTCCTTGGGAGCTATAAAAATGATGCTTAAGTTAATTCCACTGAGGGTCTCCTGGGCTGGGAATCTGCGAACTCAGAGGATGTGAATAGCTAAAGATAAGAGATCAGACTATTATCATTAGCGTTTCCAGGTAGCTTTTGTCTTGGTACAGGTCAGCTGAGAGCTCACAACTTGGGATGCTAAAAATGCATGGAGTTGGGATATTTACACCAAAACAGGAGGAAGGAATGGATTTCTCTCAGCTCCCAGACTAATAATGAGACTTAAAAGAACTCTGTTCCTTCTGTAGAACCAAGTCTTTTGAGTGAATGGAGCTGGCTTCCAATTCCTCCAGAATAAGACAGAAGTAAACATTTAGGGCTTCCCAGGTGGAGCCGAGGTAATGAATCCGCCTTTCAAAGCAGGAGACGTAAGAGATGAGGGTTTGATCCCTGGCTCAGGAATACCTGGAGTAGAAGTGGCAACCCACTCCAGCATGCTTGCTTGGAAAATTCCATGGACAAAGGAGCCTGGTGGGAGTCCATGGGGGCGGCAAAGAGTTAGACATGACTGAATGCAACAACATTTTAGTTTTGCTCAAGCTTGAATCCTCACCCTTTCTTCCTAGAGTCTGTTTACTTGTTCATAGTTCAATGGGTCCACAAGAGAATGCATCACAAACACTGAACTATATTAAAAAAGACTTTATAAGCAACAATCTATCCAGAGACTTTTTTCAGTCAAGCACTTACTACTCAATATCAAGCATTTACTTGTCTTTTCCTCTTTATCACTGCAAGATTTGTAATTTGAGGGTTAGTTTTGATAAAGACATCAAAGGATATCTCAGAGAAACAGCACATAGTTACCATTTTAAATGAACCATTATCAATAAGGATTATTAAAAAGGATAAGATTAGGCAGGAAACAAATCTAATATTAGACTGTAAAGAAAACATTTTTCTATCCCATTTGATTATAATTGCTAAGTGTTAAGCAATACTTGTAGACCTACTACTCCTTATTAATTTGGGATTTACTTGGAAAAGTGATGCTTTCTCGCAAAACCTCCAACCAATTAACAGTAACTGAAACTGTAGTTAATATTACATGACATGTTGGTTTTTCTTTGGTAGCACAGACACAGTTATTTGAAAGCTCTTGGTTTATATTTGAAAACCTCCTCTATTTTTTTCTTTATATGAAGAGTCAGCTAAAGATGTTGACTCCACAGTTTTCATCAACAATGTTAATTTGCAACCACAAAACTACACTTTGACAGTGTTTCTTTAGTTTTGAACTGACAATGCTGTGGAGACGCTCTCTCGATCAACACCCAAAGGACAGAAGGAGTGCTAATTTTTTGTTTTTCTTTAAATCTGTGGGCCCCTACTTCTCAAGAGTAACCCTCCACCACTTGTGTCTGTTTTCACAAATAACCAGGTAACTGCATCCAGTATGCACATGTCCTCTAGGCAACTTAAGTTCAATGCTGCTCAAAACTGATGTTCAACTTTAGTATTATTAATTATCCTTTCTTAGCTGTAATTGAAATCATAACCATCCTGAAAAGACTACCAATTAAAATATCCGTTTGCCTATATGGAAAGTAGCTCCCCTAGAATATCCCAGATATCTTTAAAAAGGAAAAAAAAAAAGTACCTTAATTTCATCTTGCAAACAGAGGCTGAAATTTTACCAAGCAGGTCAGGGACAGGGTCAAGAAAAACAGAGGTCAAGAAAGAACACTAAAGTTTACTTTTAACCTCAACCCGAAAGGATTTTTTAAATCACACAAAAACTCTTTTTTTCTTTGTCTTCGTTAAAAAACAAACTTCAGCAAGTAAAAGACCTTTCCCAGTGCGGGCTTCGGAGCCACCACATGCACAGAACAGAGAAAAGCACGCAAAGCCGCTCTCCTTACCTGAGATGAAAGCAGTGCACCAGCTTTGTTAGTATTATAACCATCTTTCCCAGGTCAAGGGCGCGGAACGCCTGGGTGACAAGAAGTGAAGAGCCGGTGCCGAGGTTGAGCCGCCGCGGCAAGAACCACTCAGGGCGCTGCTTGCCCGACACACCTCCTCTCTCCGGCTCGAAAAAGCAGCGGCTCGCACTCTCCTGTCACCGGGAACCGCGGCTTGTCATTTCCGCTGGATCACCCGGCAGCTGCTACGAGCCTCGGGCTGAAGCGCGGGCGCGAGGGCCAGGAGCACGAGAGTGCGCTGCGGGCCCGGCAGAGCGGCTGCAGCTGAGGCTCCGGCAGCCGCGCGGCACTGGGCAAGGAAGGTCAGCTTTCCAGGAGCCAGGATCAGCTGCCGCACGAGCCCCTCGCCTCTCGAGCTCCGCGTGAGCCAGAGCCTGCTGCGAGGGCGGAGGGGCCCAGCTATGGAGCGTGCTCGCCTCGGACGAGGGTCTTGCACGCGGTGACCTTTTGCCTGATCTGAGAACCAAGAGGTGGGCCAAGGGTGAGATTTAGCGGAGGTGATTTCTCGAATAGGGAGATGAACTCTTCCCCATCCGCCTTAGAAAGAAAGAGGGGAGGNAATCCCAGAGTTGATCTCCTTCAGAATGGGCTGGTTGGATCTCCTTGCAGTCCAAGGGACTCTCAAGAGGCTCTCCACAATTGAAAAGAAAGCATAAGATATTATATGACAATATTTTACAATACAGTACATATCATGGGTTTGATCCCTGGATCAGGAAAATTCCCTGGAGGAGGAAATGGCAACCCACTCCAGTATTGTTGTCTGGAAAATTCTGTGGATATAGGAGCCTGGTGGGCTACAAGTCCGTGGTGTTGCAAAGAGCTGGACACAACTGAGCACGCATGCATGTATGTTTTACAGTACTATGCAAACAAATTTGAAAAACTGAGTAAAACATGATCTTACAGAAATTTAAAAATAATTGACCCCAGAAGAGATATAAAACCTAAACAGATGAGCAACCTCATAAGAAACACAGGAAGCAATCAGAGAAACCTCAAACAAAAGTTGTTTTGTGGATGACTTTTTTCAAATTTTTCTAGTACTGAGAATGTCAATGTAATTTAAATTGTTTCTGAGATAGAGAAGAAGGAAGACATCTGTATCCAGAGAAACAGGACCAATAGGATGTGTACATTAGTCAACTCAAGCTGCCATACCAAAATATCATAGACAGAACGGCCTAACCAACAAGAGGCTGGAAGGCAGAGACCAGTCTGTCAACGGGATCAGGTCTTGGTGAGGGCTCTCATCCTGGTTTGCAGACAGCCCCCTTCTCACTGTATTCTCACATCATAAAGGGAGCAAGTTCTCTGGTGTCTCTTCTTATAAAGGGCACTAAATCTCATCACGAGGGCTCCACCCTCATGACCTTGTCTAAACCTAATTACTTCCAAAGGCCTCATCTTCAAATACCATCATATTGAGAGTTGGTCCTTAAACATTAATTTTGGGTGTGCAATTTCAATCCATAGCAATTTGTGTCTGCAGATTGAGAGAGAAAATATTAATGAAAAAATCCTAAAGAAAATATTAACATGTTGAATTTAACAGAGGTCAATAGGAAATATGTTTAATTCCAAGAGTAGATTGAAGGACAAAAAAATAAACATGTGATTGTCATGGTAGAGCCTGGTAGAACTATCTTTTCTGGTGAAAGGAACTGAGAGAAGAGGACCTTAACCTGAGAACATGGGAGAAATCCCTGAACTGAGGGATCTGGAGAAGAGGACTCCCAAATTATATGTGTGACCTGACGCAAATCAAGCTTACACTGACCTGTGCATGTACAGAACAGACTAAAAGAAGCACAGCAGAGGTTTTGGGAACTGAATTATGATATAAAACAGGACCCAGTTCCCAGACTGGCACACAAAGGGTGCATGTGCAGGGCAGACACACACAGCATAGCAAAGCTTTGAAAACTGAACTGCGAATGGAACCACAGCCCACAGATTGCAAGATAGAACTTTCAGTCTGAATGTTGACTGATTGCTAACATCAGTCAACATTCTCCACAGGATTTTAACAGAATCCAGAGTCTCACAACATGATATTCAAAATGCCCATGGTACATTTGAATTTACAAAAAAATTACCAGAAAAATATGACCACAACTTAAAGGAAAAACTAATCAACAGATGCCAACCCTCAATCAACCAGATGTTGGAATTATCAAAACTACTACTTAGGAATCAAAGACTGGAATAGTGATGTATGCAACAATGTGGATGAATCTCAGTTTTATATGTTACATATTAAAAGGTATGTTCTCTGTGATTCCATTTATATAGCAGTCTGGAAAACTACAGAGATGGTGGACAGAGCAGAGGTTGCCGGTGGTTAGAAGTATGGGAAAGGACTGACTATAACGGAGGGGCAGGAAGGAAACTGCAACCTTGATGGCAGTTTAACTCCATGTGTTTGCCAGTAAGTAGAATGAACTTCTTGTGTAAATTTAAAGTAAATGTTAAAAATACTCCGAAAACGTATTCTTTCCTCNAAAGGAGGGGCAGGAAGGAAACTGCAACCTTGATGGCAGTTTAACTCCATGTGTTTTTCAGTAAGTAGAATGAACTTCTTGTGTAAATTTAAAGTAAATGTTAAAAATACTCCGAAAACGTATTCTTTCCTCCTTCTGAGTAATGCTAATATTACCCAGTATTTTCATATCACTTTGGTTTTATAGCTATGAATTGGTCATCATATTTCTTATTCTTTTTTATATTCAACTTTTTAAAGATTCACCAATATGTAAAATGTTTTTTTCCTTCTTGCCTCTCCTTCCTTTCTGCAATTACTCTTCTCCCTGAAATAGCAATACTTCCCTTAATGGTTCATTCAGCAACATTTAACTAAATTTAGTCATTATTATCCAAATAACCCTTTAAATTGGTCTCATATTTGAATGATAGCTTATCTGGATATAATATCTAGATTCTCAATTTTCTTATGAATATTATAACTACATTATTTCATTATCTTCTTGTAGCTTTTGATGCTATTTATGGTGAGAGTTGGACCGTAAAGAAGGCTGAGCACTGAAGAATTTATGCTTTTGAACTGTGGTGATGGAGAAGATTCTCGAAAGTCCCTTGGACTGCAAGGAGATCAAACCAATCAATCCTAAAGGAAATCAAGCCTGAATATTCATTGGAAGTTTCAATACTTTGGCCACCTGATGTGAAAAGCCAACTCACTGGAAAAGACTCCACTGCTAGGAGAGACTGAGGGCAGGAGAAGGAGGCGACAGAGGATGAGATGCTTGGATGGTATCACCAACTCAATGGACATGAATTTGATCAAACTCCCAGAGATGGTGAAGTACGGGGAAACCTGGCATGCTGCAGTCCATGGGGTCTTGAAGAGTCGGACATAACTGAGTGACTGAATAGCACCAACAAATGCTACTTATCAGTCTGTATTTTTTTGTGTCGCATCGCTTAATATCTCCTTTTTATTTCTGAGATTCAGTAGTTTAAGCATGTAGCTTTGCTATCCTCCAGACTTACTTGTTTAGACTTTGAATCTTAGATTTCTAACTTTATTAAATTCTGGAGAGTTCTATGTTTATGCATGCGTGCTCAGTTGCTTCAGTCATGTCCAACTCTTTGCGACCCCGTGGACTGTAGCACACCGGGATCTTCTGTCCATGGTATTCTCCAGGCAAGAATACTGAAGTTTCCATTTCCTTCTCCAGGGGATCTTCTTGATCTAGGGATCTAACCCACGTCTTATGTGGCTCTTGCATTGGAATGCAGGTTCTTTACCACTAGTATCACCTGGGATGCCCTCTTCTAAGTTCATACCATTTATAAAATTTGCCTCTTTTCTATTCTCGCTAATGTCTTCTCATGGTGTACCAGTTACCCATATGTTGAACCTTCTCATTCTATCCTGCATGTCTGTTCATTTCTTTCTCATGTTATTTATTTTTATCATATTTTCCATAGTTTTCTCAGTAAAATCTACCAATGCAGTAACACTCTTTCTATATTCATATAATCTTAAGTTTAACATATTCAATAATTGGTAAATTCTAGTGACTATATTTGGAGAAGGCGATGGCACCCCACTTCAGTACTCTTGCCTGGAAAATCCCATGGAAGGAGGAGCCTGGTAGGGTGCAGTCCATGGGGTCACGAAGAGTCAGACATGACTGAGCAACTTCACTTTCACTTTTCACCTTCATGAACTGGAGAAGGAAATGGCAACTCACTCCAGTGTTCTTGCCTGGAGAATCCCAGGGACAGGTGAGCCTGGTGGGCTGCCATGTACAGAGTGCACAGAGTCGGACATGACTGAAGCTACTTAGCAGCAGCAGCAGCAGCAGCAGCAGTGACTATATTTCTTTTAGAGAAGGAAATGGCAACCTACTCCAGTATTCTTGCCTGGAGAATCCCCATGGATAGGAGAGCCTAGCGGGCTACAGTCCATGGGGTCACAAAGAGTCAGACACAACTTAGCAACTAAACCACCAACCACCATATTCAGTAACTTAAATTCTAGTGGATATATTTCTTTTCTACAAATTTCTGTTTTCTTTTTAAAATTTGCTTGGCAATTTTCATAGTAACATATCTTTCTCATGTCCTTGTTTGTTTAGTTTATATACTTTAATTATTTAACATGTTTATTTTATTGTTGTGTCTGATAATCTTATTCTTGGAGGTGGGGTCCAATCATACCTTTTTTTCTCTGCTGATCTTTTTCATGGTAGATTTTTTTCCATGTATGTCTTAGAATTTTAGAATGTGAGCTTATCTTCCCAGGATTTATGTGTAGTAATCCTATGTAATTTGATTTAAGGTATCCTAGGATTGTAACTAGTCTAGGTTCATATTTATGTTAATTTGTTGGTATGAAGTTCACAGACTTACAATGATAATGTCAATTCAAACCTCAAAATTGTGTGATCAGGTCTATGATCATAAATTTACAACGTTATTAACTTTTTTCAACAAAACCCTTGACTGAGACCAAAAGTTTTCCTTGTCACCTTCTGTTAGGGACAGGTAACTTTTAGTTTACCTTTTCCATATGTGTAAATAATTTCTAACTGCCTATCTTTTTGTAGGCTCAATTCCCTACATGCCATTTCAGCATGGATTTATGCTCAGTTAATTTCCAAGCCTCTGGTTCATCAGGATTCACAAACCCCTCTTTGAAAGACATTTTTTTTCATTCGGTTTCCTTTCTTCCCTTTTTGTCCTTTGGAGACTTCCATTTTCTTGTGAGTGTAGCTGTGTATGTTAAAATAATGTTTGCTATCTTTCATTTATAATTTCTGTAATTTTGGATTGAAAAGCTTTTCATTTACTGTCCTCTTTTCAGAAAACCTTTTCTTTTTTAAGGTGATATTAAACCACATTAATTTGTCCACAGCTTTACAAACTCTTTTAAAATAGTTTGGTATTAATTTTGAAAGTATTTTACTAGCTTCAAATCAGGACAAAATTATACAATATAGCCAATAAACGGTTCATGTGAAAAGACTAAAACCCTAGATTAATAAACAATGTAGCAATCTAGGATTTTTGCAACCAGTTTCTTTGAAAGAAAACTGAATACAGAAATGGTCAGAGTAATATTGTGTAAATAACTTGAATTCTTCTCAGGCAAAATCCTTCATTATGAAATCTTAATTCTAACAAGATAACTGGCATAGAAATTTGAAGGTCTAGTGTGCAAATCAATGGTTCTGGATGTTTGCTGTTCATCAGTTCTTAGAGACATAAAAATGATTTACCTCAATGTTGGCAGGGCTGCAAGGAAAAGGGTAAATGCTTTTATGGCTGATGGTAATATAAATGGGTGCCATTTTTCTAACCATCAAGAAGGTAATATGTAACAAGATCTTAAAAATACATTTATATCATCTGACAAAAGAATGCTACTCTTGACTATATGTCTTTCTCCTGTTTTCTTAGAAGTGTTCAGTGGTGTCTATGTGTAAAAACCAGAAATTTATATGCATTAAAAACATAAAATTCAGTAGAACCTAATTATTTTTATTAATAAAATTGATGTAATTTTAAATGAGTAAAACTTATTATATCAATTTTATTAATAAAATAATTAGGTTCTACTGAATTTTGTTTTTAATGCATTTATTATACATTGCTGATTTTTACACACAGATACCACTGAACACTTCTATGAACATAAAATAAAGATATCTAATTCAGGTGTAGGATTCTTTGGTCAGATGATATAAATGTATTTTTAAGATCTTGTTACATATTACCTTCTTGATGGTTAGAAAAATGGCACTCATTTATATTACCATCAGTCATAAAGGCATTTATTAATAAAATTGGTGTAACTTTTAAATGAGTAGAACTTAAAAACATGGCAACGATTGAAGCTAAAGTCAAAAAGGAAGATAGTTTACCGGCCCTCATTATCATGACCTGGCCTTTTCCCTTTCTTAAAAAAAATATGTAATCTGATTTCTATGATTTTTGTTTGGCTGAAATGATAAGTATTATAACTGATTTATTGAACACTTAAAATATTAGCACATATCTCTATTCATTAACAGATGTTTAAACTTCTCTAAAGTAGGTGAAATGAGATAACATTCATTAAGGCATCATGTGCTAAACAGTAAACAAGGCATTAGATAGTCATGATAAAGTAATAGAGTATAATAGCAACTGATATTTTATTGTTATGATTCCAAAGACAAACTGTCCTCAAACTGAGGTGACCTGTGTTACTATGTCAAGAATTGCCCTGCACCCACAGGTGAGAGTTTTCTGGTACCTCAGAGTGTCCTTCAAGTTACAATTTCTTCCCATCTAAATTCATGTGTAACAACAGGGAAGGAGAATGGATTTCACAAAGATATTTGGGGCACACTTTTTTCAGGCCCTTGAGAACTATTACCTAGAATATGACTTGCAAATAAAGCACAGAAACACTGGCTTGAGGTGACTCTGAGTTTCTAGTAGTAATTAGGAGAATTGCCATCCAAAAGAAAACACAGTTGTAGCACTTTCTTTTCCCATACACATTTTATCGATCCTACCTTTTTAGGTGTGAATCCTTGTATGGAGCAGTAGGGTACATATTATGATTACTATTAACACAACTGAACACACACACACACATATGATTACTATCACTATTACCATTACTATGTGCTGTGCTGTGCTAAGTTGCTTCAGTTGTGTCCAGCTCTGTGTGATCCTATGAACTGTAGACCTCCAGGCTCCTCTGTCCATGGGATTCTCCAGGCAAGAATACTGGAGTGGGTTGCCATACCCTCCTCCAAGGGATCTTCCTGACCCTGGGATCCAACCCACATCTCTTACCTCTTCTGCACGGGCAGGCAAGATCTTTACCACTAGTGCTGCCTAGAAAGCCCTACTATACTACTACTACTACTATTGTTATTGTTATAGTTATTGAAGTGTGCACTGAAATCCAAACTAACTAACCTTTCCCTGTCTGGTGTTTGAATCTGCAGTGGAGCTGTAACACATAGGAAAGGAAGCCCCATGAGTGATTTCAGATACAGATGTCTCTGAGTTCTCACTAAAATGCATTATCAGTATCTATTTCCAGGAGCACATATCTTCCTTCATAAATACTTTCCAGATGTGTTCCTCTTGTTTGAAATATAAAAATACACTCATTAAAAAAAAAAAAACTACGAATAGTGTAACATTTTAACTAAAAATGATCTCGTACCACAATTTATTAAAACCTCAAAATGTAAAACCAGCTATAGACACAATCTGTAACTATCACACACCCCTCCAAATTAGATGTATAACCCTTTTTGCAGCAGAATGCAAATACTTATCCCATTCTGCATCTTGAGTTTCAACACATTCTCTCTCCCCATCTAACAAACTTGCCATGCATCCTGTAATTTTCTCCCTGTGTTTCTCAATCAGTTTCATCTCTCCCGACTCAGAACTGTGGCACACCTTTATATTTTTGTGTCATAACCTTGTATTGATTTATTATGTTCTCCTTAGGGTTACTCCTCCAAGTTGAGGCTAGCCCTCTATGTTTCCCTAAACACAGGTGGCATTTCAGGTGGCATTCAGTAAACTGAAGGACTAGTCTAACATCTGTGTAAGAAGTTATCAAATGCACTGCTACATTCCACATAGCTGGGCAACTGTTTCTTACCCACACAGGATAAGACAGCAGGCTTGTTCCCATACCCAGGCATGGAAGTCTGGAAGAAGGTGTGACCTCTGAAAAATGGGCCAATTAGAAGATATAAGCAGTACTGGGTACTGAAGCTTGCAGATTTTATTCTCCATTCCTAGGATTCTGAATGGCACCCCACTCCAGTACTCTCACCTGGAAAATCCCATGGACGGAGGAGCCTGGTGGGCTGCACTCCATGGGGTCGCGAAGAGTCAGACACGACCGAGTGACTTCACTTTCCCTTTTCCCTTTCATGCATTGGAGAAGGCAATGGCAACCCACTCCAGTGTTCTTGCCTGGAGAATCCCAGAGATGGGGAGCCTGGTGGGCTGCCGTCTATGGGGTCGCACAGAGTCGGACACATCTGAAGCGACTTAGCAGCAGCAGGATCCTGAAAGCCATTTTTCAAAACCAGTGAAGATCATTTAGTATAAAACCTGGGAACTTTCCTTAAAAGGTAGAGCTTGCAATCACTTGAACAGGACAGAATAAAAACAGGTGCCCCCACCCCCATCTTTATCTTTCATGGCACAGGCAATACTGGATGGAGCCTTAGTCTCCCAACCTCCAGATCAGCACTCTTGTAAGCCATGCCAGCCCCATCTTGGGTTCACCCAGAGCAGTCATCTGGATCACGGATTCTGACCCACCCCAGCCTTAAAAGGAGCACCTCCAGGCCCACGTGGAATTTAGCAGTGGTCCAGTCCCAGCTCTGGCTCACCTTCTTTTCTCGATTTCCTTTCTTCCTAAGGCAGAAAAGTGGAATGGTTTTCTTTAGGAAATTTCTGAGGCCCAGGGAAAGTCCTAGAAATACCAACATCAGAGGTTCCACAATTAAGTGGCCCTGGTGATGAATCTCACAGTTAACACACCTCACTCATGGACCCAGAGCTTCCAATCACCCCTCCCTCTACAGCATGCACAGACAAGTAGATATTAACAGGCATCTCAGAAGGCCCTCTAATATAAAAGATATAGACCCAAAAAAAACTAAGAAGAAAAACAGAAAGAAGCCACTTAGAAAAATATATTGAATAGGAAGAAAGAAAAAAAGTCTATCATTAATATCTTCAATGGTGAATAGTTTTATATAGTTTTAATAATGTATAACACTGAATGTCAATCCAACATATCAAGTCAAAATTATGATACAACTCTGTTGGGAAAAGGGTGGTTGACACACACACAGAGAGAGAGAGAGAGAGAAGGAAAGGGAGTTAAGTCCTCACCTTTCCTAGTGGAAAGTCAATCGAAAATGCTTAAAATTGAAAAAAAAATAATAATACAGTTTATTATTTATTAGCTAAATACCTGGGCTTCCCTGGTGGTTCAGTGGGAAAGAATCTGCCTGCCAATGCAGGTGATGCAGGTTCAATCCCTGGGTCAGGAAGACCCCCTGGAGGAGGAAATGGCAACTCACTCTAGTATTGGAGAATCCCCATGGACAGAAAGCCTCATAGGCTACAGTCCTTGGGGTTCCAAAGAGTCAGACACAACTTTGCATCTGAGCACAAGCACCTAAATTATCAGCCAAAATTGCTGATGATTGCTCCCTCTAGGGAAATGAAGGAAGGATAGTAGGAGACCAGTGTTGTTTTTCTTAACAAATTTTGTGAAATCTTTTGCTACTTTATATACATATATAACCTCAACATTTTTTTTTTAATTTAAAAAGAAGAGATAAAAAGAAGCCAACAATGGCATATCATTTAGAAAACTTTTTTGAAGTCTATGCAAAAATGATGATGTGTTGAATTAGGATCATGGTAGAGGAAATTAAAAGAACTAGACAGATGGAACTATTTAATTGATTTCTGGCATTGTGATCAGAAAAGATGCTTTGATATGATTTCAACAGATTAAACTATGAAGTCACAGGATCTGAAAATAACTTAGATCTAGACATCCAGTTGGAGAGCATGAGGCATCCAGAATGACCACTAGGTATTTAGCTCAAGCTAGTGGATAGATGGTGGTACCATTTGCTGAAGGAGAGACTCAAGGGGGCGGAGCAAGTTTTAGGGGAGAAAATACTGAGTTCACTTTATTTATTTATTGGTCATGCCACATGGCATGTGGGATCTTAGCTTCCCAACCAGGTATCCAACCCATGCCCCCTATATTGGAAGCATGAAGTCTTGACCGCTGGACTGCCAAGGGAGTCCTGAGTTCACTTCTAGAACTGTTTCATTTAATTTGCTTATGTGCGTGCTTAGTCACTCACTCATGTCTAACTCTTTATGACCCTTTGGACTGTAGCTCACCAGGCTCCTCTGTCCATGGAATCCTCCAGGCAAGAATACTGGAGTGGGTTACTATTCCCTTCTCCAGAGGATCTTTCCAACCCAGGGATCAAACCCAGTTCTCCTGCATCGCAAGTGGAATCTTTATCATCTAAGCCACCAGGGAAGCACCTATACACTTCCCCAAAAGAAGTAAGGCTGAGAAGTTATTTATATGGTCAAGAGCTCAAGACCCATGTTAAGTCAGAAATTATAGACAAGAAAATTGACCAAAAGTGATAAAGAAGGCCATGGATATGTATTCTGGTTTTTTGCCCAATAACTCTTCCCCCTCCTCAGAGTTGCTGTGAGGACACGCATGTGTGTTGCTTGGCACTCACTCTGCTCTTCTACTGCAAGGCTAGGACCCGGGCTGGCCCTCTAAGTAGCCTTTCACTATGGCCTCAGGGCTTTGGTTCAGGAAGAGCATGTAAACTGAGGTGAGTTTATCAGAACCCTTTTAGAAAAAGTGGAAATGGATATAAATGAATATTAATTTTTTTCCTTCTAGAATTCTGAGCCAGGAACGTCTGGAGCTGCCTGTGGCTCTCTTGTCTATTCAGAGAGTCTGGCTGTGGATGAAGACAACATTGTGTAAATCAGGACAGATTCTTACTATGATTAGTCACCTTCTTAGACAGAGCCAAGTTTCATTCTCTGAATTCCCCACTTATGTGAGCCAGTAGTTTCCCTTCCTAAGATGGTCTGGGTTGCCCTGACAGTGTCCTGTCTTGTGAGTGGATATGGATAAGGTTGTCATGTGAGAGTGTGAGGGGTTAATAGAGAAAGTATCTGGATCTTACAAGCCTTACAAGCCTACGAGTAGACGAGGAGCTGGCAGGAGAGACAAAGAAGAAACTGTTGAGTAGATAGAGGGGGGAGAAAAAAAGGAAAGGAAAAGCCGTGGCAGTCATAAGACAGTGTTTCCAGAAGCAAAAAGGAATCAACAATATTAACGTTGCCCAAGGTCAATCAACACCTTGAAAAACTGGCTGACCTTGAAAATCTTGGTGAGAGCAGTTTTGGGGAAGTGAAACTTTGTGGAAATGGCTTGGGGGAATGTGTGGGAGTTGGAGAAATTGAATTAATAAATGGTGACAACTCATTCAAAAGTAGAATTTGTTGAAGGAGAGAGATCACATAGAAATTACCAGGGGACGGGTCTAGGGACCGGTCTAGGGAACATTTCTTTTTCCTTTTTCAGATTTTTGTTCTAAAAAAAGAGAGGCATGAGTGTAATTAAATACTGATGAAAAGGACCTAGTGAAAAGAGAGAAACTGAAGTAGCAAAATCTAATAATTTATCATGGGAAATCTACAAGATGTTGGGGGAAATGTAGTCAGAAGCAGAGTAGGAGGATAAACTTAGGAAGAGAGAAGGTGGTGATGTTGCTGGGTAAGATGAAATTGACTTTATAGGCTTGGATGAGAGAGTTCCTATCGCGTGAATTTATTTTCACTGTGAAATAAGAAGCACTGCTGCTGCTGCTGCTGCAGTCGTGTCCGACTCTGCGCGACCCCATAGACAGCAGCCCACCAGGCTCCCCCATCCCTGGGATTCTCTAGGCAAGAACACTGGAGTGGGTTGCCATTTCCTTCTCCAATGCATGAAAGTGAAAAGGGAAAGTGACGTCACTCAGTCGTCTCTGTCCATGGGATTTTCCAGGCAAGAGTACTGGAGTGGGGTGCCATTGCCTTCTCCAAATAAGAGGCACAGTTATCTAAGAATGAGGAGATGTGGAAGATTTGACTGAGGTAGGTAAGACCTGAAATAGTCACTGGGCCAACACGTGAGATAATACTGGATTGCTGGGTAGAGTTGAGGGCCTAGATCAGGTTGTGTCCAGGAATTTAAAGAGGCACAATCTGCAGAACTGAAGGAGTTTGTCAAGCAGTGAGGGGGCAGTGTGGGTGCAAGCAGGGAGGGAAAGCTGGGTTTGTCTAGGATTTACATAGAATGGCAATTCAGTCACTGTTTCCTACAGAGTTTGGGAGAAACAGTGATTTTGGGGGGCATAAAATTTCTTTCTTTAGAGAAAAACCCATCTGTTTTTCTTACCCGAGGGTGTTTCAGGGAGAGTTGATGGAGCCTATTAATTGAACAGTGGGGTGGAGAGTGGAAGGATACATTTTATATCAGGAATAATAAAAATAGGTATTTATCAGGCAGGCTCAGTGGTAAAGAAACCGCCTGCCAGTGCAGGAAACACAGCAGATGCAGGTTCAATCTCTGTGTTGGGAAGATCTCCGGAGTAGGAAATGGCAACCCACTCCAGTATTCTTGCCTGGGAAATCCCATGGACAGAGGAGTCTGGTGGGCTACAGTCCATGAGGCCCCAAACCACTTAGTGACTGAACAACAGCAAAAAAAAATCAGGCAACGAGTAATTGATTATTCATCAACTAATCTTCATAAAACTCTAGGATGTAGTTTTACTGAACCCATTTTATAGCTGAAGAAGCCAAGACTTGGAGGATTACTAACTTGTCAGAGGTCTCTCAGCAGGAAATGGCAGACAGACTGCTATTGTAATGGAACAAGCAAGATTTCTGGTGTGTCAGAGACACACAAAAACCCAGTCAAGCTCTTCTCACTATGGAAGAGCTACACATGTCATCATCTCTGGTCCTAAACACTCTGTGTGATGAGTGGCGTATCTCTGGGGACAACAGCACCCGGGACAGTGATGGCAGGGTCCAGACATCCACCTAGAACTTGGGCCAGAAAGGCCCCCATCCTGTGCCTGGCACTTCAGAGGGCCACAAGTGTCACAAACTTCTGTGAACGGGCATGTAGCTGCTTCTATCAACTTGCCACCTGTTTGGCGCTTGGTGCTGACATGGCAGAACCCACAGTCCTAAACATCAGCTCTCAGAAGTAACACTTTTCATCCTCGGAGAAACACTGCACATTTCTCTTCCTGTCTCCTCTAGACGAATGCTGGCCGCCACTGAATGCTGTCAGGGTTTGGGGGTTGTGTCGCTGACCCTGCTTCTGAGTGCAGGGAGGATTCTTGGTGTGGAAGCAGGTAGAAAACAGAAAAAGCAGATTAACCTATTGTCAAATCCTTCCTCTCAAATAAGATGATTGCATTAGACTCTGGCAGAATGAAATTGTTTTCGCAGTGGTATCAAGCATCCGTGTTCCCACTCTCCTCGTCTTCTACATTCACTATTGTATGTGGCACCCAGGGAGCATTTTGTAGTATTTAACAGTCGATATCACCCTCACATTTTTTTGTTTACGTATCTATATCTCCATATACATAAATCTAGACAATATGAGTAAAGAATAATCTAAATTTTGTAATGACTAGATGAACATTAAAATCTGCAATTGCAAATAGTTCAGTTTTTGTGAAAGCATTTAATGAGATTTTATTAACTTGCCCCCAAGTAAATAATTTCAGGCTAGTTTAAATAATTTTATGTTAAAATTTTAATCAATTGTTATAATTTTTATTGTATTTTACTTTACATACCATTTTGAATATTTTAGAACATAACATTTTTGAAAATATGTAGATAAAATTTTAATTTCCACTTTTAATGAAAAAGGTCAAACTGAGTTTATTTATTTATTTATTTTGGGACCAGGACATGGAAACAACCTAGATGTCCATCAACAGATGAATGGATAAGCAAGCTGTGGTATATATACACAATGGAGTATTACTCAGCCATTAAAAAGAATAAATTTGAATCAGTTCTAATGAGATGGATGAAACTGGAGCCTATTATACAGAGTGAAGTAAGCCAGAAAGAAAAACACCAATACAGTATACAAACTGAGTTTAATTTGAATATAATGACATTTTATTTCTTAGTCCTTTAGGTTAGTGAGAATGAATTCATACCTTTAGTATGCTAGAAATAGAAAATACAAAAGTAGAGTTCAGGGAGAAAAAGGTGAAAAGCATCAAGAAATAAGAAAGGTTCAAAGAGGCAACTTGCTTACATTTTAAAAACTCAAAACAATAAAAGTGAGATTTTATTGGCCATAACCCACATAAAATTTACAAACAGGATAATACTTTATTAAATAAGGATTTAATTACTGACCAAAACACTGAAAATGAAATGAAATTATTTCATTAGATTCACTTTAAACAAATAAGATCCCAGCAATAAATTAAGATTTAATGAAAACACTACTGTTAAGAGATGGTGAATATTATTGCATAAGTACATGATGAAAATAAAATATTTCATAAAATTTTCTTTGCTGCTGCTGCTGCAGTTGCTTCAGTCATGTCCAACTCTGTGACCCCATAGACGGCAGCCCACCAGGCTCCCCTGTCCCTGAGATTCTCCAGGCAAGAACACTGGAGTGGGTTGCCATTTCCTTCTCCAATGCATGGAAGGGAAAAGTGAAAGTGAAGTCACTCCATGGTGTCTGACTTTTGGCGACCCCATGGATTGTAGCCTACCAGGCTCCTCTGTCCATGGGATTTTCCAGGCAAGAGTACTGGAGTGGGGTGCCATTGCCTTCTCCGAAAATTTTCTTTAATAATGTTTAAATTTTGTAATATTTTTGTTTCATTCCCAAGTATATGTATTGCAAATTTTATTAATTGTTTTGCTATTTTTCAGCTTGGTAGTTTCTCCAAATTTACATAGCACCTACAGTGACTCAGTTTGACATTACTGTTAATAGAACACAAATTATAAGAAAATCCTGATTTTAACAACCTAATTGGCATTTTGCTTCCTTCCTGAAATAAAACCATGAGAAATAAATTGTATGGAATAATTATACAATGATGTATAATTATGGAGCATCTCTACTGTATTACTTACTCAAACATCATCACCTCAATCAACAAAGCACCCGAACTTGTACAATAATAATACAATCACATTTTCTTGAAATCTTGTTCTCTTCAGGTACATAAAAGCTTGTTTTACACAGTGTGTACAGATTTTATTGTTAGTATGATATCTTTGTCAAGATGGGGGTAAACATTTTACTTAACAGTTTGATAGATTCTACTGTTTTAACGTTGGCTTATGTGGTATGTGGGTCTCCGTTTGTATTCTTCCCACAGACCATTTAGTAATTAACCATGGACTTGGGACTAGTCAAAACTTGTTAAATCAGAACCCATTCATTTAACCACCTGTGGGCAGCTGTCTATGGGGCGGCACAGAGTCGGACATGACTGAAGCAACTTAGCAGCAGCAGCAGCAGCAGACTTAATTTAACCAAGGGATTCCAGAGAACTACCTGAAAACCACCCTGAAAACCCCACTGGGATGATTTAGAAAGCAGCAATGCAACCAAATTAACCTAAGAGATTCAGCTGTGGTAGGAGAAATCAGAAAGGAAGGGCACATGTAAGTACAATGATCTCTAAGTCACTGGTTCACACCAAAACCTTCATGAAACATTGTATAGAACTGGCAGAGATAGTTAAAATTCCACCTGGAAAAGGTTTTGGCAAATTATTTTTGATTATATGAAAATCTAGAGTGATGATGACTTGCTTATTTATTTTTGTTATTATTTTCCCTAAAAAGTGATAACGGTGCTAGTGTATGGAAGCAATTGAATAAAGGATGTTCTATGTGTCTTACCTGCATCATTTTCTCATTGAAAAATACCTCGGTCTCATTCTATCTGTAATGGAAATAGACTATTTCTTTAGTGCATATAATGGAAAAAAATCACAGCTGTCAGAAATGATAGCCTAGATTACCCTTATAAAGCATTTCCTTAAAGCTGTAAATCACTGGTGTTAGTATAATCTTAAATTTTCTTCTCATTCTTTTTCTGTTCTTCCTGTTTACCTTTCTCCCCTCATTTATTTCTTTATATTAGCCTCCTTATAAGTGTTTATCCATGCTGTCATTTTGAGTAATGCTTCTCATTAAAATTTTTCTCTTATTTTTCAGATTTTGAACATATTAAGCCTCAAAAATCTGGGTCTTTGTGATACAGTGACTTCTGTTTAGATGTCCATGTTAAAGAAAAGGATAGTTTAAGTTTTGACATTTGATAAAGTTTTTGCTTGTATTAAAACATATATGATAATACTTCATAGGATTTTTATTTTAACATGGACAAATATAAACAAGAAAGCGAAAATAGCGACAATGGTTGAGAGCACTGGTTTAGGTCACATAGACTTCAGTTCAGTCTGAGCTCTCCCTTTACTAGCTGTCTGACATTGAAGAATTTTCTTAATCTGCATTAGCCTGAATTTCTTCATCTGCCAAGTGGGTATAATAATAGTTTCTATCTCACAGAGGTGTGAGAATAAAATGATCTAAGTACTGTGCTTATAACTGTGTGAAGTACATAGGCAAGCTTGTAAACATTATTACTGATTCCACTGTTATTCTCATTTATTGTTATTAATTGCTTCTGATCTTCTTTTATTGAAGAAGGAAATGGCAACCCACTCCAGTACTCTTGCCTGGAGAATCCCATAGACAGGGAGGCTGGTCGGCTACGGCCTGAGGGGTCCCAAAGAATCAGACACTACTGAGCACACAGAGGGCCTTCTTTTATAAAATAAAATAAGACAAACCCACAGTAGAAAATTTAGATGGTGGAAAAGCATAAACTGAAGAGCCTTCTTTTCTTGTGTCTGTTATTCCCTAGCCCCAACCTCTAATAATGGTTTTTCTTGTGTTCTGCCCCCAAGTTAGGCTGGGAGCCAGCATATATACAGTCCTTTCTGAAACGACAGGCAGATCAGACTTTGCACCCCATTTTGCTCTTATGTCATTTAATTTATCTTGTATGCCTTTTTCTATGCACACCTATCACCCTCAGTCTTTATATTAACTGTGTCATGTCTCATCATATAAATGTACTATGAGTCATAAAACTGNTTCTGCCCCCAAGTTAGGTTGGGAGCCAGCATATATACGGTCCTTTCTGAAACGACAGGCAGATCAGACTTTGCACCCCATTGTGCTCTTATGTCATTTAATTTATCTTGTGTGCCTTTTTCTATGCACACCTATCTATCACCCTCAGTCTTTATATTAACTGTGTCATGTCTCATCATATAAATGTACTATGAGTCATAAAACTGATCTTCTTTTTCAGTTTTTTATCTTACTATTATGTCTGTAATAGTAAGTAGAATAACAGTAGAATTTTTCAACTGAAGCATGCAGGTGTTTTCTACTTTGATACATTTTGCCAAAATCACCCTTCCAAAAGTTTACACTAATTTACTTTAGTGGTATGGATGCCTCTGGATATGGTCCTGAAAACATATATATACATATATAAATGAGTTATTTGATATATAGATTTTTTTTTTAATTAACTAGAAATGTGACTTATGTTATAGCAGGGCCCATGACTTTCTTTGATCATTTTTGAAAGATGTAGACTTTCATGTTTCTAACAATTTACAATCCAGAAGATGCATGTGTCCATATCCGTTTAGAGGAAGTCCACCTATGATAGGCTGGACAATGCCCNTTATGTTATAGCAGGGCCCATGACTTTCTTTGATCATTTTTGAAAGATGTAGACTTTCATGTTTCTAACAATTTACAATCCAGAAGATGCATGTGTCCATATCCGTTTAGAGGAAGTCCACCTATGATAGGCTGGACAATGCCCATCCCTCAAAGATGTCCAGTGAGACTCATCTCACACTTCTCACCTCCAGAACCAAGATACTGAATTTGTGTTGTTTTGAACAACTAAGTATGTGGTAATTTGTCATAGCAGTAAGAGAAAACTAATACATCAACCATATATCCCAAGTGAGGATTCAGCTGCTCGGGCCGATGCGCTGTATTGGAATATATGAGAGCACAGCTTTAGAAAGCCAAAAATCCTTTGGTACACAAAGCAGAAAAAAGTGGAGCTAGCCAGGACCCACCGTGTCCTCCCACTGTCATCGTCCTGAAAGCATCTTTGTGGAACCATCAGCATTCCAAGAAGTAAACTGAAAACCACTCTTTTAGAAAGTTAAATAAGCTTTCCTCTGTGATTTGAGAATGTGTTCATAAATTGGATCTTTTAAAAATGTATTTCTCAATTAGCAAGTAATTATCGGTATCTATTTAAGGTCACTACTGTACTAGACTCCAGGACACAGCAATAAACTAGGCAGACTTATTCCTACCCTCACAGGCTACAGTACAGAAAGGAAAATAGCCAATTCCAATAGAATGTGACAAATGCTTTGATGGGAAAAGACTAGGGAGCTGTGTGGATGCACAGAAGGGATACTGTCAGTGGTCTGATAAAGGCATAATAGAAATCTCCCTGAGGGAACATCCAAGCTGAGATTAAGCAGAGTAAGAATGAGCCTGCACAGCTGCCTAAGAAGGGGTGGGGTAAAGATAAGAGGTGTGGCATGTTGAGAGTCACTCTGGTAGAAAGAACACGATTTCTAAAGACCTAGTAGAGATAGATGAGGGTACATTTGGGAAACTAGCATGGATAAGGCACAAAATACAATGAAAAAATGGAAGGAAATGAGGCTGAAGTTCTTAAGGGGTCTTGGTATTCCTGCAAGGCATTTCCTCTTTATTCTCCTGTCCAGGCAGAGACACCCCAGTAGATCTAGAATGGAGCCCCACTCACATTTAGAACAATTGCTCTGTACAGAAAGTGGAGGACTAATGAGAAGAAGTTACGCTGGAGGCTATTGCAGAAATCAAAGCTAGGGCCATAACAGTATGGAATGGCCTGACAAGATCTTTAGGTCCCATGCTTGACAGGGCTGGTGATGAATGGATCTGTGGAGTGGGGGCTGGCAAGAAGAGAGAGGAATCCAGAATACGCCTGGATTTCTGCCTTGATGAGGAATACAGGAGACTTTCACCCTGCAAGTGTTGAGTTTGAGCACTTGTAGGGCATTCTTTTATGTGCTTAGTCTCTCAGTTGCTTCCAAATCTGTGACCCCATGAACAGAGGAGGCTCCTCTGTCCATGGGAATTTTTCCAGGAAAGAATACTGGAGTCGGTTGCCATTTCTTCTTTCAGGGGATCTTCCCAACCCAGGAATTGAACCTGTATATCCTGCATTTCCTGCTAGGTAGGCAGATTCTTCATTGGTGAGCCACCTGGAAGCCCATGGAGAGGTCTATAAAATAGGTGCATAAATAGTTATGGAGCCCCAGAAAGTAATCTGGAATAGAGATAGAGATTTATGAGCTATTAGCTTATCAGTCAGTTCAGTCACTCACTCACGTCCGACTCTTTGTGACCCCATGGACTGCAGCACACCAGGCTTTCCTGTCCGTCACCAGCTCCCAGAACTTGTTAAAACTTATGTCCATCAAGTCGGTGATGCCATCCAGCCATCTTATCTTCTGCCATCCCCTTCTCCTCCTGCCCTCAATCTTTCCCAGCATCAGGGTCTTTTCCAATGAGTCAGTTCTTTGCATCAGGTGGCCAAAGTATTGGAGTTTCAGCTTCAGCATCAGTCCTTCCAATGAATATTCAAGACTGACTGNAATGGCAACCCACTCCAGTGTTCTTGCCTGGAGAATCCCAGGGACGGGGGAGCCTGGGCTGCCGTCTATAGGGTCGCACAGAGCTGGATATGACTGAAGCGACTTAGCAGCAGCAGCAGTAGCAAAGACAAAATGAGGAAGGGAACAAGGACCTGGCCATTGACAGCAGCTACAGAAGGAAGCCAGGATGTCTAGTGAGGAGACAAGTAAGTGTGCTGTAGTGAGTGCAATGCAACCCTCTTCTCGTCTCCTCCAAAAAGCTTGTATAAAATATGCATTACTCGCAGAGCTTTAAGAGGTAAACATTTTTTTCTTCTGAGTCCACTCTCAACATGAGTACAATGAGGGTACAGTGTGTCCACTTATATTCAGTTTAACATTTTACTCCTTTGTTACTGGGTACCTTCTTTGTTCAGAGAGCAATCTATGCTTCTCTTTTCCTTTTGACTGGATCAGTAAAACAATCAATCCCTTCCCAAATGTGCCAGGGGAGTTTTCCAAGGTGCATCTAATTTGAAGGATTGTAGCCAACAGCTCTGAAGCAAGAAAAAAATGTATTTGCTTTTCCTCCCCATTTAATTGTGCCTCTGATATGTATGACACAACCCAGACACTGTTCTAGGAGCTGGTTATATAGCATTGAACAAAACCATATCCCTGCCTTCAAATAGCTTAAAGTTCCCCTTTAATGCCCTATCATCTACCCAACAAAGCTGGTTAAAGATCCACAACTACTAGGTATGATGCTTTACCTTTGTGATACTTGAACATCCCTATTGCCTAGGAGTTGATATGCATTGTAAAATTATCATTTTATTAGATGCATGTTAATAGTGTAAAAATGACAGTTCTTAATGTGAGAGGGGTATGGTAAAATTGGTACTCATACTTTTGTTGGGGGAACACATTGGTTCAAACATTGTAAATAGCAATTTGGAAATATTTTTCAATAATTAAAAGATATTCATGCCATATGGTCTAATAATTTCACTTCTGGTGATCCATTTTATCTGAGAATTTGAGGAGCTATCTAATGTCTATTTATTTAACATGAGAAAAAATTTATACAAAACTTAAGCATCAGTAAAAAGGAAATGGCTAAATAAATTGTACTGTATTTATATTATAGGTATATATACAGCTATTAAGAACACAGTTAAATATATTATTGTGATGATCAAATATGATACCTGCTTCGTGAATATGGGCTAGATTAATAAGCTGATATTTTGTGCAGCTGTCATTTAAGTTATTGGATAATATTTTTGGTTCCTTCTTGTTCAAAGTATTGAGCATATGCGGCAGGGTGGATATTCTTCACCAAGAAGAAAGTCAGATGGTAATTAACTGTTTTTAAAGATGATTTGGTTAGCGATCATTTTGCTAAACCATCGGGAAAATTTAGATAGAATAAAGGCAAATTGAAAAGGAAGAGCTAAGGTAAGTGAGGCATAATACTTGGAAATACTTTATTGTCCTCTATTCGAAATGTGGAATACTCCCAAATTTTTACATATTTTATAAGACCTTTTCTGCAGTAGAAATCTATATAACATATTATCTTCATGTGAACCAAGTTGCATTTCCTCCTTTTCCTGACAATTTTTACTAAAAGGATCTATGTATGCTTTTGTTATATATTATTTTACCTGGCGATTGAGGTATACAAAATTTATAAAGCAACAAGTTTAGGAAGTACATTTATTTTTTCCTTAAGATTTGCTATAAAATCCTCTGTCACAAAGTATGTGTCTTCTCACTTCTATAGCGTAATCTCTGCAGCTATAGAGGGATACCAAACAACTTTTGAATTTATCAATTCAGCTAGTAAGGTAAATAAGTTGAGCAAAACCCATAACACTTTAGATAGAAGTTTAATCTTTAGACTACAAATGTGAAAATAGTCCTCATATATATGTTAGGATCACAATCAACACAAGTAAACATAGGTTCATTCACTTAAGAAATAATTCTTTTAAGTAAAATGTTACTTAAAATGTGAGAATTAATTTATAAGATAACACTGTGGGGTATAATAACTTCAAAGCATATTTAGGAAACGGTTATACATAATACAAAAATATTATAATTCTTTAATTATGAAAATAGTATCAATCTTGCCTGAAAAATATGCATCAAAATATAGCATAGGATCCTACCAACTTATGATTCTATATGGAATACTGGAAAAGTAAATTAAATGGGCATGACTCTTGACCTTTGAGGAAAATATATATATATATATATAATTAAATTATATATATATCCAGGAATAAAAACCAAAGTGAATATATAGTTGATATGTCAGATGTATAGTATTTTTAAACTAAAATATGCATCCCAATTGTATTTTAAATTTTTGTGTATTAGGTGGTATCATCTAATAGACAATAATAATTACTTTAATGAGTAAAAGAAGAAAACCAAAAAAAGAAGAAACTTGTGATCAGGATAAAAAAAAGAGAGAAAGATTAACATAATGGTAATTACCTGAGCAGATGGGTTCCTAATCCTAGAAATAAACATGCTAATTAAGCTATACTACAGAATGACAAGATTTTAAGGTCCTCTGAGTCTAGAGAGATTCTTATTCTAATTTACTAGTGTAACAATTCTCATTATATTAAAAAGTACTTAATCAACTAAATCTTTTTTAATTATCAAATTTACTTAGGCAGCTTTAATGTGTCTGTAAATTTCCTCCAAGTGTGAGTTAATATGGGGCAGTCTTTTTCATCAGTGTATTTATGGTTTGTTCAATATTTGCATTTTTCACAGAGCAAGATTCAGTTTTATGTATCACTGACAATACAGTTTTCTTTGTGCTGTCAATGGGGTTTTAGCCAAGGGATCAAAGATCATAATGCTTACCCTTTCCTAGCTACCATATCCTACCTTCCTTTAAGGATGAAATTTACAGCCCCTTGACTGATTTAAGTGAGTTACAGATTTTGATACTTCTATAACCAAACATTTTGAAGGAAATTAACAAGAAGAATGGGAATAATTGATGGAAAACAAAACTTTGTGTGAGTCAGTAAATGTGAGACAGAAGAAAGGGAGACAGTATCGTTATTTTCATATTTACATTGTGCACAAGAAGCTTAAAATAGTTAACAAATAACTAATCAACACAAAGTAGTTTTTGGAAGGTTACCTGGAATATATACAATTTGCATGACGTTTCTTTGAGGTGGAATGCATGTCTTTAAGGAAGAAATAGACTTTTAGGATAAAAAGATCCATTTTGGAAACAGTTCTAGAGATAGCTTCTAATTGTTTCCCAAGATGTTTTTGTGGGAGTGTGTGTGTTGGGGGTGGGGGTTGGGGGACAAGGAAAGTTGTCACTTTCCTATCATTTTTCCTATGCTTACATTTTAATTGTAACCATGGTGTGCATTTCTTTTGTATATAGACATCTTTAGTTGTACTAAAAAGTGGGAAATATTTGACATATAAATGTTTTAAACATATACATTTTAGATATACAAATTTAACTCAGCTCAGTTTTAATACAATTCAACAAGCATTTATTGAATAACCATGATATAAAAACCATAGGATGACAGTACAGAGCTAGACAACCTTAAAAAATACATCGTTCAAACTGCTGAGACCTTAATTCTTAAAGTGTGGTCCGTGGACCAGCAGCACAGGCATTTCCCAGTAATTGTTAGGAATACAGAATTTCATGCTCCACTCCAGCCCTTCTAAACCAAAATCCACACTGTAACAAGATCTCCAGGTGATTCAAATACACATTAAATTTTGAGAAATATTATGTTAAAACAGCATAATCTAAAGAAAGATGTAAGCTCTAACACTTTTTAGAAGGCAATATTCTCATAAGAAGTGCTCTAACAGATATTGTGGGACAATAATAAAAATCTAATTCTGGTTACAGGGATTTGCAGTAATTTCAAATCTGCCTTTTTCTATGTTATAGTTTCTACATGACATATCAGCATTTTCTAAACTGTGTCTCTGGTCAAATATATTTGAAAAACAGCACATGACGTTATCAACTACTACTTAGTGATGCTGTGTTCACAATAGCATGTTAAAGATTCTAAGAAGTCCAAAATAAATAAGTCTGTTTTACTAAAATACTTAAACATGCAACTTTTCTTTACAAGGCATTATTAACATTGTTTGGAACTAGGATTCTATGGAATATACTTTGGGAAACACTGTATTTATGACTTTGCATATTTTGCTCATGAATTCTTTACTAGGATTCTTTTGCTCTCCATTAATTTCTCTTGTTTCTTTTTACAGTTAAAAAGCATCTAGTCTTTTTACAGTTAAAAAGTATCCAGAATAAATTCAATCTTGAATATAGGTATGAAGAAAAAGTACAATCTAGTTTGGATATCATGTATGTAATAACATAGAATTGGCTGTTCTGTTAGAAATCATCCAGATCTGGATAGATAAAATTATCTTTGAACAAACAGTATGCTAAAGTCTGGCCTCCACATATCATTGAAATTAAGCCGAATCCTGCAAGTAATGAAAGGGAAGTTTTGGTTAACTACTAATAATGAATAATTCATTGGTGAGATTATGAATAAGAACAATCATCATGACTAAAATAATGTTCCTGAAACTGACACAGCCTTTGCAATAGAGGAGTTTATAGATTCAGCTAAAAGAGAGTAGGTATGTATTCTGTGCTGGTAAATTATTGAAATTCAAAACTTCCTTCAGGGAATAGGTGCGTGGTTCTGTCAAATTAATGGTAAGGAGCTCTTAAGACTCAGAAATTCAAAAGCAACAGAGTCAAAGCACATGCCAAGGAATTTACAGTTCTCAATTCTTTTAGCTCATGTGACCGGCAATTTGTTTGTGTTGTTGCTATTTTAAAATATCCTTTATAAGGTATTTTCCCCCTCTAATTGTAAAAGAAAAACGTGCTTACCAATGTGGAAACTATTTTTGAGTATAGAAAAGATTTTGAACACAAGAATTCCACCTACCTGAGCTATTTGGTTTTATGAAAATGCCTTTAGCTGTGATTTCATTGGCCTGATGATTCTTGTTTGTTTTAAAATATTAATCTAGCCTTACAGGGCTTCCATAAATCTGTTGTTCCTTGCAAGGCAGTAACTCCGTAACTCCCATGAAAAGTAAAAGTCCCTGAGGTAAGAGCCCTTTGTGAATCAAAGGAGGCCTGGCAGGACCACGCAACTTCCCCACAAAGACACACATCCAGTGTGAGACCATAAGATAGAATTTCCAAGATGTTTAGCCACTATTCTCTTACGTTGTTGATGCAAAGAAAAACCAAAGAAGGCTACCTTGGACATCATTGGGCAAGTGTCCTCTGAGCAATCCAAACTTGATTATTGAAACGGAAATCGCTACCCAATTATTTTAGCAAATGATATAAGTTCTCTCATTATGCCAAAATTGACTTTCCTTGCCATCAGGGTTGCATTTGATATGTGACTAAGCTGGCTAGGCTTCAATAAATTTTGTAGTACTGTAAATAAAATCCCCAGAGAGAAGTTCTTATTTTCCATAGAGACAAGATGATTTCCACTTGGGCTCATTAAAGTATTTCTTTCGGCATCATATTTTCTGATTTATTAAAAATTGACATCTTGGGAAGGTTTAAGCAAAATAAAAAATCTACTTTCTACAAGTGTTTTCTGTATGCACTAAACAATATTGGAGAATTATTGATATGCAAGGTAAGTAGAGAATTAAACTTCAGGGAAGGGGGTTAGTAAATAATATAAATAATACTGGTACTAAAAGTAGATAACTTTAGGAGGAAAAATATGGTAAAGTGCTGCATTTCCATTTGTCGTTGATAGACATGACAATAATTAGGTAACAACTATTGCTAAGCTTACTGAAAAGAGAAAATCTAAAAATATTTTGAGGCCAGTGTCTGGGTTAATCTAAAGAAAAAGCTTTAGAGAAGCCTACTTTTACTTGGCTAATTTTCTTACTACATATGTGACTGATGAATTCAGTTGTTCAATTGGTGGATAAAAAAATTAATGAGATAAAATAGTTTTCCTTCTTCTGTACTACTATAAAGACTATATTGTCATTCATGGAGAAAGATAACTAAAATAATATGTCACAAATATATATCCAATGTTTTATCCTAGAATGATAAAACCACTGAGTAATCTTCTGGTCCAATTATCTGACCCCCATAAAAATATTTTATGCCACTAGTTTATTTATAAATATATATTTCTATTAAACAAGTATCATATATATGTATCATATATATGTATATAATATATATTTATATAATATATATCTATAGCTAATCTCTATATATATACCTAAGGCAGCCCACCAATGTGATGTCAAGGGGAATTCCAGCATAACTGCAATAGAAAAGAAAAAGGCCTTGTTCATTTTTTGAAATACATTATTGTTTTACTCATGAAGAAATACTTGTTTGGTCAAATCATATCTTCATAACAAAGAGAAATCTTGTCTATATTCATGAAATCAAGTAGTGCCAAAGTGGTACTTAAGTCATTGTCTAAAAAGGTCATCTGTTAAGTCAAGTATTTGAAACTCCTCTCCTAGGAATGATGTCATGATCTGTCAGATTCTCAGGTCAAAGTCACACAAATGACTTGAAGTAACATGCAGCAGAAATGATCCTAAAACTTCTGAATCCTCAGTGCCTGGCTCTCTGGCATTCTGGGTGACTTTCCTCTGAAAGATCTATTGAGCAATATTTTTAAAGTGTTTTCTATGTGCCATGTGTTGGATGACTAACTTGGAACTTTTCTGGATCCAGAAAGCCTATTGTCTGAAGGCTGAGACCCTGAAGACTGAGCCACCATATGCTCCAAAATCTTTCTTACAAATATCCTATGACTGTCTTCCAGGAATACTTAAGCCCCAAAGTAAAACAGAGAATTTGAGATGGGCTTCACTGGTCCTCCAAGTTACTAAAGAGTTTGTATCTGAGGAGATTGATGTACTGGCATTTTCTAATAGCACTGAGGCTGACACATAGCAATTCATTTTGAAATTGTGTGTTCTTAAGCCAGAGACTGATTATACCCATTGATAGATCAGAGCACTGAAAATATGAGTGATGTTTAAGTAGTTACATAGTAGTTAAACAGAATCTCCTGCAGCAAGAGGACAGCCCATGGATTCCAGAGAAAACAAGAGTTGACTCCTAAGTTCTACTGGGACCTGTGGGAATTCCAGCACTCTCTTCCTTCAACATGAAGGCCTGTTGAATCAGGAGCATGCAGTCAAGCATCCTTCAGTGAGTCTTCGGCAATAGTTTGAGGGATTTCAGTGAGGATAACTTCACTTCAAAACTAGTTATTCTCATGTAATTAGAGTTGGGAATTGTTTGTGTGGCTCAGTGGTAAATAATCCACCTTCAATGAAAGATGCATGGGTTTGATCCGTGGGCTGGGACGATAACTTGGAGAAGGAAACGGCAACCTACTCCAGTATTCTTGCCTGGGAAAGTCCATGGACAGAAGAGCCTGNTACTTTGGCCACCTCATGTGAAGAGTTGACTCACTGGAAAAGACTGATGCTGGGAGGGATTAGGGGCAGGAGGAGAAGGGGACGACAGAGGATGAGATGGCTGGATGGTATCATGGACTCGATGGACGCGAGTCTGAGTGAACTCTGGGAGATGGTGATGAACAGGGACGCCTGGCATGCTGCAATTCATGGGGTCGCAAAGAGTTGTACACGACTGAGTGACTGAACTGAACTGAACTGAACTGAATTTACCTCCTTGCCTCTAGGTTTGATCCCTCCAACCCATTCTTGACAAGTTACTGGAATAATCTTTCTAAAACCCAGATCTGATCATGTGTTTCCCTTGCTTAAAGCCTTTCAGTGACAATTTCTTAAGATAAACCCAAATCCTTATCCCAGAGCACTTTATAATCTGGCCTCCCAATTTACTTCTTCCATCTCCTGCTGTGTTCTTTCTTTCTTGTAGACACATGAAGTAGTTGAACTATTCATAATAACTTGAATAAATCATACCATTTTATTCTTTCTGCCTTTGTTTGGGCTCCACATTAACCCTCATCTCCCTCCTTACCTGGAGAACACCCCTGCTTACCCAGAGACATATTTCCTTGCTAAGTTCAATGATTACCTTCTTTGTGAAGCTGAACATTCCTGGAACATTTCCTCACCTTCCTCTTTCTTCAACTGGAAGAACTACTCACTCTTTTACATTTTTACTGCACAAACATCTATAATAGTAACTATATCACTTCGTTTCTTCTATTTGTGTGTGTCACTCTATTCCTTTGTCAGACTGTACGTTTCTGAAGAGCAGGCATCATGCCTTATTTGTCTTGTGTGGTGTCCAGTGTCTAGTAGTGATCACACATATTTCTCTAAAAAATAGAGTAAATTTGTCGCATACCTAGTGTGAGATTGATGAGAATTCTGTTTACATCTGGACTGAATAGGTGACTGAACCCAGTTAAGGTCTCCCTCTATGTCAACTTTCTAGATTCTCTTGAGTGGATGCAGAGATCTACTCATCCTATGACTGCCCAAGTCTTAAACCTAAGTTTTCTTGCTTATTAAACCTGCCCCCTACCAACTTAGAGTGGTTTGCCTCTTTCTTTGGTTTCTCCTTGCCATCCATGTGAGGACTTGTTGCAGATTTCACCTTGTAAATTCTTGAGGTTTTGAATCAATAACTGCAGAGACAGCCAGGAGATGGAAGAAGTGGGTCTTGGGAAAGAGGCATCCACTACAAAATCCCAAGTTGGGTGCCAATCTTTGTGTAGGGAGGGGTGGAGCATCTTATATTAGATGCTTGTGGACCACCGTGTGAATTCAGGGACACCCTGCAAACACTGGCTGGTGTGATGCATTTATCTGAGAAACGGCACAGAAGGCACTGTGGCAAAGAAGGGAAATGAATGCTTGCTATGGAGGGCTGGCATCTATTCTGGGGCAGTATAGTGGCCACTGATGCCCAACTAGAGGTTGAATCTCCAATTAGAAAGTTGGAAGAAGAGCTGAGATTAGAGGACATGTGGTTGTCTGCTATTCTGCTAGCTTTGGGGAAGGTGACAACGTGGGAAAGCAGGATAATAAGTCAGAGAACTTGGCCTGCCAAGTTTGTTTGGGTTAAGATCTGGGTGCTTATGAAGAAGCTTGATTAGGACACTAAGAGGTGAATTCTTAGAGAAAGTGAGGAGAATAAAGCGGAGGGTGTTGTGGTAATAGCAAAGCAGACGAGTTGCCAAAAGCCGTCTGACTCCTAACACAAAGGTGTGGAAGTTATGAGAGGCTGCCATTGCCTACACTTGCATGGTAAATCAACATGTTATGCTTTTGAGAATACCAAGCTCTGTCATTCCTGGGAAAGGTGTTATCTACTGGAATTTGCATTGGCCTTCCTACTGGGATGAGTGATTTACATTGCACCCCTGTGTAAGGGTGCAGTTTCCACCAGGATTCTATTGTCCTGCAGCAAGATGGGACTGTTAAAACATTCTATGCCTGGAATGGGAACAGGTACCATCAAAAAGAGGAAAGGAAGCGGGGTTTGGCCTGGCATATTTTTCCCTAGTTTGCTTTCTCACGCCTGACAGTGCTTCCTCCCCTGGTCAACATGTGTGGTATGCACCATAAGGTCAAGTTCCTACAGCTGCCAACTTCCCTCTCCTCAAGGCTGGCTGGGTACATCTGTTTTCCATGGTACAATCATTTGGCTGCCATCTTCATTCCCCCCATTGCCCGTAGATATTGTAGGATACACAAAGTCACCCAGTGAACAAATGATAGGCAGCAAAACCTGTCCTCACTGAACACTGAAATGTCTCTAGTGAGAAAAGCTGTCCTCTAAAACAGAATGGACTTGGACATGATGACTTCCTGGCTAGGAGGCACCTCTGTCATTATCCAAACAGAATGTAGTGTGTATATAACTGATGAGTCTGTTAATGTGTCATTTGTATTAAGTTACATGTGGACATAAGTGAAAACCCTGGATAATTCAACCCTCAACTTCAGTTCAGTTCAGTTGCTCAGTCATGTTTGACTTTTAGCGACTCCATGGGCTGCAGCACACCAGGCTTCCCTGTCCATTATCAACTCCCAGAGCTTATTCAAACTCATGTTCATTGAGTCGGTGATGCATTCAACCATCTCCTCCTCTCTCATCCCCTTCTCCTCCTGCCCTCAATCTTTCCCAGCATCAGAGTCTTTTCCAATGAATTAGTTCTTTGCAATAGGTGGCCAAAGTATTGGAGTTTCAGCTTCAGCACCAGTCCTTCCAATGAATATTCAGGAGTGATTTCCTTTAGGATGGACTGGTTGGATCTCCTTGCAGTCCAAGGAACTCTCAAGAGTCTTCTCCAACACCACAGTGCAAAAGCCTCAATTCTTCAGTGCTCAGCTTTCTTTATATTCCAAGTCTCATATCCATACACGACTACTGGAAAAACCACAGTCTTGACTAGACAGACTTTTGTTGGCAAAGTAATGCCTCTGCTTTTTAATATGCTGTCTAGGTTGGTCATAACTTTCCTTCCAAGGAGAAAGTTTCTTTTAATTTCATGGCTACAGTCACCATCTGCAGTGATTTTGGAGCCCAGAAAAATGGTCTTTCACTGTTTCCACTGTTTCCCCATCTATTTCCTATGAAGTGATGGGACCAGATGCCATATCTTCGTTTTCTGAATGTTGAGTTTAAGCCAGTTTTTGCACTCTCCTCTTTCGCTTTCATCAAGAGGCTCTTTAACTCTTCTTCACTTTCTGTCATAAGGGTGGTGTCATCTGCATATCTGAGGTGATTGATATTTCTCCCGGCAATCTTGATTCCAACTTGTGCTTCTTCCAGCCCAGTGTTTCTCATGATGTACTCTGCATATAAGTTACATAAGCAGGGTGACAATATACAGTCTTGACATACTCTTTTCCCTATTGAGAATCAGTCTGTTGTTCCATGTCCAGTTCTAACTGTTGCTTCCTGACTTGCATACAGATTTCTCGNTTCACTTTCACTTTTCACTTTCATGCACTGGAGAAGGAAATGGCAACCCACTCCAATGTTCTTGCCTAGGAAATCCCAGGGATGGGGGAGCCTGGTGGGCTGCCGTCTATGGGGTCGCATAGAGTCAGACACGACGCAGCAGCATACAAGGTCCTTCAGGGGACTAGTGATGCTTGCTTCATTTGGGTTAGTATATGAGCATGTTCACTTGGCAAATTCATCAGGCCATACACTTAAGATTTACACACATTTTCATATGTGTTACACTTGAGTGAAGATTGGGTAGTCTTAAGTAGTCACGTTATGGAGATCATAAATATACTACTGCATGAAAAAGAAAAAGGATTCTTGATGTTATACAAGGATGTTTACTTGGGAGAATACAGTTTTCAGTGGCCACATCATTTATGGAGTCAAATAATGTTGTTATCTCACTTAGAAGTGAAGGTGATGTGTGATGGCTTGTGAGCTCTCTGAATTTTGAAGATGCAAGTGGAGTCCAGATAAAAATTATTTATTGAAATCTTACAGTGGAAAAATTCCAAACTGACANACATCATTTATGGAGTCAAATAATGTTGTTATCTCACTTAGAAGTGAAGGTGATGTGTGATGGCTTGTGAGCTCTCTGAATTTTGAAGATGCAAGTGGAGTCCAGATAAAAATTATTTATTGAAATCTTACAGTGGAAAAATTCCAAACTGACATTTAAAAAATATTTTTAACATGTGTAATAAACTGTGACAAGTAGACATGAATTTTTGTTTTGAATGGTTCATAAACATTTCAAATTATCCAAACAGCTTTTTAACATAGTCTCATGTTCTTGTATTTGGCCACAATGAACATACACAGTGGATGAGAGACAAAATGGCTTTAGTTTTGATGGCTGTGGTCAACTTTACTAACAAGAAATTTGTGCATATAGCATATTTTAAGTTGGAAAACATGAATTTTAAACATTAAAGTTTAAAAAGTCAGGAAGAAAAAACAGTGCTTACACCCATCCATGTCAACATCTTTATGTGTGTGTGTGTTTGGCTGTGCTGGGTCTTCATTGCAGCAAAAAGGCTTCTCCTTGTGGTGAGCAGGTTTCTCGAGTTGCAGCACACAGTCCTCTTGTTGCAGAGCACAGGCTTAGTTGCTCTGTGGCATCTGGGATCTTAGTTCCCCTGCTGCTGCTGCTGCTAAGTCGCTTCAGTCCCCCATCCCTGGGAATCTCCAGGCAAGAACACTGGAGTTGGTTGCCATTTCCTTCTCCAATGCATGAAAATGAAAAGTGAAAGTGAAGTCACTCAGTCGTGTCAGACTCTTAGTGACCCTATGGACTGCAGCCCACCAGGCTCCTCCGTCCATGGGATTTTCCAGGCAAGAGTACTGGAGTGGGGTGACATTGCCTTCTCCTACCAGGGATCAAATCCACGTCCCCTACATTGGAAGGTGGATTCTTAATCACTGGACCACCAGGGAAGTCCCATGTACTTTTCACTTTCTTTACAGCCCTGAGAATTTAAGTTCTGATTCAAAAACACTTTAAAGATAGAATTATTATGATACTTTCAGAAAAAGTTAACCTGATACGTCTTTTGCTTCCATAAGGTAACGTGGGCAGCTCATTTCATCCTTATAAGTCTGATTTCTCATCTGAAAATGTGTAGACAAGAGTCCCTTCACCCTCTAACTCACAGAACTGTGGAGCATAGCAAGATAAGATACCCGTATAAAATCACTCTCATCCCACCCAGATATTAGTAACCAATGTACTAATGTCAGAGGACTCCTGAGTGAGGTGTCCTTTCCTTAGAGGTCACCCAAAGGAATGTCATAGAGCTTCTGCCTTTGTTTGTTTTCATTTCATTTCCTATTAAAATGTATATTTATATGTTTCTATATGCCTTATAATATACATAATGCATTGGTAAATTAATATAGGCAACTGTAAATAATAGTTCATATGCTGAGGATGCATATGCAAATATGAGACCCTCAGAAGTCCCCAACTGCAACCTTTTGTGCAAAAAGAATTTGTGAGGACTAACAAAGAATATCTGCTGTGCCAATAATTTGTTTTTCTAAAAATAAAATACCTCCCTGCAGGAAGACATAGTTTGTATACTTCTTCACCTCCTTCAGTAGTCCTGGCCAGTCCAGGAGAAAATGTCCTTTTGGTCTTAAGAGATAATGAAAGGAATTCAATTGTGTTCTGTTTGGCCTGATTCCAGGACTTCAATACGAGAGCACAGATGCCTCCTCTCCTCTTTGGCCTCAGGTGCAGTCTTCCGCCACTGGTGATACCTGATAAGTGAGAGCAGGGGCCGATGAGAGGCCAGCTCTTCCCCTTTGGGCCGATAGCAGCACGTCCTCAACCAGTGAAATCAGTGAACATTTATCTTATTGGGTTTGTTGGACAAATTCAAATATGAATAGAAAACATGCTCTGGAGGAGGGAACTGAGTGAGAGAACTTGGTTTTTGTTTTTTGTTTTTTTTTCATTTTTTTCAAGATCGTATTTCAGAAAGCTTTCTGAAATCTAGATAGGTGTCTGTGTGTGTTTTACCCCTGCATGCAGCGTTATAATATTGAGCACAGGCTGCTTCAGTCATTGCTGCATAAGCACAATTTTTATTCTCAGCAGACTAGAACCAGGACTAAAATCATTTCAGTAAAAACACTGCCACCTAGTGTTTTGATTAGGAGAAGCACGATAGACCATTCACTGACTGTTTCCTAGAGTAAACAGCAAGTAGCTCATTTTCTTAGTTATATTCACAGAACACTTGATGGAGTATAGAAATTTCCTGTATTGATTGTAAAATAATGTAGCCTATCTCTTGCTGCATAGTTCAGAGAGGCTGTCTCAGCTGTTGAAATGATTTTTAAATATAGATTCTAAGGTAATTCTAACAGCCCAGCCTTGTTCAGTTAGTCTGATCTGGCTTACTGCATAAAGTCAAGGCAGAGGGATTATGTAGGTGCTTCTCACAGGGTTGCTGTGAGATTTACAATACAAACCTTTAACAGAGTTGGTCAAGTCGTAACTACTCAATTTGGGGTGCATGCTAAGTTGCTTCAGTCGTGTCTGACTCTTTGTGATCTATTGACTAGAGCCTGCCAGACTTCTCTGTCCATGGGATTCTCCAGGCAAGAATACTGGAGTGGGTTTCCATGCCCTGCTCCAGGGGATCTTCCCAACCCAGGAATCGAACCCATGTCTCTTATGTCTCTTGCACTGGCAGGCAGGTTCTTTACCACTAGCGCCACCTGGGAAGCCCCAAGTACTCAATAAACTTCAGCTATTGTATTTAATTTTCTTTGTCACTTGGATCTGTGACTACTCTGGTTATTAAGATTTCTATAAGAGAACAAATAAATTATTGTGATTCTTATTATGTCCCTTTCCCTGCTGAAATTATTATTCGGCTAAAAGTTGGCTTAAAGCTCAACATTCAGAAAATGAAGATCATGGCATCCGGTCCGATCACTCCATGGGAAATAGATGGAGAAACAGTGGAAACAGTGTCAGACTTTATTTTTGGGGGCTCCAAAATCACTGCAGATGGTGATTACAGCCATGAAATTAAGACACTTACTCCTTGGAAGGAAAGTTATGACCAACCTAGATAGCATATTCAAAAGCAGAGGCATTACTTTGCCAACTAAGGTCCGTCTAGTCAAAGCTATGGTTTTTCCAGTAGTCATGTATGGATGTGAGAGTTGGACTGTGAAAAAGGCTGAGCACTAAAGAATTGATGCTTTTGAACTGTGGTGTTGGAGAAGACTCTAGAGAGTCCCTTGGACTGCAAGGAGATCCAACCAGTCCATTCNGTCTAGTGAAGGCTATGGTTTTTCCTGTGGTCATGTATGGATGTGAGAATTGGACTGTGACGAAAGCTGAGTACCGAAGAATTGATGCTTTTGCACTGTGGTGTTGGAGAAGACTCTTGAGAGTCCCTTGGACTGCAAGGAGATCCAACCAGTCCATTCTGAAGGAGATCAACCCTGGGATTTCTTTGGAAGGAATGATGCTAAAGCTGAAACTCCAGTACTTTGGCCACTTCATGTGAAGAGTTGACTCATTGGAAAAGATTCTAATGCTGGGAGGGATTGTGGGCAGGAGGAGAAGGGGACAGAGAATGAGATACCTGGATGGCATCACTGACTCGATGGACGTTGAGTCTGAGTGAATTCTGGGAGTTGGTGATGGACAGGGAGGCCTGGTGTAATGCGATTCATGGGGTCGCAAAGAGTCGGACATGACTAAGTGACTGAACTGCCTGATTGAGATGATCTTGTTATTTTAATCCTTCCTGTTGTTAATGCAGTGTCATGTTGATTAAATTGTGAGTAGTGAACTGTCTTTGCATTCCTAGAATAACTCAAACTTGATCTAATGTTGTAAGAACCTTTCCACATATTGTTGAATTCAGTTTGCAAATATTTTGTTGAGGATTGTTGCAGCTATATTCATCAATGATATTGGGCTCTTATTTATTTATTTTGTAGAGTCTAGTTTTGGCATTAAGATAATTATGGTATTGTAGAATGATTTTGGGAGTGTTCCCTCCTCTTCAATTTTTTGGAATAGTTTGAGAAGGGGAGGTATTAGGTTTTCTTGATATGTTTGGTAGAATTTTCTTTTTAAGTCACTTGGTCTTGGGCTTCTGTTTGCTGGGAACTTTTTAAATCTCAAAGTTAATTTCACTACTAATGATCAGTGTGTTCAAATTACTTTTTCTTGATTCAGTCTTTTAAGTTTATAAAAATTTGTCTTTTTTTTTTAGGTTGTCTACTTTGTTGATATATAATCATTCATAGTGTTCTCTTATGATTTTTTTTTTTGTCTCTGTGGTATCAATTGTTATTTCTTCTCTCTTATTTCTTGTTTATTTGGGCCCTCTCTCTCTTTTTTTTCTTGGTGAGCCTGGCTAAAGGTTTATCAGCTTTATTTACCTTAAAAACAAACAAACAAACAAAAACCAGCTCTTGGTTTCACTGAGCTTCACTATGGTTTTTTGGTCTCTATTTTATTTATTTCCTCTCTGATATTTCCTCCTGTTAACTTTGGGCTTTGCTTGTTTGTATTTTTCTAATTCACTTAAATGGTAGGTTAGATTGTTTATTTGAGATATTTCTTGTTTCTTGAGGAAGGCCTATATTGCTATAAACTTCCCTTTTAGAACTGCTTTTACTATATTCCATAGATTTTGAAAAGTTGTGTTTTCATTTTATTTATCTTGAGGGTTTTTTTCTGACTTGCTCTTTGATTTTTTGCATTGATTTTTATTTTTAAAAATAGTGTGCTGTTTAGTCTTCATGAGGTTGTACTTTTCCCTTTTGTCTTTCTGTAATTGATTTCTAGTTTCATACTGTGGTGGTTGGAAAAAAGGCTTGATGTAATTTCTATCCTCTTAAATTTGTTGAGATTTGTTTTATGCATAGTGTATGATTTATCCTGGAGAACATTCCATGCACACTTGAAAAGAATGTGTATTCCGCTATTTTTGGATGGAATGTCCTGTGGTTATTGTCTAATTGGCTTATGTGTCACTTAAAACCACTTTTGCCTTTTTAATTTTCTATCTGTATGCTCTGTCCATTGATGTCAGTAGGATGTTCAAACCTCCTAGTATAATTGTATTATTGTCAATTTTTCTCTGTATGTTGATATTTTCTCTCTATATTTAGGTGCTCCTATTTTTGGTACACATATGTTAACAAATGTAATATCCTCTTCTTGTATTGATCCCTTTATCATTATGTAATGCTTTTCTTTGTCTTTTGTTTAGCCTTTGTTTGAAAGCCTATTTTGTCTGACATGACTTTTACTACTCCATTTTCTTATTGTTTTCATTTGCATGAAATACCTTTTTCCATCCCCTCAGTTTCAGATTGTGTGTGTTTTTAATCCTGAAGTGAGCCTCTTGCAGGCAACATTTCAATGGGTCTTTTTTTTTTTTTATCCAGTCAGTCACTCTATATCTTTTTACTGGACCAATGAGTTAATTGCCATTTAAAGTGATGATTGATATGTATGTACATATTTTATTATTTTTATTTATCAATACATGTGTATATTTTATTATTTTTTTTCATAATTTTCTGTTCTTTTTGTTTCTTCCCTTGAAGTTTGATGATTTTCTTAGTAGTACGTTTGAGTTCCTTCCTTTAAAAAAAATTTATTTTAATTAGAGATTAATTACTTTACAATATTATATTGGTTTTGCCATACATCAACATGAGTCCGCCACAGGTATACACGTATTCCCCATCCTGAAGCCCCCTCCCTCCTCCTTTCCTATACCATCCCTCTGGGTGCAATGAGATGACCCAGAGGGTTCCTTTCTTTTTCTTTTATTGTGTATATGTTGTAGGTTTTCGAATTGTGGTTACCATGGGGTTCATATCTATTGACCTAAAACTATCTATTTGTCTTAAATTGGTAGTGTTTTAAAAAGTTTAAATGCATTCTAAAAAGTCTACAATTTTGACTCCTCTTCCCTGTATTTTATTTCATATTTCAATTTGATGTCATATTTTACATCATTGTGTTTTTTCTTGACTCTTCAGAGTTGCTATTATAATTTTTTTGTCTTTTACTCATCATACTAGCTTATTTAAGTGGTTGATCCTCAGCCCTTATATTATTATATATCCTTTCTTAGTGGGATTTTCCCTTTCTTTTTCAACTTAGAGAACATCCTTTTACCTTTATTTTAAGGTAGGTTTGGTATTGCTGAACTCATTTAATTTTTGCTTGTCTGAGAAGTTCTTCATCTCTCTTTCTATTCTAAATGATAAATCTTGTTGGGCAGAGTATCCTTGTTGCATTTTTTTTTTTTCTTCTTCAGAACTTTGAATATATCATGCTACTCCCTTCTGGCATGCAAAGTTTCTGCAGAGAAATCAGCCAATAGCCTTATGAGGATTCCCTCATATATGACTTGATTTTTCTCTTGCTGCCTTTAGAACTGTTGTATCTTTAACTTTTGTCATTTTAATTATGACATGTAGCTGAAATGCTTAACATGTCAAAATGCTCACTGAGTTTATCTATTCCTTTCTCAAATTCAGTTAGCATTCTTATTTCTAAAGCTTTGAATTCTTTATCTGGCAAATTGTTTATTTCTGTCTCATTATTTGTTTTTCAAAGGTTTTCTCTTGCTCTTTCCATTGAGACCAGTGCCTTTTCATCTTGCTTAAATTTCTCTACCTCTTTTGAGTTTAGGTGAAACAAGTTACCTATTGTGGTCTTGAAGGGGTGTTCTTATGTGGCAGTGTTCCTATATTTTTTCCCAGTGCCTTTGGTGAGAGAGCTGGATTTGACATGGATGCGAGTTATATCTTTCCTCAGAGTGTGCTGGCAGCTATCATCTTGGTAGGAGCTGGAATTGGAGGTCAAGTAGGTAGAGTTGGAGGTTAGTGTGAGGCAGGGTTTTCCTTTGCCCAGTGGCTGTCACCACCCAGTCGGGTGTGGGTTCTCATCCCAAGTTGCTGGAGAAGAAGCTCTGAGCACTGAGCTCATGCTGGCTCTGTTCCCTTTAAGTGTGTGCTTTCCTCCCTCCCAGAACCAGGACCCTTGCTCCAGAGGGGAACAGTGCAGAAGCAAGGGGCGCCTCTTTGGGCTCTCAGCTCACATTGGCCTCAAACAGAGTACCAAGCTGTCTACTATGCACTGGCTGTGCAGCCTCAGATGCAGTGGGTCTCGGTTCCTTTTGTCCCTCACAGCCTATTGTTGCCCCCAGCTTCTGCCACCTCTGCCTCGTTTGGAATCACACCACAGGGCAGGTGGGTCCCCTATGGACTCTCAGCACATATTGGAGTGTGAGCTGTGATGGAGTGGCCAGTGCCAAAAGTTTGGGCTGCTTTTGATGTTCCTCTTGAGTAAGCATCAACAGTGGTGGCTGTCAGCTCTCGTAGATGCTGCCCTGGGATTGAGCTGCCCTTGCCTTCTGCAGTCGAACTTTCTCCTTGGTCACGGTCGCCCTAGATCCAACGCTGTTGTGTGATGTGCAGTAAGTTGGTCTGGAGTGTTCGCTTGGCTTGGACTTGGGCACAGGCTGGGGCATTCATTAGAAACCTGGCAGCTACTGCAACAGTCCTTAAATATTCCTCTCCACCCTTCCTCAGGCGTAAGCCAGGACGTGAGCTCCTTGTAAGTGAGAGTCAGTCTTCCCACAGCCCTCCTGTTAGTTCAAGGGTTCCTCCAACCAGCCAAGGGAGCTCATCTCTCCTGTGTAGAAGCCCAGGACTGAGGTGCCCAAGCTGTCTCTTGACTGCTTACTCCCGAGAGTAGGTCCCCTCCCAGGGGCATAGGTCTTGACCTGATTACTTCTTCCCTTCCTGCTTAATTATGTGTGGATCTCACAGCTTTGGTTGTATAGGACCTTTCTGACAGTTTCCAGTTCCACATATGTATGTATTTTTGATGTATCTGTGTGGGGAGGTGTGTTCTCCCACTCTGCCATTTTGATCCTCTCTCTCCTTAAAGATTTATAAACAAAGGTTTTTTTTTTTCTCTCCTCCTGTTCAATGCATCTTTTTAATAATACCATAGAATGAAAATAAGTTTACTTAGGAAACGTAGACTGATTTGTTATGAGTAACCAGAGTTATCAATGTA
Source organism: Neotragus pygmaeus (assembly GCA_006410875.1). Taxonomy (NCBI): domain Eukaryota; kingdom Metazoa; phylum Chordata; class Mammalia; order Artiodactyla; family Bovidae; genus Neotragus; species Neotragus pygmaeus. The sequence continues at coordinate 580,775 of SJYV01006996.1, forward strand.
GATCCCACCCATACATTTTGGGTACAGGAAGGAACATTTCAAACTTAGAACTCATTTCATTGCTCAGAGTATATTCAGTCATCTTGGACTTTAGGATTTGTTCATGAAGCTATTGTCTCAACTGAGGTAAAGTTGAACAGAAATAATAGCCTGTCATTACAATTATACCAATTGTAACCATTATAGTAAACAGTTTTCATACATTTAATTTGTTTGGATCCCAGAAATGAAATGTTTTCAACTCTTGAATTCATAGAAAGTTTATTTTTATTCAAAATGGGTTTTAAAAGATTTCCTATGAGAAGTTTATTCCTGACTTATGAGTCATTTCTTCTGTTTTGTCCCATTCTCTCTCTCTTTGCCCCCACACTTTAAAAGGAAAGCCTGCTATCCTCTGTCGTTTGTTTGCAGCATGAGAAGGTTCACCGCATGGCTGTCTAATGAGGAACCTCCCGGGGATGGTGGTGACAGCTACTCCCCTTTGCCACTGAAAGCTTGTTCCACTGACTGACCAAAAATTTGGACTGGGTATGCAACACATATGCTCTTCTGATGGCTTCATTTGGGATAATGTTTAAGAAAAGTGTGCTATGCTGCTAAGTAATGCCCAATTGCATGACCTGTAATTAGTCTGAATAACATTTTCCATTTTAAACTCTGATTTTATGGGATTTACTACTTGGCCCATAAAGTCTTATTCCAAGCTTAGACTTGGCATAGATTTTAGCATAAGCAGATTTACCATAGCAATAAATCGTGAGCTCAGTTCTTGAACCTATGGGATGAAGAGCAAACTCATGTTAAGTGACAGGGAAAAGTGCCCCCAGGTTTGGAAAGGCTGGCAGAATCCTTGCTGTTCCAGTTTTATGCACAAGCTGTGTAACATCAGCAGTAGTCCTGACTGGGGAGGTCCAAAGTGGGTTTCAGAAAATGGAAGAACGGTGATGCTCTTGCCCTCAGGGGAGTAAACATGTGGCTAAAGATGTTTCAGAGAAAGAATAAGAATGGCATAATTTTGGGAAGTCTCTGCCCTCTGGATTTGATAAATGAGGGAAGGAGGCTCTTTGAAAAAAAGCTTACACAGGACTGGTATTTTTTTTATGATAAACATGTCTGTTTGAGTACTAGCACCTGATTTTTACTTTTCTGTAAGCAATGGCCAACACCACTGAACACTCCTTTTTCAAATTATTTGACAGGGCCATCCATGGGAAGAAGTACCATTATTTTAGCATTAATTAGTGGACTATAATGTGATCATTGTCACCTGGAGCATTAAAAATGCAAATTCTTAGGACCTCCTCCCCCAGAGCTAATCAATCAGAAATGGTGGAAAGGGGCCATGCAGGATTCTCTGTTTTTTTTTTTAAATCAGTGATTCTGATGCCTGCAGAAGTTTGAGAACCACTGGTGCACTGGTTAGGATAATGGGCTTTGGGATCAGGTGGGTCTGGCTTTCTCTCTCAGCTCTGTCTCTTTTGGAAATTATTAAACCTCCCTGAGACTCAATACTTTATTTGCTTACTTGTATGTATGTTTTGATGATGATGATATTATAAAAATAATAAATATAGTGATAATATCAACATCATAGGGTTTTTATAATTATAAAGTAAGCTAATATACATGGAGTCCTTAAGACATTTTTCTAGTGACTGGTAAATGTTTAATAAATAATTACTGTGATATTCATAAAAATAAAAAAAGGAGAAGTGAATGAGGCATTTTGAATTTATCCCGATATAATACAAAAATTCCTTATTCCTTTAAACCTACATGGTACACTTTGTGTGGATGTAGGTTTGAGAGTAGTTAGACCAGTAGCTTGTGTCCTGTGTAGGTAAAGCAATTCAGCTCTCACTTTGGCTGTTGAAGGCTAATGTCTCTCTCTTTACAGAATATAAGCCCAGACAATGAGAAGAATGAAGGATGGCTCTGGATAGTATACTCTCCAAATAATAGAGGTAACTGAAACAAAGAATAACTTAGAAACATTTTGTCTTCCTAAAGCCAGAAAAAATGATTTTCAGATTTTATTATCATGTTAGATGATTTCTCAGTTGTTTTTCAAGTTATTTAAGTAAAAATTAATCAGTGAATAGAAAGTAGATAGAGAGTCAATAGGACCCGAAGATTCTGCTTATTCATTTGATTGGAAGGATATTTTAAGCAATAATTAGCTAATGCTTTGAAGAAGAATATTAGCCTATAAGTTACAAAACTTATTATGTCAAAGATTATGAATATGTCATTACCATAACAATTATAATTTGCAACTTTGCTATTGCCTATAATTACTCATTTATTTCATAATTTGGCACCAAAGGAAACTTAGAAGATTCCTTGAAGAGTTAAATATAATTTCCATAAAGAGAAATTATTCTAAATAAGTATATAGTTTAATGGCAAATTTTTAAACAATAATCTGTAATATTTCGTATGTCAAAGGTTTGTCATTACTACTTGGATTAAAAACAAGTAATTTTTCACTTTGAACTTTGGGATTTGTATTTATATTCTGAAATCTTGTTGCACCCTTGAAAGTAGCTTGAATTGATTCTCTGTATACACACGCAGACATAGACACACACACACACACACACACACACACATTTGAAGATGCCCACACAGACATTTCTCCCAAATGTTGAATTCTTTATATATGTATACAATATACATACACTATTAAAGAGTTATTTTTCAAAATAAAATAACTACCTGGACACAATTCAAAGTTTTCCTTCCTCAAATATTTTCTAAGTGTAGAGATGAAGACTGAAAATAATAAGATGGGCTTTCCTGGTGGCTAAGTGGTAAAAGAATCCTCCTGCCAGTGCAGGAGATGTGGGTTCAATCCTTGGGTCAGGAAGATACTCTGGAGAAGGAAATGGCAACCTACCTGGGAAGTCCCATGGACAGAGGAGCCTGGTGGGTTACAGCCCACAGAATTGCAAATGACTCGGACACGACTTAGTGACTGAAACAAGAAACGATAATAAGGAAATCATTTTGGGGTACAAATTATGAACTGGGTATGGTATAGTGATATACATTATTTCACAGTTAAGCTAACGCTCAGAAAGCAGCATTCACTGTGTGAACAAGAGCCCGGATTATATCATGAAGTCCTTCTGTGGTAGTGGTGAAATGTGGGAAGCTGGGAAATGTCCCCTCCTGAAGCTGCAGTAGAAAGGGAGGAGGACAAGTTTTCAGGTAAACAGGCCTCTTTCCCCTCTTCTTCTTAATGTCTTGACTGGAGGAGAAGATGCCAGGAAGTAGTATGATGTATAGAATCACAAGATTGGGATGTGAAATCATTTGGATCTGGGTGTGAGTCTTTTCTTCATTATTTTCTACCTGTGTGACCTTGAGTGAGTTGCTTAAAATCTTTGAGCCTTAGTTTTATGAAAGTGCTCATTGAGCTCAGATGAGATTAATATTTATGAAACCAGGTGGTAAAGCTACAGATCCCAACTATTATCATCAAAGATGTCATCCAATATTAGACTCATTTTCTCTTTTCCTGGAAAATAATCAGCAGACCAAGAAGCTTGTTACCTTTCTCTCACCCTTAACATTCCAAGGATGGTAGACAGGACACCTGAAACAATTGAGTTCATAAGGTGATCATGATGATCAGATATGGCCCTGTTTCTCTGAATCTTAAATTGTCATGCTTAAGAATACACATAAATGTGGTTGGGTGAACTGGCACATTTTCCCAAATACCCACATCTACTCACATATATAAAAACTTCCATCTTTGGTGATGTCAATATTTCTTTTCTCTAACTCAGGAGACACCACTTGGGAGTTTTCTAAATTCTATCTTTAGGGTCCAGGCTGAAGGGAAGTGAAACATTTTGTAGAAAGGAATCCTACTCGGTCTTCTTGCCCAGATGGGATCCTAGGTGCTGGACATTGTTTTAACTTTTTCTCTTTTGGCATCTTTACGATGCTGAGGTTTCAGCATGTGGTGATGGGTTTCTTTCTTTCTCTTTTTTTTTTAAATCTTTCTGAGGAATTAGCAGAGTGTTGGAAGGCCCAGCCAAACTACTTTTAGGGACAAATATATAATACAATGACTTTCCACTTCCTCTCATTTTGTTTTCCTTTTTGTTTTTCATTATGCAAATTCCAGAAAATTAATCATGCATTAGAATAAGACAAGCAGGGTCTTTTTGGTTCACATTCCTTGATTCTTCTGTGGTTGATATTCAAGCCTATAGTCCAGCACTGTATGTTAATGTCTTGAGAAGAAGGGAGATTGAGTATATACCAGAATATGTTTGATTTAGTAAGGAAAACTATCAGGCCCAGAATGTTTCAGAATACAGGGCTGAGAACAGCATACTATGATTAGTCACTTTAGGAAAGATGTGGTTTAGCCCTCTTGTAGGTATCTAAAGATTAAACACTTTAAACAAATTTATCAAAGAACATTGTTTCTGGTGTTCACATTTTTTGGTGAACCCATGGAAAAATTTTGGTGTTAAGTAAATCTAATTCCTGAAAAAAATTTTTTTTTCCTGAAAACTCTCTGCCAGTTAATTTGGGGGTGGATTGGGCTAATAATGCCCTCCTTCACTTCTTTTCTGTTTTTTTCTTTAAAAAATTTTTTTTCCATCAAATTTAGCTGTTTGGCCCCCATCTACAACTATTAATTATCACCCATGTAATATGAATTGGCCAAAGTGTAAGGAGCACTTATCAGTTCAGTTCAGTTCAGTTGCTCAGTCGTGTCTGACTCTTTGCAACCCCATGAATCGCAGCACGCCAGGCCTCCCTGTCCATCACCAACTCCTGGAGTTCACTCAGACTCGTGTCCATCGAGTCAGTGATGCCATCCAGCCATCTTATCTTCGGTCTGAGCACTTATGCATAATCCTATTTTCCTTTTGTAGTAATTTCTGAGTGTAGATGCTACTATTATCCCTATTTTATAGAAAAAGACATTGAGGTGTAAATTGCCCAAGTCTCTCAAGCTAGTAAGTGGTGAAACAAGAATCAGCCCGCAGATTGTTTTCCACTTAAAATCCCAAGACCTACGTGCTCCCTAATTAGGAGAAAACTAAAGAACTTAGTTTGATGATCAACTCAGTTCTGCTAAATTAGTCCTATTTCAGGTCCACATTTCTGCTTTGTTCGTATGATTAACTCCTAGTCTTTGATTTTGTGTCTTAGTTCCTATAGCTGTTTTTCTTGTTCCTTATACTAGGGTTTCTCAATGATGGCATTATTCTAGGCAGAAAATTCTCTACTGCTTGTAGATTGTAGGGTGTGTGGCAGCTTGCCTGGACTCTACTCATTAGATGCACTGGTACCCTCTTCTTGTATGACAACTGAAGTGTCTCCAGCCACTGCTTAACGTTCCCAGTGAGGGAAATTGCTCTCAGTGGGAAATCTCTGCCTTACAGCCATACCCCTGACTGGGTGGTCTACTGATGACCTTTTTGTCCTGCCCAGACTATGACTGACTGTCTTGTTGGGACCCTATCCCTGAATTTTGGTCCTGTGTGTGGGCCCTCTGAACATCATGGCCCCCCCGAGGTCAGCTGCTTGCTGGAATCCCTGCATATTTTCTGGGTCTGAATGCCCCATCACCATTTACCTGTCCTTGGGACACAAGTGGTCCATCTACCAGCAGCCACCTAACTTGTTGACAAATTTTCACTAGTTACTGTGTTCTTTGGGTGGTAAAGATGGTAAAGAATCTACCTGCAGTATGGGAGACCTTGGTTCAATCCTTGGGTTGGGAAGATCCCTTGGAGGAGGGCATGGCAATCCACTCCAGTCTTCTTGCCTGGAGAACCCCCATAGACAAAGGAGCGAGGCAGGTTACAGTCCATGGGGTCACAAAGACTTGGACATCACTGAGCGGCTAAGCACACGCACTGTGTTCTTTGACTCCGTGTTTAACTCTGAATGGACGTCCTCTGACTGTAATCACCACCTCCATCTGTCCTGTCTCATCTCTTTCAGTTTGTTCTATCCATATTACACGAGTGGAAGGGACTCTGTTCCGATGTAGCCTTTGTCTCCCTGAGGGCTACCACTCTTGAATCAGCACAAATTAACTCTCTACTTTGATCCTTGCATGTATTTAAACTTTCGCCTTTGATACAGCTGGAACTACATATTCTGGGGAATTAGGTAACTTCCCAAATCAGTGGGAAAGGCAAAACTAATGTAGTCAATTTTCTCCTAAAAATNTTAACTCTCTACTTTGATCCTTGCATGTATTTAAACTTTCGCCTTTGATACAGCTGGAACTACATATTCTGGGGAATTAGGTAACTTCCCAAATCAGTGGGAAAGACAAAACTAATGTAGTCAATTTTCTCCTAAAAATTTCTTATGAAACAGTTAGCTGAAGGCTATTTTCATCCTGCCATAAATCCAACCCATTCATAATTTGAAGTCTTATCTGATAATTTAGTCTCACAAAATTTATTATTCAAATAATTCAACAAAAGCTTTCCCTATAGAGACTCAGTCCTTCTTTAGGTTAGATTCTGAGAAATAGAACTTAAGGATCTAAGATGTATATGTTTAAAGAGATAAAAACTACTAAGTTACCATTCTTAAAGAGGGGTTTAATTAAAAATTCTACCAAAGAGATGAGTCTTTCCTATACCAACACCCTGATAAAACTGGTTATTCATAATCAATCTAATTTCTGCTAATTAAGTAGATGAAAAATGATATTTTGTTACTTTCATTTAATTTTCCTGATCAGTTCAGTTCAGTCGCTCAGTCGTGTCTGACTATTTGCAACCCCATGAATTGCAGTACGCCAGGCCTCCCTGTCCAAAACCAACTCCCGAGTTCACTTAAACTCATGTCCATCGAGTCGGTAATGCCATCCAGCCATCTCATCCTCTGTCATCCCCTTCTCCTCCTGCCCTCAATCCCTCCCAGCATCAGAGTCTTTTCCAATGAGTCACCTCTTCGCATGAAGTGTACAAAGTACTGGAGTTTCAGTTTTAGCATCAGTCCTTCCAATGAACACCCAGGACTGATCTCCTTTAGAATGGACTGGTTGGATCTCCTTGCAGTCCTAGAGACTCTTAAGAGTCTTCTCCAACACCACAGTTCAAACACATTTTCCTGATCAGAGGTGACATTTATTGTCTTTTCAAAATTTACTAGGCATTTATATTTCTGTGAATTGCTTTTTCACATACTTGCTTGATGTTTCATATTGATTTTTTAGAAATTACTTCCTGAACACTTTTATTCTAATTGCTTGTGTTATATATACATATATATATATTTTGCATTACAGCCTGTAGTTCACCTTTTAACTTTATGTTTTCTTCAACTGTATGGAAGTAAATATTTAGGTACTCAAATCTCTTATTCTTTTCCTATCTGACTTTAGGGTATTGTGTTTTGCTTGGGAAAGCCTTCTTCACTATAGTTGTTGTTGCTGTTTAGTCACTAATTCACGTCCCACTCTTTGTGACCCCATGTACTGCAGCACGCTAGGCTCCCCTGTCCTTCACTATCTTCAGGAGTTTGCTCAAATTCAAGTCCATTGAGTCAGTGATGCTATCTGATCATGTCATCTTCTGCACTCCCCTCCCTCCTTTTGCCATCCATTTTTCTCAGCATCAGGGTCTTTTCAGCGAGTTGTTTCTTTGGATCAGGTGGCTGAAATATTGGAGCTTCAGCTTCAGGATCAGTCCTTCCAATGAATATTCAGGACTGATTTCCTTTAGGGTTGACTGGTTTGATCTCTGTAGTCCAAGGGACTTTCAAGAATCTTCTCCAGCACCACAGTTCAAAAGCATCAGTTCTTTGGCCCTCAGGATTCTTTATGGTCCAATTCTCACATCTGTACACGGCTATGGGAAAAACCAAAGCTTTGAGTATACAGACCTTTGTCAGCAGAGTGGTGTCTCTGCTTTTTAATACACTGTCTAGGTTTGTCATAACATAACTTTCCTTTTGAGGAGCAAGCATCTTTAATTTCATAGTTGCAGTCACTGTCCACAGTGATTTTGGAGTTCAAGAAAATAAAATCTGTCACTGCTTCCACTTTTCCCCCTTCTATTTGCCATGAAGTGATGAGACCAGATGCCATGATCTTAGTTTTTTGAATGCTGAGTTTTAAGCCAGCTTTTTCACTATCCTCTTATCAAGAGGCTCCATCAGTTCAGTTCAGTTCAGTCACTCAGTCGTGTCCGACTCTTTGCGACCCCATGAATCGCAGCATGCCAGGCCTCCCTGTCCATCACCAGCTCCCAGAGTTCACTCAGACTTACATCCATCAAGTCGGTGATGCCATCCAGCCATCTCATCCTCAGTCGTCCCCTGCTCCTCCTGCCCCCAATCCCTCCCAGCATCAGAGTCTCTTCCAATGAGTCAACTCTTTGCATGAGGTGGCCAAAGTACTGGAATTTCAGCTTTAGCATCATTCCTTCCAAAGNCCCCTTCTCCTCCTGCCCCCAATCCCTCCCAGCATCAGAGTCTTTTCCAATGAGTCAACTCTTTGCATGAGGTGGCCAAAGTACTGGAGTTTCAGCTTTAGCATCATTCCTTCCAAAGAACACCCAGGACTGATCTCCTTTAGAATGGACTGGTTGGATCTCCTTGCAGTCCAAGGGACTCTCAAGAGTCTTCTCCAACACCACAGTTCAAAAGCATCAGTTCTTCAGCGCTCAGCTTTCTTCACAGTCCAACTCTCATATCCATACATGACCACTGGAAAAACCATAGCCTTGACTAGATGGACCTTTGTTGGTAAAGTAATGTCTCTGCTTTTGAATATGCTGTCTAGGTTGGTCATAACTTTCCTTCCAATGAGTCTTTTAATTTCATGGCTGTAATCACCATCTGCAGTGATTTTTTGTTTAGATATTCTTAAATGAATTCTTTTTTTGCTATTAATGTAACTGAAATTTCATCTTTGTTACATCATGTCATTAGCTATTGTTTGTGTATAAAAAGGCTTATGATTTGTTTTCAATTTAATATTCTATTACTTTACTGAATTTTAAAAATGATAGTGTTTTCATTAGCTCTCTTGGATTTTTCCGAATATACTGCAATACCACCTGTAAACAGGGATAGTTTCATTTCTTTTCCAATTCTTGGAGCTCTGTTGTTTATTCTGCATTGACTAACGTCTCTACTATATTTTTATTTACTATTCTTTATTTATTTACCAATAGAAAATTTTAACGAGTACAAAAATAGTAATTATACTGGAGTTGATGTGTTAATTCCTCAGTTGTGCCAGACTCTTTGCAACCTCATGGACTGCAGCCTACCAGGCTCCTCTGTACATGGGATTCTCCAGGCAAGGATACTGCAGTGGGTTACCATTTCCTTTTTCAGGGAATCATTCCAATCCAGGCATCAAACCTGAGTTTCCTGCATTGCACTCAGATTCTTACCATCTGAACCACCAAGAAGTACTGGGGTTCCCCAAGTGGTGCTAATCGTAAAGAACACACCTGTCAATGCAGGAGAGGTAAAAGAAGGGGGTTTGATTCCTGGGTCCGGAAGATCCCCTGGAGTAGGAAATGGCAATCCACTCTGGTATTCTTGCCTGGAGAATCCTGTGGACAGAGGTGCCTGGTGGGCTACAGGCCATAGGGTTGCAAAGAGTGCACAGGACTGAAGCGACTTAGCACACAGGTATGAAAAATAGCTAGCTAGAAGAAAGCTACAGTATAACACNTCGTAAAGAACACACCTGTCAATGCAGGAGAGGTAAAAGAAGGGGGTTTGATTCCTGGGTCCGGAAGATCCCCTGGAGTAGGAAATGGCAATCCACTCTGGTATTCTTGCCTGGAGAATCCTGTGGACAGAGGTGCCTGGTGGGCTACAGGCCATAGGGTTGCAAAGAGTGCACAGGACTGAAGCGACTTAGCACACAGGTATGAAAAATAGCTAGCTAGAAGAAAGCTACAGTATAACAGGGAACCCAGCTCAGTGCTCCCTGATGACCTAGAGGGTTGAAATGGGGGAATGGGAGAGATACTCATGAGGGAGGGGATATATGCATACATATGGTTGATTCATGTTGTAGAGTAAAAACACAGCATTGTAAAGCAACCCAATTATTAATACAAAACATAACTTCCCTAGTTCATTGCCACATCCAAGCATGTGCACATGCTAGTTCTTGCGCCTGGAAACTCTTCCTTACCTCACCCTACTGGGTTCCAGAAATTAGAAGTGCTCCAAACAATCCCTGGTCTGGATGACGGACAATGCTCCAAGAATGACTCACCTCTGGGCACCCTGAACTCTAGGGCAGAGAGAGCAAGAGGATAAAAGCCCTAGGGCGACCCAGCCCTGAAGCTAATTGGACTGCAATCCCAGTGGCTGGCTGTCTGATGCCCACCCACTCACTGGTATCCAGCTCCCTACAGCCCGCTTACTCTGTGAACTGAGCAAGACCAGGGCAGGGCCTTCAAGCTTTCTGGACTCCCCCTTCTTTCAGGTGTGACCTCAGCTGACCCGCACGCCAAGACTCAGTTTCCCCCCGTGTAAGAAAGGCTCAGGGCACTGCCTCCAGGCACCCGAAGGAGGGTTGGTGCAGAGCAGAAAGAGCCAGCAGTCAAGCTTGCTTAATGGCCCAGAGGTAGGTCCTATTTTCTTCTCCCTGTTTCCTTGCCTGAACCCTAACAGATGCCTGGAAAGCAGTACTGGCCCAGGGCTCGGGTCACTAGCAACGCAGTGCACTGATCCCACCCAGCCCTCGCCTCCCCCTGCCCCACATTCCCCCTCCTCAGACACCTTTAATATATTTTTAAATAATAGTGAAGTTAGTGGGTATCCTTGTCTTGTGCTTGACCTTAATATGAATGCCTCTAGTATTCTCCTAACTTACTGGGTCTGCATTTTGCATGTGTGAATGTCTAGTTATAATCATATATTAACATCAAAGAAGAATTAGTTCAGTTCCTATTTTATTCAGTGTTTGATTATTAGAAATGGTTGTTAATTTTTGTCAAAGGCCACTTTAACATCTGTGAAGATGATCTATGATTTTCCTCTTAGATTTTGGGAATAAGTATCACTTGATCATGCTGTTGAACTTTTATGATGAGTTCTTGGATTCTGTTTGCTGGTATGTTATTTAGATTTTTACTTCAATATTTATAAGTGAGATTGAGCTATAGCTTATTTTTTTTGCTTATCTTTATAAGGTTTAGGCTTCCAAGGTGGCTCAGGTGGTAAAGTGTCTGCCTGCAGTGTGGGAGACTGGGTTCGATCCCTGAGTCGGGAAGCTCCCCTGAAGAAGGAAATGGCAACCCACTGGAAAATTCCACGGATGGAGGAGCCTTGTAGGACTGTCCATAGGGTCGCAAAGAGTTGGACTGAGTCGGACAAGACTGAGCAACTTCACTTCCACTTTCTTTATAAGGTTTCGATGACAATATAACTCTTGTTTCATAAAAATATTTTGTGGCTTTTCATCTTTTTCTATACTCAGAAATAATTTAAGTAAATTGAGAGTATATTATCTCTGCAGATTTAGGAGGGTTCCTTTGTGAAAACTGAGCCTAGTCCTTTTATACTAACTTTCTCCATTTATTCTGTGGAAACTGGAGGACATTATATGATTCTACCAAATGAAATATTCCAAGCAACTAACAGCTTTTCACAGCGAGTATCTATATGTTCTTCCAGTCTTGCTCACATATTATATTCACACTCCACCCTCCACTCAAGAACAGAATCAATCCCTCCTTATTTCTTTACATCCACAGCATTATGCATATGTCTTACAGATTTGATCACATGTGTTGTAGCATACTTATTTATGGAGGTGACGGTTTTCTCTAGACTCTCAAAGACAGAGACACTAATTTAACCACATTTGATTCTTCAGCCACAAAATATTGCTTAGCCCTTGGTAAGTGTTCAAGAAATATATTTTGAATAATAATGAATGAAGAGAAAGGGGGGAAAAAAACACCAATGAGTGCCCACTTCAGTGGAAAGTGTCTGTTTATTAAAAATGTGGACTCTAGGATCAAATATACCAGGGTTCTTTTCTGGTTTCTCACTGGCAAGTACGTAACCGTGGCCAGTTGCTCTCTGTGTTTTGTTCTACTTATATGTAAAAGATAGGTGAAATCTCATGGGGGGGTTGCATTCAGAACACAAGGAAGATTCCTAGCATTAGGTACTCCGTATGCTCACAAGGTAACATGCTGTTCCCATGTGAAAGACTGTTGTTTGGTTCTTTGGAAAATTCCTAGAGAAGTCACAAAATTTCTCTCTTGCCTGTGGTATTATAAAAAAGGAACCAGACCCTGCTGATGGTAGTTCCCTCTGAAAATGTCTATAGGGATGAAATTCTCCAACTGAGCTCAACAGTCATGAGGAAATGCAGGCATGTGTTGTGCCTCTGAGATTTTTACATGCACGATTTGTTTTAGAATGGTAATTTTACATTAGTTGAATATAGTTTTGAAATGAGTCTTCCACTGGAGTTCTGAAAAACAATGCACTGTATCCTGAACAACAACTTAGCAGTTCTCATACCTGGGCTTTCTTCCCAGTTCCTGTACTGTTTCCCCAGACAGCAAATTAATTAAATGGCCTTTGGCCATAACTCTTTCCCTTGAGTCAGCTTTTCTCTCATTTAAAGTGTAGAGATAGGGGGGGTTTAATTAGCCCAATGCCTGGCACATTACATGCACTCCATAAATGTCTGTTGAGTTTTGGAATTCTCTTTAGACGAAGGTCACTTTTGCTATTACTATTAATTTATGAGCAGATCAGTAATTCCTGTGCTGATAATATTGACAATGAGCAAGGACTTAAGAAAAGTTAACTCATAATTTGTAGGCATGTATCATGAGAATTCAGATTTTTCAACAACTCTCCCTTGAACATATTCACTACTGGTTTAATGTTCTAAGACAGTATTGTACATATAAAGCTCTGGGATTCTAGAAAGCTCCTCCTGGCAGGAGTTACCTAGATATTTCCACTGGAAAGAGTGTATATGTGTGTGTGTGTGTGTGTGTGTGTGTGTGTGTGTGTAAGACCAGACTAAATATAGTCTTCATTCTTTAAGCTACTTAAGGGAACGATATTGTCTTCTAATTTTCGTTTCTCAGGCGAAGTTATAACTGCCAGTTCAAACCCCAAACTATACACAAATTATGAACAGCTTAAAATCTCCTTAAAAGTGTTTCTAAAAAATATTTCGCCTAAAATACTGTTTTTACTGACCTAGAAAATTTTTCTTAGTTGCCGTGCTTAACATTTCTTACTGATGATCTATGTTGTAATGATGGCAGTAAGCAGAAAAAACTTAAGGAAGTACATACAGCACTGATATTTTGCTAAAATGAATGTAGCACTAATTCATAATCATAATTTAAATTTTAAATAAAAATCAGACTTTCCAGAGTGTCATTCCCTTAAGGCTGAATGTTTATAGCCCTGAAGCCTATGTGAATTTACACAGCTGTTTTGAGGCTTTGCATATTTCCTTGTTTTAGGTACTTTGATTTTTTAAAAAGGGATATTTTTATACTGAAATAAAACACAGCTATTAACACCAGCCTCAAGGGAAAAAGAAATTAACAAACCTACAGCTTAAAAATGTTTCAGTACTTTGCCTTTAAAATCTTGTACATCCTTTAGAAGTAGGAAAAATAAAAACCACTCCTGGCCAAAAAAGACTGAGGACAAACTGTCATGATTTCAGAAGATGATAGCAGAAGTGCAGGTGTTAATACTAGAAAGTCTGTCTGTGAGTAAAATGATCCCTCTGAAACAACCATTATTTGGAGGTTTTTTTGAATCTTTTCTTGGGCCCGGGTGCCTCTATATTGCCACCATTAACACACAATGCGAGGAGTACTGCAGAATGTTTTCTGCATGGTACCCAGCCAAAAGTGAAACAAGTTGCCTACAGACAGAGAGGCCATTTATAGAACATATTTGCTTATCCCCGGGCTAGGCAGTAACTCAGAGGCAATGCAAAGAAGTCATTTCTCTTTACCTTGCTGGGTGCCACTCTGACCTGGAGAGCCATGTACACATCCTATGGCAAAGCAGTGGTGAAAGCCACCCTCCTTACATCCTCGACATCTGGAAGAAGAGACAATTGTCACGGCGAGCTATGCAAATTACTCCTGAAGACTGTGAGACGCAGTAGTGCAGGATGATTGGATTACACAGAACGAGACAGAAGCCATCTGTGAGCCATGCATAAGCTGCTGAGTGCCAAAATGAACATCCTTATTAGGCGACCAAGTTCTCATACCATTTGTAGTTTGGTCAAGTTTGGAAGATGAGCCAATTGTTTTTAGACAGGGCTACAAATAGGCAGGGACTTAACATTCTCCCTGGCTGGAAGAGTAATTACTGTCTCCTACTTAAATTAGAGACTTGGCTTTTCAGTTAGGAAGTCCTGAGGTTGTCTCAGGAGGCTGCTGCCATTCATGTTAAAGCATGACCTCCTCTCTGTTTCGTTTGCAGAGATCAGAGACAAATGGAGAAAGAAATCATTAGTCCTTTTCACATCATAACAAATCAGTGTAAAAATTCTCACTTTCTGTTTGGAGTGGAAGGAGTCTCATGTCCTAAAATAATGGTTTTTATACAGTCAACAAAATGTTTTCAAAGACTGCCAAGATGCCATCAGGATAGGAACTCTGTGTCTTTCTAGAACCAATGCTATATTTATCACATTTCTTCCCCCCCATCTTTTGATTGGTGCTCACTTGTAGATGGGAATTCAACTATGTTCTGTAACTCTTTTCCCATTACATCTTCTTAGCCTCTATATAGATTACATTGTACAATATGTATCCCTGGGACTTCCCTAGTAGTCCAGTGGCTAAGACTTCAAGCTCCCAAAAGACGGGGCCCAAGTTCAATCCCTCATCAGGGAATTAGATCCCAAATGCTGCAACTAAAGATCCTGCAACTAAGATATATATATATATATATATATATATATATCCCCATACATTAAAGTATGTCTCTAGTAAAGGTGAAAAGAGTGTCTTTAGCAATCCCAGCACTTGATATTTTTCTTCTCAAAATTTTTTTTTTTTTCCAGTCAACAGATATTTATTCTTTTTTTCAGAACTCGTGTTAGCCAAACAAGCTAATTCTGGCCAAGAATTGTAATAGTACACCTAACTTGTTCTTTTTTTCCTGATTCCAGCAACCCCTTTGGGTAGAAATCATCCTGATCTACTATAAAATATGACAACTCATCACAATTGAATATATCTATATCATCTATATTTATATTTTATACTTTTAAATTTTTAAAAATTGTGGCAAAAACACAAAACATAAAATTTACCATCTTAACCATTTTAAAATGCATAGTTCAGTACTCCTGGTGGTGGTGGTGGTTTAGTCTTTAAGTTCTGTCCAATTCTTGCGACCCCATGCACTGTAGCACGCCAGGCTCCTCTCTCCATGGGATTTCCCAGGAAAGAATACTGGGGTGGGTTGCCATTTTCTTCTGCAGGGTGACACTCTTAAATGTATTCATTTTGTTGTGCAATAGATCTCCAGAACTTTTCTATCTTGCAAAACTGAAGTTTTATTGTACCTACTGAAAACATCCCACTTTCACCTCTTCACAGCTCCAGGTAGCCACCATTATATTTTCTGTTTCCATTAATTTGACTACTTTAGATACTTCATATTGGTGGAATCATATAGTAATTGACTTTTTGTGACTGGGTTATCTCACTTAACATCATATCTTGAAGGTACATCCACATAGTAGCATAAAACAAGATTTCCTTTTTTTTAAAGACTGTGATATTCCGTAGTTAGTGTGTTAAGTTAAGCTTGATTTTCATAATGGATTTTAATGACGCTATCAATGCTCTTTTATTAATATGCCTTAGATAATTCCTTTACTATGTGGTTGCCCTCCATCTGTAATTATATTGTGAGTTCTTCTGAAAAAGGCTCTTTTGCTGGCTGATAATTTTGTAACAGCTCCCAGTGTCTGCTTCAGATTTTGACACATGGTGGACATTCAGTAAATGTTGATTCACTGTTTGAATCCTGAGCTTTGCCTTGTTTGTAATAGCAGCTTGCCAGCCTTTCTCCCTAAAGAGGGCAGGAAGTCATAGCCCAGTGAAGAGCAAAGTGCTCACTTGCTATAGTCCCAACACATTCAGTGTTTTGTGTACAACTCAGACTCCATTGGAATTATTTAATTCAATAGTATCTATCCCAAATCCTCAGGAAGTTGTCATTATACATTGGGAGCCAATACTAATTTTATTACAAACATCCCACTGGATAAAACATTGAAAAGTA
Organism: Neotragus pygmaeus; assembly: GCA_006410875.1. Classification (NCBI taxonomy): domain Eukaryota; kingdom Metazoa; phylum Chordata; class Mammalia; order Artiodactyla; family Bovidae; genus Neotragus; species Neotragus pygmaeus. Next base: position 597,059 of record SJYV01006996.1, read on the forward strand.
CTAACTTTGTATAATTATACTGGAAAAATTAAGTGACCCGTAGAGTACATTGAATGGAGTGTGTGGATGTGTGTGTGTGGTTGGTTGCGTTTGCAACAATAAGTATCTTTTATTTGAACTACTAATATTATCTATTGTAAGAATTTAACATTATATACACATTCAGTAGCTTTAATTCTGCTTTTCAAGTTTGCCATTAGATTGATAAAATATATGCATGTGAACCTACTGTATATATGTGTGTGTGTGTATGTGTGTGTATGTGTGTGTGTATTGTCATTGTTGTTTAGTGGCTAAGTCACATCTGATTCTTTTGCGACCTCATGGACTATAGCCGGCTAGACTCCTCTGTCCATGGGATTTCCCAATGAAGAATACTAGAGTGGGTTGCCATTTCCTTCTCCAGGGACTATTCCTAAATCAGGGATCAAACCCACATCTCCTGCATTGCAGGCAGAATTTTTAGCACTGAGCCACCTGGGAAGCCCCGTGTATATATGTACATGTAAACATATATTTATTTATTTATTTTTATTCCGCACCCACATATGGAAGTTAAGACATAAAATAAGAAAAACCTCACACTCTTGAATTCTAAAATTATGCCCCTTGACATGCAATCATATTTTAAACATTTATTTATTTTTAATTGGAGGATAATTGCTTTACAGAATTTTGTTTTCTGCCAAATATCAACATGAATCAGCCATAGGTATACATGTCTCCTCCCTCTTGAACTTTCCTTGCAATCATATTTTAAAATGTTCTTAGTCCTTTTGTATGACTTGAGTCCAAAGTCCTTCTTTGCAGATGTTGTGGGGTGGGAGGCGGGAGGGGGATTCAGGATTGGGAGCTCGTGTACACCTGTGGTGGATTCATGTCGATGTATGGCAAAGCCAATAGAGTATTGTAAAGTAAAATAAAGTAAAATAAATAAATAAAAAATAAAAGTGAGGAGAAGTTAAAAAAAAAACCAAAAAACCTAATTTAGCTACTTCCTTCATAGTGGAGACATTAAAAAATGAAGGTATTAAAGAGATATTCTCAAGATAATAGTAAATAATTTCTAACCTCTTCCTGAGAAAACCAGAAGAGAAAATGAGTTCAGGTCCACAATCACCAATCCTAAATCTCTGGAGCCAGATTGTTTCCAAATTTAAAAATTTGAATTTTAGACAGATAATAGGATCCATATTACATCACACTCCCAAGAAGACTGAACTTCATTCTGTATTCAAATGCATTGTTTGAGCAGCAAAATATATGAATATTCAGTGCAAGGAAGATACATAAAAATGGTAAATAATTTAATGTCAATTCAGGTAGGGTTTTGCCACCAAATTAATTTAGGTCAGGTGGCTCAGGCAGTAAAGAATCTGCCTACAATTCAGGAGATCTGGGCCCAAACCCTGAGTTGTGAAGATCCCCTTCACAGCTCTAGAAGGAAATGACAATCCACTCTAGTAATTTCGCCTGGAGAATTCCATGGACAGAGGAGCTTGGCGGGCTACAGTCCCTGGGGTCACAAAGAGTTGGACTAAGTAACTAACATATACATAAGAGTTAGAAAAATAATTAACCTTCAGAACATTTTAGATTTTGGGATTCATAGCTAACAAATTGTAGACATGTACAAATGTAATCATAAGAATCTGAAGATTGGTATTGATGATAGAACTCAGAATAAAATTTAAAATGATGTAATGAAGATCAAGATGCTTCTTTCACAAAGTCAAATTATCTGTAAGAAGTAAAAAAGTAAAATTCTTTGCCTCCTGTGCCAGGACTGAATGAAACCAGTTCCCACTAGTGCTTTCTATTCCTCTTTTACAGTTGGCTTTGCTTTGGGAGCTCAATGCTGTATATTTTTAGTTTTAACTGATTTTTAAAAACCCATTTCTCCTTTTCATGGCCTTCTACCACATCTGTTGTTCACTGCCTTTTTGAAATTAAAATAAAGTACTCTACAGGATATCACTAAACCATAAAATATATTAAGAACAAGCAGGCTCTATTTTATTTCAGGGAGCCATGGAAATAACAATCAAAATTGAGGTGAATTTTTTTCTGTTTATAGCCTTCATGGAGTTTTCTTTAGGGTTGAGTCCATATTAAAAGAAGATATATGTCTACACTTATAAGTACACACTGATTTCATTGTTTCAGATTTATGAAGTAATAAATTGTGTCTTGAAAGATAAAATCACAATAAGGGACAGTACGTCCACAGAATCAGAAACAGTTGGCATAAGTGAGTAGTTATGTATACTTAAACCCTTATTAGATGGCAACTTTCTTATTCCTTCCCATGAGCTTAAGCCAGGGCTACTAATAACTGCAAATGTGGACACTTGAGTTTTAACATATCACTTTAGTCCTCCCTGGTGGCTCAGATTGTAAAGAATCTTCCTGCAGTGTGGGAAGACCCAAGTTTGATCCCTGGGTTGGGAAGATCCTCTGGAGAAGGGAATGGCTACTCACTCTAGTATTCTTGCCTGGATAATTCCATAGACAGAGGAGCTTGGTGGGCTATAGACCCTGGGGTTGCAAAGAGTTGGACATGACTGAGCAACCAACACTTTCATTTTACTTACCTACTTGTAAGTCAGTTGACCACAGTTCTGGGTTGAAATGGGCCTTACGCAGTGGAAGAACTTGACGAGGTTATAGGAAAGAATGGAGAGTATATCCATTGTATCAGCTTGAAATAATGCCTGGAAAAAAAATGTACAAGTTAGGGCAAATTTAATACAATTATCTCAGGGTAAAAATAAATATTGAATGATTAAGTTAGAGTCCTGAATCAAAGAATGCAAATTGGATTTCCAATAGGAAGAGAACACAGAGTGGAAAGAGAGGAAGGGCATTCCAGATAAGAGAAATGCAAAATACAAGGCAGTGAGAACAAGCCAGTGAGATCTGCTTTGCTAGAAACTGATAAATGAGACTAAGGCAGTGGAATGCCGTGTATTGGTGGATGCCTGAAAAGACGGATAATTATTTTTGGTTCAAAATAAAATAGCACTGTTCTTGAGTAGTGATTTAACAGATGAAATCATCATGTAAGGAAAATCATTTTAAGAGCAGAATACAATAAAAGACTACAGAGAGAGTATTGGTTGGCTTGTTAGAGAAGGCTTGGGATTTGGTTCTTGTGGGCCTAGAATAAGTGAGAAGGAATAGATTTTTAAAAATATCTTGGGTACAAAATGAGCTGTTTTTACAATAAAGGACTGAACAAGAAGGCAAAATGAAAAAGTAAAAATGACTTCCAAGAAGTTGATGGCAGCAAATGAAGGTGATTGTGATGCTATTAGTAAAAATGGTGAGGTTTAGGAAACAGGAAATGAGAAGCAAACTGTTGGGTTTAACACATTAAGTTTCAGGGCCAGTTCAAACTTCAGTGAGTATCAGAATCTTCTGGCAGTCTTGCTAACAGAACACAAATTGCTGGGACCACTCAGAGTTTCTGATTCCACAGGTTGAGGATGAACCAAGGGTTTCTGGGTACCAAACTTTGAGAACCATTTATGTAAGCCATATCCTTCAATGACAGTTAATGATGATGGAGTAAGGGGGTCTGAGGCCAACAACATAAGTGTGGGAATTATCCATACGTAGGTCATGGTTGAAATTGTGTTGTGGAAATTTCTGATTGATAGCAGTTTCCATCATTTTTATACTCTCTGTCATCTGTTTCCTTAATTATACTGCTGACATTAAAGCCAAATAAATGTTCAGTCTCTGGCAGTGGGGGAAAAGGGACTGATACTTTAAGAAATAAAAACACTGATTTTGAAAATAGATGGGTGTATAAGGGAATATCAGGCATAGCTTTCGATGGATGTAGCAGAAAGATGTAGGAACAAGTTGCATGTGGTAGCAGGTAAAAAAGACCTCTAGGTACTTGGCAGTCTACCCTCAAAACTTCCTTTCACTCTCTGTGAAGAAGCAAAAGGTAGAAAGTTAAAAGGAAAACTTAATAAGTCTACTTTGTATTTTAATTATTGTCAAGTACCCAGGTGCTTAAGTGAAGAGTTTCATGTACATATAAATTACTTCTGTGCCCTTGCATATTTGCAGAAATCTAAATGAGATGTTGTTCCATTTAAAATTTAAATAACTCTTTTGAGAAAATGCCAACCAGATTGCTTCAACTAGAAGCCAATGCATAAACATGTGTTTGTTATTTACTTGTTAATGTGCTTGGCATCTTGACATATTTTGATGTTTTTCACATGAAACCTGAAGTCCTCTATAGTGTGACTTGATGCCCCTACAATGGTGTGTAAAGAAGTAAACAAACAACACTGTGGAAGACACACAGTACATGATTCACAGAAAGACTTTTTCCTTTTCCACTTCCAGGGATAATGGTTACCAAGTGTGATGTTCCATTGTTCCCAAAGGGTTCAGATCTGCCTAAACTCACACTTTTTACAAAATGGCAGGTTCAGACCCACAAGTGCAGCTCTTTAAGGGGTGACTCAGCAGAGGCAAGTTCGCCTGAGACTTAAGGGGTGAACTTGGCTTTGTTCAGCAGGCTCTGGCTGATTGAGTCAGCCTCGGTTCTGGCAAGGCAGCTGCTGGCAGAAATGTGCACTCATTTCACATTCTCTGTATTCTGATTGGATCTTACCTCCTATAAGAATAATTTGAAGTTAACTAGGGGTGGGGGGAAGTTCAAGTTGAATGCTTAATATTTGAAAATGCACAACTTCCATGCTCCAACAGGGGGAAAATTTGACCAAAAACAGATTATCTTTTTAAAAAAATGTCCCTAGGGTTTCTTGGACATAAAATTGTTTTTTGAAAACAACATTATGATGAGTTAAGAGTGAATGAATCAGAAACATACGGATTAAATTTTCCCTGAAATTTACATGGATTTGGAAGTCATGGAGAAAAGGGCACTTGGCAAGATATCTTTGAGATTTTATCCAACCAAAAACATTTGAGAAATAATCTGAGGTGCTTTGGTGGACACAAAACAGTGCCAAATTCTTTCACTTTTATAAACTGCACTACAATAAAAATGAAAAAGAAAATGACCTAATTGTAATTTAATGAAGACATGAAATACTGCTTGTACAGCAGCTAGCAAGCTCTGCAGATAAGCACCAGCTTTTTAAGAGATCAGGATATGGGTGGTGGTGGTTTAGTCAGTAAATAGTGTCCAATTCTTGGGTGCTTGAGAACAAATCTCAATCAAGTAGGAGCAATAGTTTTGCAAGCTACAAATGCTGCAGGCCTACAGATACAGCCTGAACACAAGCTGAGGCTGGGAGGGAACATTTTATTTGCTGGCCATTTTTCTTCCTTCTTCTTTCTTAAGATCAACACCAGCAATAACTGAAATATAAATTTAAGAAGAACACATAGTGGTGCCTATTTATATTACTAGCTTTTGGTTTGTTTGTTTGTTTGGGTATTTTTCTTACACAGCATGTCAGTAAGATCAAAGTCTGGGGCTGAGACTACTGCAAGAGCCTCTGGTGCTTCTAGTTAATATCAGGTAAGAGAGCCAGATCTGTACAGACATTGGCACTTTAACAAGTCAAAATAAGCTTTGAGTTACTTTATAAGCATTTACAAAGTCATTAACAAAATTTTTATGGGGAAAATACATTCAAAATCTCAGTTTTATGGTTTTCATTGTGCTAAGTATTTTTTCAGCCTCAGAAAAATTCTTCATGTAACATTTTTTCCCCATGCCTTTTTCCGGAGGATCAAATATTAACGTCCCATTCACACAGGACTCATATGAGATCCTATTCAATAATTACATTTGTGTGATAGCTTAGAAAGTAACTACTATATGAAGACATATATTTTCTAAATATTCACTGTTTGGTTGTAAAGAGAGTTAAAGAAGGGGAAGCATTTATGGATATGGGGATCCGAAAGGATGTAGTATTTAATCCATGGACTTAAAATTTGAACTTACTCTATAGAAACAAGCAAGGACATTAGAAACCTTGACTTTCTTCAGACTTACTCTTGATCCCAGGTAAGTAAACTCACTTTTTCTTACCTTGCAGATAGGTGCTAGCTCCTCAGAAGAAAGGCTCCAGTGAACATAAGATCTATCATAAGCACTTCACTTTCTGACTAATAAGCTAGTAATAAGGGCAGTTTTTAAGTGGAAACCAAGGTGAACTGGGGAGTCATTTACAGAGCAGACCTTCTAGGTGTGTACATTATTACTTAGGCAGACTAAATTAGTTATATAAATAACATTTGAAATACTTGAAACTTAGTCCCTCTGGCTTTTTAACTCCAGTAATATCATATCACATGTAGGGAAGAGGAACTTGGAAATGACACATAATGCAAAAGTTAGCTCAGAAGACGGTAACAGAGATCCAAGATACGAATTCTGGGTTTCTGTTAAGTCTTTCTTTAGAGAAAATATTGTATCCAGCTGAAGGGGATAAAGCCCTTTTGTTTCCAGGGAGGAAGGCGTGAACCCTTCAAGAATGTCAAAATATGCAAAGTTCATCATAATATACTGTTCATATTTTCTCACAAAACAAAAGCAAAACCACAAATGGACATCAGTGTACCTCTTCAGACATGCAGTGATTTATCTCTCTCACCTAATAAGTACATTTTACTATTTCTGTACTTGCTGAGTCTGTTTTGCAGTCAGCTTTTATGTGTTTCCATGTAGAACTCAACAGGGGAGCTCAGCTGCCTTATAGAGTAGAACCTTTGTGAACCCCAACACGCCACTTTTCAATACATCAGAGGTTTCTGTGTCTTAGCTGAAAGCCTTGGATTTTTTTATACCAGTTTGCTTCATCTGCACCTCCATCTTTGGCCTTGACAACTGACTTTCTTTTCAGGGCCTGTTTTTAAAAATGAATACAATTTTTGTCTCTTTATCATGTTAGAACATTTCTGGCATGTTCCACACTAGGAGAAGAAAAGGTGCTACATCGAAGTGTGTCTGCTGAATGAATGACTGGGCTCGTTCTTAGGAAAGTGACCAGTTCTTACCAATAAGTTTCATAGCATATGCAACTCAAACTGGGGTTTCAGCCTGGAAGTCACCTCCTCTAGCAGGATTTTCCAATGCTATCTCCCACCCCAAGTTGCCCACCTTCTTATTAGTTTGTGCTTATACCTGTGTGTTCCTGTGGCAACCTGAACATTGCCCATCACAGCTCTTGTCACTTTCCATTGAGATTGTCTGTTTACTTATGTTTCTATCATATAGATTGTAAGCTTCTTGAAGGCAAGTACTATATTTGACCTAGTTTATTCATTTCTGTAACTGAAGCACATAGAAAGGTGTCTGGGACAAGGCAGAAACTCAATATGTTTTAATATTTGAATACATGTATCTGGGTGACAGTATATATAATGTGATAGTAAATTAGATATGATATTTATTAAAAGGCTGTATACATTTAAAAGTATGAAAACATGACTGGTATCTCAGTGAAGTGAAGTTGCTCAATCGTTTCTGACTCTTTGCGACCCCATGGACATAGCCTACCAAGCTCCTTTATCCTTGAGATTTTCCAGGCAAGAGTACTGGAGTGGGTTGCCATTTCCTTCTCCAGGGGGTCTTCCCAATCCAGAGATCAAACTTGTGTCTCTGGCATCTCCTGCAGGTGGATTCTTTACCATCGAGCCACCTGGGAAGCTGTGTACCTTTTCCTTTAGAAACAATATTCAACATTAATCCACTTTCTTCAATCTTTAATTTTCTTGTATTCCTCAGCGTCGAATACACCATCGACTGCTTTAGAATTCATTGAGAAACCACTGAGGCTAAAACTTGTTGCTTTCAGCATGCCAAATGATATCCATCTCTGTCTCAAGATGTCACATTAAAGAGATCCATGCTTTTTATCACTAACACCAACATTTTTTCATTTTTTCCAACTTTTATTTTATAAGATAATAAGGTAAAGGTTAGTGAAGATTTAAATGATTGTACAAACAGTGCTGTATGGGCCAGAAAGGTGACTGTGCCAGAACAGCTGAGGTTTGGCAGGCAGCAGTAGACCCCCACATGCAATCCATCAGCAAGTTCCTCGCGATCTTCTTCCAAAGCATGCCTTGTACATATCCACTTCTTTCCCACCCTGTTACAGGCGCCATAGTCAAGGCATCATCACTCCTCCCTATCCTGCTGTATTAGTCTCCTAACAACCCTTGCTTTGAGTTCCGCCCCCATAGCGTATCCCATATATCACAGAGTGGCCAGAAGGATCCTTTAGAAATATGTCATTGGCTTAAAATCCTCATTAACTTTTAATTGTTTTTTAGAAATAAGACTGATTTCTTACTCTGTTGCACAAAGGCCTCGCTGATTGGGCCAGTGTGCGTCTCTGACATCCTGCACCATCCTTGTGTACTCTTCTCTTGCCCATTGGTCTTCATTTTGTCCCCAAAACACCAAGGGGATACCTTAATGCTCTGCTCCCACTGCCTGTAATATTTTCCTTTCTTCTTCAACCCCCCCCCTTTTTTTTTCAGATCTCAGGCTATCTGTCCTCTAAAGCAGCCATCACTCTTATTTTGCATCTTGCGTGGAAGTCATTGCTCTGTACTAACTTTCCTTTTGGTTGTTGATTGTCAAGTTTCTCATAAGCATGAAGCTCTTTCACAGCAAGAACCTGTCTGTGTCTCTTGGGGAAGTGGAAGCCATTGGTTAATGGGTAGTTCTCATATTTTCTTTCCGCAAACCAAAAGCTGATTACATCCTTAAAAAGAAAATCATGTCAAGGAGATTCTAAATGCTGACAAACTCCCTTTGTTAATGATTATCTCCACCCCCCCCATCCCCAAATACATTGGGTTATTATAAAGGTAAAGTGTGTATGAAATACTATAAAAAGGACTGCACATATACAAAAGGGTAATGAAAGTGAAAACATGGAACATAATATGTGAAACATTTAACACAGTGCCTGACACATATTAGGAACCAAAATCTGCTCATAGGTTTGCATATTTACCATACATTATTCACTAACAGCTTTACACATTCACTCAGTAGATGTCATCCACCAAACCCAGGAGCACCAGTAGATATTGATAGTAAAAGGGGCAGGTCTTCAAAGAGGAATAAGATGTAAATCCAACAAGCAGCTAAAGGCCAGAAAAGCCAGCCCAGAATTTCAGTGGTCCAGAATTGAATATACGTAATGTATAAACTTTTCTCAGATGAGAAATTTGATAGAAGATTATTGAAAGATTTAAGTATGTGCTTGATCTTAGAATTTCTATTGATTTTCTATACTCTTAAAAATGAGAACTAAATCTGTAAATTTGCTGCATATTTAAAATATTCCAGTTACTACAATGGTATAAGAGATAACCACACAATTTAATGGCATAAAATAATGAGTTATTATGCTCACAAATTCTAGGTCAGTAATTCAAGAAAGGCACAGTTGATTAGTCCTGACTTAGGACTCTTTTGTAATGGGAGTCAGATTAGGGTGACATTCATCTGAAAGTTTGACTGTGGCTTGAAGACCTACTTCCGAAGTGGCTCCCTGACAGGTGTGACAAGTTGACCAGATGCTTCAGTTCTCTCCATATGGGCCTCTTCAAAGTACAGCATTGGTGACTTCATAATACGTGCTTGGCTTCCCCCAGAGTGAGTGATTCAAGAGATCAGACAACCTTGAGAGTTGTATACTGTTGCCCTTATAGTCTATTGGTGACACGCAGCCAGTCTGAATTCATAAGAGAAAATGACACAAGGATGTGGATAACAGGGGATGTGGATCATTGTGGGCCATTTTGGAAGCTTGCTAATGCAAATTTCATTAAATATTTGCTTTTGGGGTAGATAATATGCTTAGAGGATGCCCAGGGACCATAAAAGAATTTTTCTGTAACTAAAGTTAAAGAAAGTGAATCATTTGTAGCCATCAATATTGTAATTGAAAAAATACTTCATGTATTTTTATATTTTTAAGTAGAATCTTATTTTTTAAATGAAAGTTCATAATTATACAAAAGAATACAAAATTGTACTAATCATAAAAATTCCAGATATCTTTTAGATAACATCTTTCATTCATTCATTTAGCCAAACATTCATTTTACTAAAATTTCTTGAATAACTGCTCTATACATAGTTCTGTGAAAGCAGCTGTAAAAAAAATGATTTTTATCACCCTCTTTTCTAAAAGAACTTAGGCCAATAAATGTATTGGTGCTTTGACCAAGAAATTACAGAAAGGAATGACTCTGCATAGATTGCTGCCTTAAAAAAAATTAGTTCCAGAAAAAGTTTTGGAACGTTTAGATCTATTTCCTGACAGTTTTCCACTGTTCCTTCCAGTGCAAACCCACAGTTAGGGAGGAGGGATGGGAGCCTTAAAACTTGATTTGAATAATCATTAGTTTTAATGTATAGTGTAATTTTGATCTAAAGACACATACTAGCATACACACACAAACATGCATGCACACACATGCCCCACATGCATACACACAACTTATAAAGTGTCGGGTTGACAAAAGTTGTGCAGCTGCATTTTGATCTCCAGGTTCTTCTCTGAAAATCAAGTCCAGATGACTATGAACCAAGCTGACTGTAGGAAGGAGAGAACAGGTTTGAGCAAACGTAGACCCACTCTGAAACTTCATGGAATCTGTTTGGAATAAACCAAAATTTCCAGATCTCTCCAAATTTTGCTTTGCCTAACACCAGGGAGATCATCTTTCCAATAATTTGAAAGCAGAATAAGTTTGAGAACTAACTTCTGCAGCTTCTCAGAACTTAAGCAGTGCAGATAAAGCAACACTCTGATAACTCGCTTAAAATCTTAGCAAGTATCTGTAGAAGGATTTCATTACCTTCGAGGTATGAATAGCTCCAGATGGGTGAGAGTAAGTGGGTATTTGGTGAAGTTCTTTTGAATTTTACCAAACCAGAAGCATTTGAAAACTACCTGGAAATAAATGAGCCCAAACTACTACAGGATTTATAATAAATGCTATGTTACAGAATTGAGCATATTCAAAATTTATGAAAAGAACCATTTAATAATAGCATTGGAGACTGCCACATTGCAGACAGGTGTTCCATAAATAAGTCCATAAGCTCTGTATTTGCATTTCCAGCATGGTGTTCTTGTGAAATTCAGTCAGAATGGCTTTTGAGCACAGTTAAATATATACAAACTTACATTGAAAGTTTTGTGCCTACACAAGATATTTATGTTTGCACATAGCAATGACATTCCTGGATGATCTGAAGTTATTTTTAACCCAATTATTAATTAAATTTGGCTAGTTTGAACAAGTTGCTGTGATATAAACTGACATAGCTTCTTCATCATGGGTTAAAAAAAATAGCAATCTATTACAGGAAGTGAAACCTGATTGCATGAAACAACCCACACAAAACTTAAACTGTTCAGATAAACAGTTTCCTCCAGGAAAACTTTCCTATACCCTTCTATAGACATTGAATGTTTAGTACAAATGTGAGACAAACTTTTCAGTCAGAAACTTTACAAATAGAATATTTGTCTTATAAGAAAATTTTTGTTTCTTCTCCTTTCAACTACAAGGTCACAATTTTTTCTTTATGCCTGCTTACTTTGGAGACACATTTATTATGTAAGAAAGAGAATTTGGAGAAACTCATCATATTATACACACCATTCTGTTTGTCAGTGTTTATATAAATATTCATTCACAGGCCTGATCATCCTTGTGACATAATGTACTCTGACATACATAACATTAGTAAAATTGATTTGAGAAAGACTTCTCCTCTTTTCTGTTACACCAGAGTTTTGCTTTGAATAAATTATTAATCATTTAACTCACAGCAGTGAGTAAGATGCCCAAGAATGACTGAAAGGAAAAAGGTTTTCTCCTATCAGGCCTTCCCCTTGACCTTACCAAGAGAACATTGACAAAACAGTGGCAACCAAAACCAAACCCCCCAAAACAGGCCAAACCGAGGCCAGGAAATAGTGATGGGTCACCACTACCCATGACAGATGTCAAGGCAACAGCACCTGGCTAGAATGGGAATCTAGACAAGATATGAATCAAATTTAGTGGTAACTCAAGAGTTAATACTTAGAGATGAGACTGGGGGAATATGTCAGATTCATTTAGGAAAATTAAGGGAATATGAAAATTCACAAAGAAGAAAGTAAAACCTACCAGTAATTGCACCTCTCAACTATAATCTTTATTAAATTTCAGAGTATTAATATAACATTTTTAAAAACAGAGATCATATTTTATGAACTCTTTATTGCCATTTTCATGTATCAACAGTTATTCTGTGTTTAGAATGGCTGTAAAATATTTCATGGCATTAAAGTATTTTATTTAACAAATCCTTTATTGCTAGACTTTTACCATATATAGATTTGGTTGTACTGTATCTAATTTGGAATTGTTGATTTTTCACTATTTGAAGTGATGCTGTGATTTGGATTCTTTTATGATTGTGAATAAATCTTTGTATATGGTGAATTGCTGTTATTGTTGTTTAGTCACTAAGTCATGTCCAACTCTTTTGCAGCCCCATGGACAGTAGCCCACCAGGCTCCTCTGTCTATATTTCCCAGGCTAGAATATTGGAGTAGGTCTCTATTTCCTTCTTCAGGGGATCTTCCTGACCTGGTGATTGAACCCTTGTCTCCGCCAGATTCTTTACCACTCAGACACCAGGGTGAGTTGCTAAAAGTGAAATTGCTAGGCTTGTGGGTTTGCACATTATTTTGGGGGCATCTGTAGAGTATTGAAAGTGTTCTCCTAGGAAGATTATATGACTGATAACCAAACCAGCATTGTAGTCATGTGGGTCTCTTTCCAAGGCCTCAGCCCCATTCCTTGTAACTGTGCCTCAGTATTTCTTACAGGGATAGAACCCAAGGCTTAGCATTTGGGAAAGAAAGGGGAAAGTCCAGCCAGACCTGAATGTAATCACACCTCCTCAGATTTCTCTGCTTATCCTATATCATCTGATAAAGGGAACACATTACAGATAGGAGAACCACTGGACAGTGTTAAGTGGCAGAAAGCAGGATGAAATTAAGCTTCATAATTTTTATCTTAAGACTGGGAGAAATTTATTGAGTTTCTGAAGGTTATGTAAGCAACTCAAGCCTTGACCTGAGAATAAAATGCAAGCTGGTGACTATTCAGATAATTACCAAACCAATTTTTCTTTCTAATAAAAGTAACTCCCTTTAATTTCTAGGTTAATTTAAAATTAATAAAAGATGGTAGGTGAGTAGCTCAGAAGGCCCCTACCTTCTTAATCTGTGGTCCAAACAATAGCAAGCTTCTGCTAGTGCACGAGGGAGCTAGAACTGCGTCTTCTTCATGGCCATAACTCAGGACTTGTGGCAGAATTTCACACATCTAAGAAATTCAATCAGATCAATATCTTGCGATTTTTTTAAATGCCCTGATGAATAGAAAACTGGAGGGTGGTGGTGGGGTTAGGAGGAAGCACCTAGACAGGCACTGTAAATTGAAACGATTGGATGACTTTGATGGTGTTTAATTATTCTGTAGTGATCACAGATTATCTTTCTAAATTTACTTTCTGGCTTTCTTCACATATTATATAACTGGGAGGCAGCACACTTTCGAGAAACACACTGAATAGGGAAACTGAGATTCTTGGCTTTGCTACTAACTAACACAAAGACTTGGGATAATTCCCTTCACTTTTCTAGTCCACTGTTACTTAACTTGTCATGTAGTAACTTATGTTTATAACAAGCAAATACCACTAATTAATATAGATAGGAGCTAGGTTAGCCTATGTGGTGATTAAAATATTTGACAATGATGCCTAATTATAGGTTCAAATCCTGGCTGTATACCACTTAATAACCACGTAACTTTGGGAAATTTGCTTAACCTCTCTGTATGGCAGTCTCCTCACTTAAAAAACACAATTATAATAGAATCTACTTCTAAGAGTTCATGTGAGAATTCAATGATATTGTTCGAGTGTGTCATCTGACAAGCACCTACTAACTATTAGCTGTCAATAGTGTATACTCATCATAGTTTGGTAGAAATTTATTACATAAGACCCTTTAATTCATCTAGTGTAGAAATTATTTGGACTAATGTTTTTATTGCATCTATTTGAGCACTATTTAGTCTAGCTTGGTATCTTTACTAGCAGTAATGATTTGTTTATGTCATTAAATTTGCTCCATTTTCTGAATAACCTTTTTTCACTCAGAGCATCATTTTATCTTTGTCTTCTTATTTCAAAGCTGCTTTCAGAAAAACACTGAAAAAATTGCTTATATTAACAATATAACTATTCAATTAGCTTTTAAAATATGCTTCAAATTTCACAAGAGCCTGAAATTTGTAACTTAGTTTTGAAAAATTACTTTGATTCATATTATTTTGTTAATAATAGTTTAGACTACACACTCTACTACAGTGAAGTTTATCTTTATGTGACTACATTTGGGTCAGCCTCTAAGGGAGATTAGTTATCAGAAAAGAAGAGAAGCCTCATTACAGCATGATTCACCCCAAAAGGGTCCTTCAGTTGTTCTCAGAGGGCACTTAGGCTAAGAAGCAAGGCTTTTCACAAATGTAAAAAGAGTATGTATCCAAAAGTTAATGCCATATCTTACATTGCTTCAGTTTTCATGTGCTAAAAGTCAAATTAAATAATAAGCTGCCAACATAAATTCAGATAGAGCCCTGCAAAGGTTTTAATATTTTGATAGTGGAATAGTCTTCCATGTCAAGAGGAAATATGTTAAAACAATACAAGCCACTAATGAAGCTAGTAAGAGTTTACTAGGTATGGTACATTGCTGTAACTTTCTTTCTAAATCTTAGAAGCAGATTAAAGACCAATTGGGAAAAAAGAAAACCATAGCATAAGCTGTTAAAAAACTCCATTATTTGAGTTGATGAAAGAGTAGCAACCAATAAAACAGACACAAAAGAAATCCGTTTTCTTTCTTTCTTTCCTTCTATCTGCCTATCTTCTATCATTATCTATCTATCTAATTATACTAGCAATTAAAAAGATAAATCTGTCACTCTCCCACATTTGTGATCTTTTAGTTTTTCTTGGATTTATATCAACAAGGTAAAGAAACAAAACCATTTCTGGGGAAAAAAAATCAATCCTCCTTACCCCTACTTGGTTAGTTAAGAATAGATTTTTCTTCAGAATACATTTTTGAAGTGAGTTACTGAAGTAGTCGTAATTTATGATTCTAAGAACCATGATTTGGGACCATGCTATTTTACTGACTTGCAAAATTGTCTTGTTGTTCAGCCCCTAAGTCATGTCTGATTCTTTTGCCGCCCCATGGACTGTAGCCCACCAGACTCCTCTGTCCATGGAATTTCCCAGGCAAGATTGCTGGAGTGGGTTGCCATTTTCTCCTCCAGGGGATGTTCCTGACCCAAGGATCAAACCCACATCTCTTGCACTGGAGGCAGATTCTTTACTGCTGAGTCATCGGATAAGTGAAGCAAGTGAAGTCGCTCAGTCGTGTCCGACTCTTTGCGACCCCATGGACTGTAGCCTACCAGGCTTCTCAGCCCATGGGATTTTCCAGGCAAGAGTACTGGAGTGGGTTACCATTTCCTTCTCCAGGGGACCTTCCTGACCCAGGGTTCCAACCCGGGTCTCCCACAATGTAGGCAGACGCTTTACCCTCTGAGTCACCAGGGAAGCCCAGGAGCCATCGGATAAGTCCCCAGATTGTCTTAACTGGGTTTTATTGTTACCTTACTTCTTACTGAGAGACATTTTAAGAAATACTAGTATGAGCTGACATTTCTGAAAATGTTGCCTTCTTTATCTCCTACTGCCTCTTCAACTAGAAAAGTTCCCTGGGGAACTTTTTTCTTCTGTAAAGGAAATGAGATTTTTTTTTCCTTCCTTTTTTTGCTTTGTCTTCCTGGAAGCTCAGAGCCAAAGTTGTTCTCAAAATATAACAGCTCTGTTGGATCTTAGGACCTACTTACATGTATTTTCCATTGTGTTCTCTTTTTTTCCTCCCCTGGACCTGTTTTCACTTTAGAATGTAATGAATTCTTTGGAGAAAGGTCATGGCTGGAAAGCTAGCTAGCTAGCTAGATGTGATTGATAGATCTGAGGAACATGGCAGGAATCAGAGTTAGTTGAGGTTAATAAACAAAGTCTACTGGTATGAATCAGAGTTAGTTGAGGTTAATAAACAGTCTACTGGGAGAGAACAGGTTATTAAAAGTAATATTTTATGTCAATGGTAAAAGTGTATGTTTGTTCACTACTGAAAATGCAGGCAAATGAGAAAAACATAGAATTTCTACAATTCTACCAGCTAGGTGGATCAGTTGGTAAAAGATCTGCTGCAATGTGGGGCACCCAGGTTTGAACCCTGGGTTGGGAAGATCCCCTGGAGGAGGAAATGGCAACCCACTCCAGTATTCTTGCCTGGGGAATTCCATGGACAGAGAAGCCTGGTGGGCTACAGTCCATAGGGTTGCAAAGAGTCAGACACAACTGAGTGACTAACACTTTCATTTTTCACCAGCCAGAGATATCTGCTGTTAGTTTTTTGGTGTCATTCTCCTTAATATCTTGTCTCCATGAAGAGTATGCATCAGATAGACCCCTTGGCCTCCCCTGTGGCCATCTGCAGAGCCATCCTTTACTCAACACTCTGAGACACAGAGAGACTATGTAATTGGCCTAGAGCTAATAATATTTAAACTCTGGTTTCAGCCTAGGCAGACTGACTTGAAAGTATATGCCTTGCCCTGAGCTACCATTGAGAACAAGTATTACATTTATTGAAAATCCTTCTAAGTTCAATGTACTTAAACCTCTTTCAATGTACCTGATTAACTGGAAGCTCAGTCTTATCCTGAGATGAATCTCGTGACACCACCCTTCTGGAAACTTCTGGGAGGGTTGGGCATGATGCCTCGCTGCACATATTCAGAGCCCTTGCCTTCAACTCTGTACTTTCACATGCTAGGGAACACCATGACTTATTCATTGTGTCATTCACTACTGCACATCTTGATCCCGTGTTGCTGAAAGTGTCCAGACTACTGATTCCACAATGTTCACTTGGCTGACACTGATTTCCTCCAACCTGGGGAAATACATATGTATTACATATGACAGGAAAAGGCTAATAGCCTTCAAAAACAAAAAGCACTTGATAATCAAAAAGAAAAAGACTCGCTGGTGAAACCACAAAGGATAAAATGCATAAAAGGAAGTTCATAAAAGGAAAAAATATTATCTGTTCAAGAAACATATAAAAATGTGTTCAACCTCATTTTTAATTTTAAAAATGCAAGTACAAATAGAAACCAATCTCAGCTTCCTCCCTTCCTTGTTGATAAATTGGCAAGCCAGAGCATTTGGGTGTGAAGAAAATAAGCATTCTCATAAACTGTTAATAAGAGAAAGGTTGATGGCAAATTTTTCTGAGATAATTTGGCATTATTTATCAAATGTTTAAAGAATTGGCCTTTTGATTTTGCAACATCACTGCCAAGCATTTATCCTGAGGCTATCTTGTGTGTTTATACAAAGATAGATGATAAATGCAATTTTTTGTAACTTTTTAATAATATAAAACTGAAAACAACCAAAGTACTTATAAATAGTAGATTAGATTTACAGATTTATTGGATCATGGTTGTTCATGAAATGAAATATCAGTCGGTTGTTAAGAAAGATGATGTCTATGTATACACTGGTGGTGGTGTATACACAGATGGACTGCAGCCTGCCAGGCTCCTCTGTCTGTAGGATTTTCTAGGCAAGAATACTGGAGTGGATTGCCATTTCCTTCTCCAGGGGATCGTCCTGACTCAGGGATCAAACCTAGGTCTCCTGCACTGCAGGCAGATTCTTTACTGACTGAGCTACCAGGGAATCCCATGTATATACTAAGATTTGTATATACTGTCTGTACATATCAAACAGAAGCTCAGCTTAGTGATTAGAAATAGATTTTGAAACCTCAGTGCAGACTCTGGAGCCATACCTTCATTCAAAACCTGGCCCCACCACTACAGCATGTATTACAATCTTTGTGTGCCTCACTTTGCTTGTCTGTTAAGTGGACACAAGAACAGTACCCATCTCATAGGTTTTTATGAGGATTAAAGGATTCAGTGTTTGCAAAGTGCCAGACGATGGCTTGACACATAGAAAGCATTACATAAAATTTTATGAAATAAAACAAATACTGATATGAAAAGTTAAAGTACAAAAAAAAAAAAAGAAAAGTTAAAGTACATGGAGTATAAAATAAAATGATGCAGAAGACTGTATTCCATATATCTAAAAAAAAAAAAAAATGATAAGGTTGAGATCCATACTTGCATGAGAATACATTTCTGGAAGCCATCACAAGAAATGTTGCTTTTACCCCTGGGATATGGAAAGGAGGTAGATGGTCTCAGAGCCCTTTCATCTTCACCCTTCTTACAGTCTAGAGTTCTTTTGTTTGTATTTCATCAGCAATANATACTTGCATGAGAATACATTTCTGGAAGCCATCACAAGAAATGTTGCTTTTACCCCTGGGATATGGAAAGGAGGTAGATGGTCTCAGAGCCCTTTCATCTTCACCCTTCTTACAGTCTAGAGTTCTTTTGTTTGTATTTCATCAGCAATAGCTCCTGGTTTTGACAGATTTTATGACAGGAAGAAGACTGGTTTGCCCCAAACTCACAGAGGACTTCTGCCAGGTTGTGGTGGATTGAATGCCACAGGCCAAGCTCCCATAATCTCATCTCTGACTCAGCCAACATATCAGTACTAACACACGCACACACATTCATGTACACTCACATGCATACTCACATATATGCATACATATATGGTACAAAATTACAATCAAGTGGTAAACACTAATTTTTGTCACTGTTTTTTTCAGTTAATGATTCTTTAGGAGTATTCTACCATTTCATTAAATTTTCTTTGAAAATATCATTTTAACAACTACATGATGTTCTACCATGTACGCATCCCACATCCTTTCCTGGACTGTTTTATGGGACAAAACAGACCTAGTTGAACAGAGAATAAAGTCAGGGTGTTGTGTGAAGAAGCCCTGCAGTGTTTCCACAGCCTCCCTTTTCATTTTTTACTGGCCTGGGACATTCCTTGCTCATCATTATAAAAATGCAGCCAAGCTAATTCACTTAAGGCACAGATTACTGATATGGTAGGGGAACAAACAGATACTGATTTGGAAAAAAAAAAAAGTCTGTATTTTAACAGAGAGCTAACCATTTATCTAAAGTGTAATTTTCAGTGGTAGATTTCCAGTCATCGGAAAGAAGAGTAAGGGAGGATTGAGTAGAATGGACAAAACAATGAGAGTTAACATTTGCCATTTAGACTCAGGAAATGCTGGTTGAATTGAAACATTTGGAGGTTGGCACAGATAGGCCTTCAATTTATCTTCCTTGGATTGNTTTCCAGTCATCGGAAAGAAGAGTAAGGGAGGATTGAGTAGAATGGACAAAACAATGAGAGTTAACATTTGCCATTTAGACTCAGGAAATGCTGGTTGAATTGAAACATTTGGAGGTTGGCACAGATAGGCCTTCAATTTATCTTCCTTGGATTGTTGCAAATCGCTGCAGCCTACAAACCATAGGAAGTAAAAGAGTCACAACAATAACAGGAAGTCACAGAGAGTTCTGGAATATAAAGCACTAGCTTTCCAATTTTGTCCACTCATGCTTTCTAGCTTTGTTATAACCTTGGGCAAGATTACTTGATTTCTCTGTACTAGCTTTCATCATCTACACAATATGATCTACCCTCAAAGATACTGTGAGACATCAAGGCTCAATGCACTTCTTGATTTCAGGCTTTCCTTGCAGGGAAGGCTGAAAGTCAGACTAGACAACACAGAAAGCTTTTGGCAATAAATGAGAATTCAACACAGACCATCTAAGTGGGCAACTGATCTTAGCCTCACTTTGGTAATCAGTATATAAATTCATGGTTTAACTTAATTGAATGTCCAATGACCAATTCCTGGCACTTTTTAAATGTTGGAGTCATCCTTTACCAAAATTTTTATTTATTTATTTATTTTGGCCATGCCACAAGACATGTGAGATCTTAGTTCCCCGACCAGGGATCAAACCTGCGCCCCCTGCATTGGAAGTGCAGAGTCTTACCATCTTGACCACCAGGGAAGTTACCCGCTCCCTTATACTTTTATTGGCATTGAGAGGAGAAGCAGGAGGATATAAATACTTCTAACATCTGGGAGCAAAATACGTTTGTTTGATTACCTCCTTTAATCCTCAAAGTGGCTGTATTAAGGTAGATTCTTTACATAGAGAGAGGTGAAAGCTTAGCACTTACCCAAATGCACAGAAAGAGTATAGCTGGAATTAAAATTTGAAAGCCTCTATTTGTGGCTCCACACTGCCTAGGTGATTTTCAGAGGTCTGTAGAGGCACATACAAATTAAGCATTACTATTATCATATTACTCAAAAGGTTATAAAACCAAAGTAGCATGAGTCACCAAAATGAGAGTGACTCACTAACATCTCCATTGTGAGAACTTTTTGTTCGGGAAATCTTCCCTCAACGTGGAAGGGACTAATTTATGATGAAGTGTTTCATAAAATAAAACCATGATATGTCAGTGACTATAACTGTATATACCAGCAAGAGCTGGATTTTTCTATACAAATGACTAAGCTTCTTAGGGGCCTATAAAGTATATTTGATATAGATATTTACACACAGATATTTATGTATAGTTATTACATTTGTAAAATAAAATTGTACATGTATTCTGTATGTGTAGACATGGACAAATATGTCTGTTGTTGTTGTTCAGTTGCTAAGTCATGTCAAACTCTGTGTGACCCTATGGACTGTACCCCGTCAGGCTCCTCTGTCCATGGAATTTCCCAGGCAAGAATACAGGAGTTGATTGTTATTTCCTTCTCCAGAGGATCTTCCCAATGAGGGAATCAAACTCACATATCCTGCATTGGCAGGCAGAGTCTTTACCACTGAGCCACCAGGGAAGCCCCGCAAATACATATATGTATGTGTGTCAGTCTCTTCGTTGTGTCCGACTCTTTGCTACCCCATGTAGGATATGTAGCCTGCTAGGCTCCTCTGTCCATGGAATTCTCCAGGCAAGAATACTGGAGTGGATTGCCATTCCCTTTTCCAGGGGATCTTCTAGACCCAGGGATCGAACCTGGGTCTCCCGCATTGCAGGCAGATTCTTTTCCATTTGAGCCACCAGGGAAGCCCACNCTCTGTCCATGGAATTCTCCAGGCAAGAATACTGGAGTGGATTGCCATTCCCTTTTCCAGGGGATCTTCTAGACCCAGGGATCGAACCTGGGTCTCCCGCATTGCAGGCAGATTCTTTTCCATTTGAGCCACCAGGGAAGCCCACATATATATAAAGGTATATGGTTGGCACTTTTACTTTATACCTGATCTATTGATAGTTAACACTGAGTAAAACATTTGAAAATACAAACAATTAATTATTTTTCTTCCTCTTTTTCAAGTGAGCTGCACATGTTCCAGCTCCTTCCCCAGAGAATCATCTTAGCATTATGTCCATTCATATCATTTTGCCTTTCCCACTCATGTCATTCCCATGGAAACCAAGGAAGTGGATCTTATACACCTGTCTCCTCTTCCTTGTTGAATGTGACCGGTTGTCTTCCCATCCATTTAACAATCATTTCTGAGTCCCTGCTTTCATGCCCCTTGCTGTGCCAGGCCCAGCAGGGTGAAGCACTAAACTCATGTGCAGATGTGGGTCACTCTTTCTCCTCTCCAGAAACTTCAGTTTAATGACATGAAGACACCCTGGGGCCATGCTGAGGGTACAGCTGAGAGAGCTCCATGAGATGGGAAGCTGAAGAAGGGAAGTCCCCTCCTGAAGGTAGAGGGCCAGTGACTATTTTTTGAGAAAGTGTGTGAGAAAGCTGGTCAGAAAGTGTAGAGAAGACCCCAGAAGGATGTGTGCTTAAAGAGTTTCAAGCCACATGGTTTTATAACACTCTTCAGCTGATTTAGAAAGGAAAGAGATAGAAAACAACCTCTATATTCAGGAAAAGAAGCCCTGAGGCATTTTTTTCCCCACCTTGATATTGACACCCCCGTCCCCATCACCTGTGCCATCAAAAAGTCACCAAGCATAAATGGCTGGTCCTGAGCCATGGCGCCAACACCTCCCCCCACCCCCCCACGAAGTATGAACAGTCACGGCCTTTCTCCCCTAGTACATGCTACCTGTGAGGTGATGACTGGGGTCCTGCCTCATTCAAGTCATACAGACGGGGAGTCAACTCAGCCTGCCATTTTGTAGCATTGCGACCTTCACCTACTTGCTTGAATTTTTGAATTCTTGGTTTCCTTACAGGTATAATGGAGGTATTAAAACCTGTCTTACAAAATTTTGAGGAAGGAATGCTAAAGATTGAAGAAAAAAATATATCTAAAGCACCTAGCCTAGTACCTGGTATATTGCAAATATTTAAAACTATATTTAATGTTGTTTTGATTCTATACATATACATTTTCCTCCCTAGTCTAATCTTAATATCCATGATTTCTCATTTTATAGCCTTTTTTTTTTTACAGCATTATCCCCCCTCCACTGCCCCCTGTTTAAAAGTGCCCTTGACTCCTTCATGCTGTCCAAAGCCAATGTTCCTTGGCCTGATGCAGCCTTCACTGGGTCCCTGCCTTAAAGGGCTATCTGTGTCCTTTGGGTTTGTCCCCTTCCTCAATCCTGGTACTAAAACCTGCCCTTGGTCATTTACATTCCTATTCTGGAATATTTTGTGGTTATTACAAAAGCACAATATATGTGATGTGACTATACTGAGAAGGATCTACTAATGAAAAAGGGAAATACAGCTCTAGATGTATAGTATGATCTCATTTTTGAGACAAAATCTACTCTTGTTGTTTGAAATTTTTCAAGAAGCATGTACTTTTACCATTTTGTGTGTGTATAATTTTAAGAAAACTGATATAAGTTATAGGCATTGCAAAGACAGGTGAAATGGAAAATATAGGTTAAAATGAAGGGATAATGGTAGCAGTTCACTAAAGCTAGTGTTTTCCCAAGTGGCTGTGAAAGGCATGTTTGGCAGATATTAATGGCTTTCTTTGTAGAAACAGAGGTGGCTTAATCAAGTAAGTCTGAGAAGCACCAAGTTAGGTGAAGTAAACAGTTGCATTTGCTTAACACAGGTTATCTCTATAGCTTTAAGGTGCTCCTGTTCCCTGTGAGTCTGAAAAGTGGAGTAAAAGGTACTCTGACAACACCCTCATTCTCTATGGAGCAAGCGCAACATTGCTTCCCAGGTGGTGCCAGTGGTTAAGAACCTGCCTGCCAATGCAAGAGATGTAAGAGATGTGAGTTCAATCCCTGGCTTGGGAAGATCCTTTGGAGGAGGGTATGGCAACCCATGGAGAATTCCATGGACAGAGGAGCCTGGAGGACTGTGGTCCCTAGGGTCGCACAGATTTGGACATGAGTGAAGCAGCAAGCACACAAGCCTATCATTGGTTTCCCACTTGAGGTAGGACTCCCAGATTTTGAGAAATGCTGACCACAACTATTTCTCCCCTTAAATATCTCTACTTTTATCTTGTTCCCTTTTATTCACTTCCCATCTATATTCCACCAAGTGTTTGTACCAGACTGTTACCTTTAAGCTCAAAACTGTCCATTTAATAACTATAAAAAAAATCTCACATAACATCCCTATAGTGATTCCAATTGGCTGAACTATTTCTTTGTTACTGGATGTTTACTTAGCTTTCATTTTTTTCTCTGTAATAAATAAAACTGCAGCAAGCAAAAAAAAAAAAAAAAAAAAAACTCAATGACCACTTAACATATAAATAACTTCTACAATTAACCCCAAACAAAAATCATTGAGCTAAAAAAATTGTCTCTTCAATTTGAGAGAAAATTTCCTTTGCTTAGGAAAGGAAATTTTGTTTTTAAAACAACTGCTTTTTAATTTGATCTTAAATTTGACACAGCCATCATTATTTGGACCTCATGTTCAGAGACTGAGTTGATCTTCATCATCACTGGTTCTCAGTTTAAGGCCCATGGACCCCTGTGAGGTCCTTCATATTAGCTGAGTTATTCATCCCTTCACTTGTTCCCTTTTACATCCATTTCCCAATTTCATGTCCTTTTCTAAATTATTCTAATCTGCTTAAATTATTAGAATTAAATAGATTAGAATAAATACGTGCTATACAGTAGGATCTTGTTTGTCTATTTTTTATATAGTAGTCTGTTGAAGAAGGAAATGGAAACCCACTCCAGCGTTCTTGCCTGGAGAATCCCAGGGACGGGGAAGCCTGGTGGGCTACCGTCTATGGGGTCGCAGAGTCGGACACGACTAAAGCGACTTAGAAGCAGCAGCAGCAGCAGCAGCAGCAGCAGTCTGTATCTACTAATGCCAAACTCCTAATTTATTCCTCCTCCACCTTCCCCTTTGGTAATCATAAATTTGTTTTCCATGTCTATGAGTCTGTTTCTGTATTGCAAATAAGTTCATTTGTATCATATTCTAGATTCCACTTTTAAGTGGTATCATGTGGTATTTATTTGTCTTTTTCTATCTGACTGACTCTACTTAGTATGATAATCTCTATGTCCGTCCATGTTGCTGCAAATAACATTATTTCATTCTTTTTTATTGTTGAGTAGTATTTCATTGAGAAGGCACTGGCACCCCACTCCAGTACTCTTGCCTGGAAAATCCCATG
>SJYV01006996.1:624824-682083 GCA_006410875.1 Neotragus pygmaeus
GAGTGAAAAAGTTGGCTTAAAGTTCAACATTCACAAAACTAAGATCATGGCATCCAGTCCCATCACTTCATGGCAAATAGATGGGGAAACAGTGGCTGACTTTGTTTTTATGGGCTCCAAAATCACTGCAGATGGTGATTGCAGCCATGAAATTAAAAGATGCTTACTCCTTGGAAGGAAAATTATGACCAACCTAGATAGCATATTAAAAAGCAGAGACATTACTTTGTCAACAAAGGTCTGTCTGGTCAAGGCTATGGTTTTTCCAGTGGACATGTATGGATGTGAGAGTTGGACTATAAAGAAAGCTGAGCACAAAGAATTGATGCTTTTGAACTGTGGTGTTGGAGAAGACTCTTGAGAGTCCCTTGGACTGCAAGGTGATCCAACCAGTCCATCTTAAAAGAGATCAGTCCTGGTGTTCATTGGAAGGACTGATGTTGAAGCTGAAACTCCAATCTTTGACCACCTGATGCGAAGAGCTGACTCCTTTGAAAAGACCCTGATGCTGGGAAAGACTGAGGGCAGGATGAGAAGGGGACAACAGAGATGGTTTGATGGTATCACCGATTCAATGGACATGGGTTTAGGNTGAAACTCCAATCTTTGACCACCTGATGCGAAGAGCTGACTCCTTTGAAAAGACCCTGATGCTGGGAAAGACTGAGGGCAGGATGAGAAGGGGACAACAGAGATGGTTTGATGGTATCACCGATTCAATGGACATGGGTTTAGGTGAACTCCGGGAGTTGGTAATGGACAGGGAGGCCTGGCGTGCTGCAGTTCATGGGGTCGCAAAGAGTCGGACACAACAGAGCAACTGAACTGAACTGAACTAAATAATTAGTAATGTTGAGCATCTTTTCTTGTGCTTATTGGCCATATGGATGTCTTCTTTGGAGAAATGTCTATTTGGGTCTTCTGCCCATTTTTTGAGTGAGTTGTTTTCTCTTTGTTATTGAGTTGTATGAGCTGTTTGTATATTTTGGAAATCCCTTGTCAGTCACATCATTTAAAAATATTTTCTCCTAGTTTGTAGGTTTTCTTTTCATTTTGTTTATAATTTCTTTTGCTGTGCAAAAGCTAGAATAAACATATACTTAAGTGTTGTCATATCGCTGGCTTGCATGGCAGCACTGACCTATATTTCTACCAGCATTGCACAAATTTTTCACTAGCCAGATTCTAATTTTTGCTAGTTTTATTGATGTGAATTACTATCTTATTTGCAATATTTTAGAATTTTCTTCTAAACTTGCTGCCTAGTATTTTATATTTTGACTCCATAATAACTTTTAATAAGATATTAAAAGTATAAACATGACCACCAGGAACATTGCTTAAATCCTCAGAGTCACATAGGCCAAAGAGTGCTTGTGATAAATCAATGAGTTTTGCAACTCTGTATGTGTATTTTGCTAGGCAATATTGAAAGCAAAACAGAAAACCACCACATCCAAAGAACATCTTAGTATTATTTACTAAAAATTAAAATGTTCATTTTATCATTCTCTACATTCTTCTTGCAACAGGAAATGACTTCTGAATACACTGCCTCATCTGTCATTGTCAAGGATTAAATATAAGCCAAATTTGCAAGGTATTTTTTTTTAAAGATTGCTACAGCAGAATAATGTTCATTGTCAACACTTTTATGACTTTGGGATCTTTCCTTAAAAAAACTAATTAAAATTGGTCATGAATATTAATATTTGAATTGAAAACAACTGCCACTAGGTGGCAAACAATCTACACATAGAATTATACAAAAGAAAAAATTATAAGGATACTATCATATATGTATATATGACAGTGCAAAATATCTGGTTAATACAATATCATCTGTGGATTAAGGAATGTAAGCCTAATGGTACAAAGAGTGACAAATGGACTTGGTGAGAAATTGAGTTTTATTTTGTCTTAAATGAAAGTTGTTTTTTTTTTTTTTTTAACAATGAAGATAGCAGATATTTGGCCTTAAAATCAAACATTTGTCATTACTGTGGAACTGGAATATGGACATATATTGTTATGTTCGATCTCATCTGTGCTTTCCAAATAAGGTATCTCTCTATGATTGGAGATACATCGATGACAAAATACTGTAGCCCTGAGTGACCTTGAATTTGTCCTAGGACTTCTTGTCTGGCTTCATGTAGTCTATATGGTTATCAATTTTTATAGCATGTCGAATATAGGAGAAGAGTGCTGCTGGGATTTTATTTCTCCTTTTGATTCATCCTTCTGGAAATAAGAAATATGATGTTATGGTGAAGAATGCAGACTCTGGTGCTAGACTGCCAGATTTGGATATTAACACAGTTATCTACAAGTTGTATAATTGTGATAGACTGCATTATTCTTCCCAAGTAACATTTCCCCTTCTTGTAAGCGGATAATCCATTCCTCACACTATTGATCTTGGGCTTGATCATGTATGTGCCCTGGCCAGTGGTATGTAAGGAAACATGATGTATACTGTATCTAGCAAGCAGCTTTAGGAGCTGTTGTATGTTTCCACCATTTCTCTTGATCTTTCTCTCTACCAAGAAAATGATGTGCCCTCAATTAGAACTGGCTACTCTTTAAACCTGGGGTCTACATTGAGAAGACCCATAAAAAGAGCTGAGGAAAATGGCAGGCAGCTACCAGAATATAATTTCAGTGAGAAATAAGTATATACTATTTAAGCTACTGAAGATTTGAGGTTATTTGTTATTACAACAATACCTAGTAAAAACTGTTAATTACAATGACCTTGGACCTCAGTCTCTTTACCTATAAAATGAAGCTAATAATTTTACCCTTCTCATAGGGTTTGGGGGATAAGTTAATATAAAGAATATAGAACAGTATATTGCATCACATTGGTTAGATATCATTATTAAAATAGTCTATATGTACAAAAAGAGCTTTCATCTATTGAATGACTACTATAGTCTAGGTGATTTTACTTAGTCATACAATAAATCTCTAAAGTATTGAGGTTCTTATTTCATAGAGAGGAGACTGAGACTCAGAAAAATCTCCTACTTCAGTGATTCTCAAATCATATGTGGCTAAGGAGCTTTTTATTCCCCCTAAAAAGTCATGGGCTAATACTTTGAGGAAATACAATAAAAATGAGTTATTATACTTAGTAACAGAAAACCAAACAACCCAATCTAAAATGGGCAGAAGACCTAAATAGACATTTCTACAAATAGGCCTTTAGTATATTTTTAATTTCCATGTCCCTTAAATACTGATATGTGTGAGGTCTTATCTGCATTACCACTAAGAGTAATTTAAAGTGTGGACATATTTGTAACATTAAATGTTTTCAGCATAGAATAATGGAGTAGATTTAAAGAATGTATTGACCATCTTTTTGTTTCTGAGCCACAGAAGTAAACACATACTATAAGCTATATTTGAGTTCAACTTTCTTGAAAAAACAGTTCCCTTGACCTTCTTGTCTGTTTCCTCCAGGAGCTGGTACTCAGTATAAAGACGAGTAGAAATACTTTATCTTATTTTCAGATGTTAAAAAGGTGAGGACTGAATATAGCATCTAGTTTCAGTATCTGAAAAGCCTAACTTTCTCCAGGTGAAGCAGTGGCCATGTCAGGAGGCATCCTTTAGTCCAGGAAATTCAGTTTTTGCTCATGGACTTTCTTAACCAATTTTGAAAATATTTCTATCCTTTCAAATATATATATTTATGTAGTCAGTAAGTTTTTATTTAGTTTTCTTTTTAGCATCTTTTATGGAGATACAATTGAATACAATAAACTGCATGTGCTTAAATTATCCATTTTTATAAGTTTCCCCATGTGCATATCCTGCTGCTGCTGCTGCTAAGTCACTTTAGTCGTGTCTCTCTGTGCAACCCCATGGACGGCAGCCCACCAGGCTCCCCCACCTCTGGGATTCTCCAGGCAAGGACACTGGAGTGGGTCGCCATTTTCTTCTCCAATGCATGAAAGGGAAAAGTGAAAGTGAAGTCGCTCAGTCGTGTCTGACTTTTGGCGACCCCATGGATTGCAGCCTACTAGTCTCTTCCATCCATGGGATTTTCCAGGCAAGAGTTCTGGAGTGGGGTGCCATTGCCTTCTCCAGTTTAGCATATCTTGCTAAAAAACCATAAACAGTATCAGAAGAGTGAATGTTTCCATCACCCCCAAACATTTTCTCCTGCCTTCAATGTTTCATTGTTTCTTCAATGTTTCTTCTGCTTTATTTTATTTTCATTTTTTTGTTGAGATAAAAAAATGACATCTAGCATTATAGTTGTGGGTGTACAACATAATGATTCAATATTTTTATATATGGTGAAATGATCATCACAGTAAGTCTAGTTAATATCTATTAACACACATTGTTATTATTTTTTTTTCTTGTGACAAGAACTTTTGAGATCCACTATCTTAGCTACTTTCAAATATACAAGACAGTATTATTAACTATAATCACCATGCTGTACCAAATATTTTTAAATTATTGTATTATATTGAACATCAAAAGTGTTTAAAAGTTCAGAAGATAAGAGAACATTGGCCTTTTAAAATAAAACAGAACATTGGAAACACTGGCTTTTTAAACTAAAAAGCTATGCTGCTCTTTTAATTGGAATATTTTTTACCAAAGCAATTTTATCTACCCATATACAGTTTAAATATATAAACAAATTGTTCCTTAAATGTAAGAGATCTAATGTTTTTCCTTTTTATCTTCCAAAACATATTTGTCATTTCTTCGTGAGAACTGTAATATATATATATATATATATATATATGATGAATAGTTATACTTAGGATCCTTTTATTAGTCTATAACACTTTATGTGTATTATTTACATTTAAAAATTTAATGAATAGAGACTCTATTAAAATTCCATCTGGATTGAGTTATCATTCTGATTACTAATGTTCAAATGATCAAAATAATATTTATTATAAATATTGATAAATGTCCATTGAACATTGCACATTTCTCAGAAATGGCATCTTTTAATGAGATAAATGAGGTTATATCTATATATGAATATTGGAAAAAAGTAAAAGTGTTAGTTGCTCAGTCATGTCCAACTCTTTGTGACCCCATGGACTGTAGCTTGCCAGGCTCCTCTGTACATGGGATTCTCCAGGCAAGAATACTGGAGTGGGTAGCCATTCACTTCTCCAGGGGATCTTCCTGACCCAGGGATTGAACCCAGTCTCCCACACTGCAGGCAGATTCTTTACCATCTGAGCCACCACGGAGGCCCCACATATGAATATTACTTATTATTATAATGTAAAACTTATATTTTGGCTTCATCTTTGTAGATGTTAGCACTAAGAAATACAGTGCAGCTAAATAAGTAGGCAGAACTGGGAGGAAATTTGTTATAGCCCTGTTATTCAGTCCTTTGAACTCCTGAGTTACATAACAAATACTGTATCCATAGTGATCTATTACAAAAATTGCTTTTTAGTGATCTATTGATTAAGAACTTGTTAGATTTTCATTTAATTTTGATGAAAAAAAATTTTAAGGAAACTTCTACTTAGAAGGATTTGTTAACCAATCACATGAGTTATTCACTTTTTCACCACTATTTGAAATTGTCCTCTCTTTTTCTGCTGGTGAAATTTTCAACCAAGAAAAATACAATAGAGCAAAATTCAATTCAGGAAAGGTGGAATCCTTTACTTTTCCTTCGTAGAGTGTGAGAAGGGGAATTACAAAAGGAGACATGGAAAATAGGAAAGTACAAAAGTCAGTTTTAACAGAGTTTTGGGACAGCATACACGTGGAAGTTGAAGATCTGGAAATTGATTTCCTTAAAATCACAGTTCTATTCCTGGGCCTTGGAATGCTTCCAGATACTCCCAGGTGTGCACAGACTCTAATTTGAAGATCAGTCCTCTGTTGTCAGTAGAGTAATTCTTTTTTGAGATAGATAGAGGAGACTTTGCTTTACAAGTTCATCAAAGTCCACTCTCCAGTCAATAGACCTAATAATATCATTATTTTACAAGTTGCTCTGTTGAGACAGGATGGACAACTCATTAGTTATTGTGTGTAAAAAGAAAGCTCTTGGCTGAATTAAGTAATATAAATGATTATGTTCTTGCCAAAGGACAAAACCATCTTTAGTTCTAAAATTACCTTTCCTGCTGTCCGATGTAGTCAGAACAAACTCTTCTCTAAACTCCAGGGATATTGAACTGCACCAGACCTGATGGAAAGATATTGAGAAAGTCTTCTCCTAAACCCCAAGCTTGGCTGATTTCCCCTCCCCTGGTCATCCATATCTGTAGACCTTTATTGAACAGAAAGGTATTAAAATTATTTTCTTATCATCTGTCTTTCCCAACAAACTTTGAAGTTCTGGAAGTGAAAGAATCATTTTGTATTCATCTTTAAACACCCTGTTTCCTGCGTGATACTTGTTATGTAGAGTTGCTCAATAAATATGTATCGAAATGAACTGTCCTGAATGAGGGAGAAACAATTATATTTGTATGGCATGATGTGAGAGATAGAGAAACTTTTCTGATGTAAAACATTAGCTCTACCAATTATTCTTAATTCTTTTGATAAAAGCTTTTGCTTGTCCTGGAATCCTAATATTAAAAAATGAAATAT
The DNA here is from genome assembly GCA_006410875.1 of Neotragus pygmaeus. Classification (NCBI taxonomy): domain Eukaryota; kingdom Metazoa; phylum Chordata; class Mammalia; order Artiodactyla; family Bovidae; genus Neotragus; species Neotragus pygmaeus. The sequence continues at coordinate 631,440 of SJYV01006996.1, forward strand.
GATTAAAATTTAGCTGCAAAAATAAGAATAGCGAGAACAGAAATTGTTCCCTGCTATGGGATCAGCCTCTGCAGTCTCACTGCGGGCAATACAGCCCAGAGCAGAGCTTGCCAGGGAGAGAATGTTCCAGGAGGACAAGGGAAGAGCTTGATCTCTCCATGATCACCAGGGTTTGCTGCGGGATTTGGGGTTTGATCATAAGCCTTGTGAGTAGCCATTAGAGATTATTAAGCAGAATGCTGAAATGATATGGTTTGGTTTTTAAAAGATCACTCTGACAGACTTCTCTTTCATAATTACAGCAACTCTCCCACAAAAAACAGTCAAAACATCTAGAAAAGAATATCTTTTAAGATCTCTGTAAAATACTGAAAGGACAACTGAATCAGAAATTTCCAGACCAAAATCAAATTAGAAAAATGGGAACCCTGAGGTCATTCAATAAATTCCAAGTAGGAGAAATGAGAAGGAACCCACAGTTAGATATAGCACAGTGAAGCTGCAGAACACCAAAGACAAAGAAAAAAAATTCTTAAAGCAATCATAAAAATAATATTTGTTTTTTGGGGGCAGCCATAATGCGTTGCCACAAACTGGGTGGGTTAAAACAATAAAAATTTATTCCATCATAGATCCAAAAGTTCTGGAGACGAGAATCTGAAATCAAGGTGTTGGTAGGGTTGATTCTTTTTTGAAGTACCAAGCGAGAATCTGTTTTGTGCCTCTCTCCTAGCTCCTACAGGTAGCTAATAATTTGTGGCATTCTTTGGCGTGTAGCTGCACCACTCCAATCTTTTATCTTTATCTTTATAAGTCACATGGCATTTCCCTTCTGTCTCTGTGTGTCCTCTCCTCTTCTTCTCAGGGCAAAAGTCATTAGGTCAAGGGCCCACACCAAATATAGGATGATTTTGTCTTGAGATTCTAAACTTATTAGTGCCACAAAGACCATCTTTCAATGTAAGGTCACATTCTGAGGTTCTGAATGAACATCAACTTTAAAGGAACACCATTCACCACAGTATGCTTAGGTTAATAGTAGACTAATTTTCAATACTATTAACAGAAACTAAAAAAATAGTGAAATGATAGTTTAATATTTTTTATTTTAATATTTAAGAAATGTTAAATATATTCAATAATTCTGCTTTATTGACTATACCAAAGCCTTTCACTGTATGGATCACAGCAAACTGGAAAATTCTTAAAGAGATGGGAATACCAGACCACCTTACCTGACTCCTGAGAAATCTGTGTGCAGGTCAAGAAGCAACAGTTAGAACTGGACATGGAACAGCAAACTGGTTCCAAATTGGGAAAGGAGTACGTCAAGGATGTATATTGTCACCCTGCTTATTTAACTTGTTGGAGAAGACTTTTGAGAGTCCCTTGGACTGCAAGGAGATCCAGTCAGTCCATACTAAAGGCATTCAGTCCTGAATATTCATTGGAAGGACTGATGCTGACGCTGAAACTCCAATACTTTGGCCATCTGATGTGAAGAAATGACTAATTTAAAAAGAGCCTGATTCCGGGAAAGATTGAAGGCAGGAGGAGAAGGGTATGACAAAGGATGAGATGGCTGGATGGCATCACCGATTTGATGGATACGAGTTTGAGCAAGCTCTGGGAGTTGGTGATGGAGAGGGAAGCCTAGCATGCTTCAGTCCATGGGGTTGCAAAGAGTCGGACATGACTGAGCAACTGAATAGAACTGATTTTTAATATGCTGAAAGTGACTTCCAAGTTAAATCCAGTGAGAATAGATTTTAAGAGCAAAGACAGAGTAAATTTGTTTTCAGACAAATGCAGTGCAAGCTTGCTACAAGTAGAAATTTGCTAAAGAAAATTCTCAAGAATTTATTTTACCTTTGCTCTTAAAATCTATTTTCATTGGACTTAAGTTGGAAGTTACTTTCTTTCTTTATATTAGAAATATAATTTCACTAGTTTTCAGTTAAAGGATATACTTCAGCATAAGGATAGTAGGCCTAGGTACTGAAAAAAATGAAGAGTATAGATAATGTTAAGTATGTGAGTAAATCTACAGGAGCATTGAAAGTATAGCTCGTAATGATATTGATAGTAGTGAAATTTTTTCAAGGTTAATGTAAAGAAAATGACAACTAAAAATATGTGAATCAAGATGGTGTAAACTGAGTTCAAAGTGTTTTAGGAATCTTATACTTTCTGTAAGGGAGGTAAAAGTAGTGATTACTTTTTTGCTGATTTGTTGCTGTTCAGTCACTCCGTTGTGTCTGACTCTTTGTGACCCCATGGACTGTAGCACACCAGGTTTTGCTGTCCTTCACCATCTCCCGGAGCTTGCTCAAACTCATGTCCAGTGCCTTGGTGATGTCATCCAACCATCTCATCCTCTGTCGTCCACGTCCTCCTGCCCTCAGTCTTTCCTAGCATCGGGGTCTTTTCCAATGAGTCAGCTCTTCACATCAGGTGGCCTAAGGACTGGAGTTTCAGCTTGGGCATCTGTCCTTCCAGTGAATATTCAGGACTGATTGCCTTAAGGATGGACTGGTTGGATCTCCTTGCAGTCCAAGGGACTCTCAAGAGTCTTCTCCAACACCACAGTTCAAAAGCATCAATTCTTTAGTGGTCAGCCTTCTTTATAGTCCAACTCTCACATCCATACATGACTATTGGAAAAACCATAACTTTGACTAGATGGACTTTTGTTGGCAAAGTAATGTCTCTGCTTTTTAATATGCTCTCTAGGTTGGTTGTAGCTTTTCCTCCAAGGAGCAAGCATCTTTTAATTTCATTGCTGCAGTTAAACTTTCTGGGGTAAGCACTGAACAAAAGGAAAAGAATGACTAAATCTCAAGTTACAAAAAAGAGTACAAAGTGATTTAAATACACACTTGCACACAATCAATTTCAAGAAGACAGAGAAAAAGAAAACAGAATATGTAAGACAAATAGAAAGTACAAAATAAGTTGCTAAATTTGCACCATGAATATCTGCAGTAATTATATTAAATGTAAGTAGACTAAATGGGCTGTTTAAATGACAGAGATTGTCAGAAAGAATAAAAAATGCAACTGTTTGATTTTTGTGAAAATGAAATAACTCAAATATATTTATACAAAAGATTGAAAATGAATGGATGCAAAAAGAAATACCATGGAAGCACACTTATACATTTTAAAGCAAAATATATATTAGAGAAAAAGAAAAGATCATTATTACATATTTATTAAAAGGTTTCACTTACCAGGATGATATAGTAATTTCATATTTGTCTTCACTAACAATAGTGCTTCAAATTCTACTATTCAAAAATAATAATTAAATGAAACANTTAAAGCAAAATATATATTAGAGAAAAAGAAAAGATCATTATTACATATTTATTAAAAGGTTTCACTTACCAGGATGATATAGTAATTTCATATTTGTCTTCACTAACAATAGTGCTTCAAATTCTACTATTCAAAAATAATAATTAAATGAAACAAAAAGAGAAATCAACAATTATACCCTATGATTTTAACAGACTTCTCTCAGCAACTGATAAAAAATACAAACATGATTATATAAGGTTTGGAAAATAAGACCTAAGTTCTTATTTTCAATCAAAAACTGACCTAAGGAACAAATTCTACCATTGTTTAATACATTCTTTTCAAGAACAAATGAAATATTTTAAAAATTGGCCATATATATTGGCCACAAATGAATTTCAGTGCATTTCAAAGAACTGAAATAATTGAAAGTACATTTTCTAATCACATACAATTAAACTAAGAATATTTTTTAAAAGTATCTGAAGTATTCCCATGCTTATAAATTAAGAAATATGCTTCAAACAAACCCATGGGTCACTTCTAATTAATTCTTACAGAATATGAAACAGTTCTTAGAAGAAAATGTACAACATTAAATGTGCATACTAGAAAAATAGGGGCTGCAATTTAATGGATTAAGAATCTATTACAAGAAGACAGACAAAATTCAGAAAAACAAATTTAAAAGCAGCAGAAGAAAATAATAAAGATAAAATCAGAAATTTGTTAAATAGAAAACACAATAAAGAGGACAAATTTTGCCCAAGGTATGGTTTGCAGAAAGTTTGAGCTGACAAAATTCTGTAATTACTGAATGTGAGTGTATGTGTGTGTGTAAGAAAAAGAGAGAGAGAGAACTAAATTATTACTCTTAGGAATGAAGAGGGAGCTATTACTAGATGCATTAAAAAGTTAATAGTTAATAAGGAAATATGAACAATGTTGTGCTGACAAATTTGAAATTTTAGACCAAAGCAAAAAATGCATCTTATTAAATTGACTAGAGAAGAAGTAGAAAACTAAAATAGCTCTCTTGTATAGTTCTAATGAATTTGAATCACCAAAAACTTCCAAACAAGAAAATCCCTGGATTTGTATGTCTCCAAACGTGAATTCTGTCAAATATTTGAAAATGTCTCTATCTTCTTAAACTTTATTTTACTTATAAGAAGATTCTCCAAATCATTTCAGTAAGCTAACATAGCCTTCACAGTAAAACCAGAACAGCTTACTATCAGAAAGGAAAATTAAAGGTCAATCCCACTCACAAACATAATTACAAAATCTTTAAAAGATAAGTAAGTTAGGATTTCAGCATCCTTTATATATATGCATATATATATAAAGATAAGATCAGAAATCAGTTAAATAGAAAACACAGTAAAGAGGACAAACTGTGCCCAAGGTATGGTTTGCAGAAAGTTTGAGCTGACAAAAAAAAAAAAAAATATATATATATATATATATATACACACACATATATATATATTTTATTGTCCTGAAAAACTAATAATAAAAGTGAAAGTCACTAATCCAATAGAGGGTATCTACCAAACCCTACAGGAAAAATTCCTAATCATGGAGGATTAATATCTTTCTCTTTAATATTGAGAATTTGATGAGAATGCCTGGTAGCACTTCTATTCAACATTTTATCAGACATCTTAACTAGTTCAAGTTAAGGTCTTCCATGGTAGGTCAGCTGGTAAAGAATCCATCTGCAATGCAGGAGACCCCTGTTCAATCCTCGGTCAGGAAGATCCCCTGGAGAAGGGATAAGCTACCCACTCCAGTTTTATTGGACTTCCCTGGTGGTTCAGATGGTAAAGAATCTGCCTGCAATGCAGGTGAGGTGGGTTCGATCCCTGGGTTGGGAAAATCCCCTGGAGAAGGGTATGGCAACCTACACCAGTATTCTTGCCTGCAGAATTCCATGGACAAGGGAGCCTGGCAGGCTACAGTTCATGTGGTCACAAAGAGTTGGGCATAAGTAAGAGATTTTAACTTTCAACATCACTGTCATTTTCAGACAATATGGTTGGGAAAACAGAAATTCCAAAATAATCTGGATGCAGAGGTTTCCCTGGTGGTCCAATGGTTAAGAATCTGCTTTGTAATGTAAGGAACAGTGGTTCAATCCTTGGTCTGGGAAGGTCCCACATGCCACAGTGCAGCTAAGCCCATGCGCCACCACTACTGAGCCTATGTCCGTACTGCATCTGCTGAAGCCCATGGGCCTAGAGCCTGGGCTCTACAACAGGAAAAGCCACTATGATGAGAAACCCACAAATCACAATGAAGAGTAGCCCCTGCTCATAGCAACCAGAGAAAGCCCACGTATAGCAGCAAAGACTCATCACAGCCAAAATAATAAAATTATCTTAAAATAATCTTAAATGCAAATTATTAAAATTAATAGTTGAATGTAGAATTATTGATGAATATATACACAAAATCATGTGCTATATAACATATCTGCAATAACCATGAAAGTGAAAGTTGTTCAGTTGTGTTTGACTCTTTGCAAACCAATGGGCTAAACAGTCCATGGAATTCTCTAGGCCAGAACACTGGAGTGTGTAGCCTTTTGCTTCTTCAAGAGATCTTCCCAACCCAGGAATCCAACAGGGGTCTCCTGTGTTGTAGGCAGATTCTTTACCAACTGAGCTATCGGGGAAGCCTTGAATAACCATACTTAAGTGAAATTTTAATTTCACTTTTGCAATAACTATACTGAAGTGAAATTAAAAGATACCTCTTACATAATACAAAAATGGAAGTATTTAGAATTAAATATATTAAAAGATGTATACACTTTCTCCAAAAAACTTATAGAACATTATTGAACATTATTGAACATAATTGCTTACTTGAAGGAACTTAACCGGTTATTTTTTTTAATAATTTGAGCACAAAATGAAAAATGACATAATGAACTACAATGGATGGCATTAAAAAAAAAAAAGAATCCATGAGTTCATTCTGATAGCAAAAACATTAAATGGGAAAGTGGGGAGAATGGAAGGGTCCTCTTCACAAAAGAATGCCACCTAATAAAAAATGAATGATGGAATTTCAAATCACCATTTTGCAACCTTCATAGTAATAACTGATCATCAATGGATGCTAAAATGATTAGATGAAAGATTACTAGGGAACCAGATGTGCATCCAATATTATAATCTCATTTTGTAGGTTATGTATTAATTTCAAAGGAAAGAAGTACCTTTCAAAGGAAAGAAAGTGAAATCTGGCAGAGGTCAGTTTTGTGAAGAGATAAAACTTAAGATCAGTAATTATGAGACATCAGATCTAGTATGTTCTGAGGCGACCGTGGAGCAGGGAATACTACCTCTCATCCAGTACATCTGCCAAAATCTTTAACCAAAATCTAATCATGAGGAAAGTATAATCTATCCAAGTTAAAGATTTACAAAAAAATTGGCCCAGGTTCTTTAAAAATGTCATGAAAGGCCCCCTCCCCGCCCCCTCCACACACACACACACACAAAGAGAGAGCTGGAGGACTGCTACTGGCAACCCACTCCAATATTCTTGTTTGGGAAATTCCATGGACAAGAGGAGCCTGGCAGGCTACAGTCCATGGGGTCACAAAGAGTAGGACACGACTGAGTGGCTAACTTTCACTTTTCACTTTCATCTTACAAAATAGACAGTAACAAACCATGCTTCTGCCTAACTTGATGCAAATACTCTCCACGCAACAAAAAGACATGTGGGTGGTTTCTCCCAAAAGTTGATATAAATCCCTTTCTCCCTCTTTCAGTGATATTCACACCTCTTCTAGCTGAGGCACAATCTCCTGTCAAAATTCTATAATTTAATTCTGAGATGTAAGGTTAATTACTATCAACACATCTTATTTTAGATGATAGGGGAATGCTGGAGGGAAAGAAAAAGTAAGGAAAACTTAAAGCTACTACAGTCCTTGTTCTACAACTTATCACGTGGTCATGGCAGTTATGTTCAACTATCTTCTTCAGATATACTCTCTCTTCCTTTTGTCCTCAGGGAGCACCTCAGATGGGCATGGTTCCTTGCCTGGTGGGATGACTCAAACCTTCATTCCTAAAGGGTCTAGGCCAACAGTAGCCTGTATTGGGTCAGTGTAGCTTTCCACTGACTTAATTGCAGGATATGGGAGTGCTAAGAGGCAACCCTAGAGGATCTCCTGTATTCTAGACCTATTCTTTCTTACACCTGTGGTGTAGTAAAACAATCCTTGATAGTTGGAATCAATCACCACTGTCAAACTGTAACCCCAAATCCTGAGATTAATGGGTGTCCTTGGCATTTATGACACAAAGATGTTAGCAAGAACAGTATTGACCAGTTTTATGGGTGGAAGCAGTAAGGAATGAGTGGTGGCAAAGGAAATGGAAGCCGTGGATAAAGAACATGTGTTTCAGAGGTTTGATGGGAAGGGGCAAAAAGACAGAGCCATAGCTGGAGAGAGGTGTGAAGCCCAGGGAAATGGGCGTGTGTGCTAATGCGACTATGGAAACACTGCCTTCACTTCTGGGGTGGCAATGTTGCTAGTTTGTGGGTGCTCCAGCATCTCTCTTATGTCTCTTAAAGTTGCTGAAGTCTCTGTAAGTTGTCTCATTAAGTTTCATTAGAACCATATGAAATATGCTAGTTATCTTCAGCTTGTCCTTCAAGATCAACTCTCCACCTCTTTTGCTTCCCAGAAACCTGCAAATAACAGGAAATCAAGGGTAGGAGACAAGGGAAATCATGGTGTTTATTCCCTGTCTCTAGCTACCAGGTTGTCTCAAAGAAGTGCTTTTCTTCCCCAGAGGACTTAGGTCCTGTGAGGAAGTTCACACTTACATCCAGAGTGCTCGCTCCCCTTGTCCTTTTAGACCTGGACTGTAGAAGGCTCCTGATTTCTACAAGTTTCCAGGGTGTTGTTCTGCCCCTTTCTGTTTTCTCTAAACCTTGTCCACATTTTTGCCTAGAGTCCCTTTTTTAAACTCTCTGTGAACTCCTCAGTTTGATTGTGCCATCTGTTACATGCCAGGGGACCCTGACAGGTAAATGACACGGTGGAGCTAGTGGTAAAGAACCCGTCTGCCAATGCAGAAGATGCAAGAGATGCGGATTCAGTCCCTTGGTTGGGAAGATCCCCTGGAGGAGAATGGCAACCCACTCCAGTATTCTTGTCTGGAGAATTCCATGGACACAAGAGCCTGGTGGGCTACAGTCCATGGGACCCCAAATGACCTGAGGCTCCCCCATTACGTCAGATGGTGCCTCTCCAGTTGAGCTGTCTGTGCAGGTTAATTTATTTCTGTGCAACAGATTGTGCTTGTTATTCTCATTCTTTTCTCTCTCACTAAATAATCATGACTGGATCAAACTCGAAGACATTCCTGTGGGATGAAGGGGGACGGGGCAGCTCTGCCCTGTGAGATTTCTCCTAATGCAGGTTCTGGTCCTTTACTAACCACTCTGTGTGACCCCTTGATGCTCTGCTCTGCTCTGCTGAAGGGAAGGTGTTCTGGATCTCAGGTGTATGTTGGATGGCCAGTTCCTGTTGCTGTGCTGACAGTTCATCTCTTATCTACAACTGCTTAGGATTCACCCTTAGCCTGGTCAGCAGTCAAGGCTGAAGCCATGGTGTGTAGTGGTGACGGCATGAGAGTCACCTAGGAGTGAGTTCTGACTCACCACGCAATTGCTCACAACAACCTCACACTCACACCAATGCTAACTCTGCTGAAACAGAAAGGCGTCCCTCTATGACAGATGGGTCAAGGTTTTTTATACTCAGGAATGACTCCTTTCTTTGGGGCTTTTCTTGTGCTGTCTCTCTTCTGTTACAATGAGGGGAGGAGTTTTACGGACCAGTCTGAATTTGTAGGGGAAGGAGACAGCTTCCTGGCTTCCCTGGTGGCTCAGTTGGTAAAGAATCCGCCTGCAGTGCAGGAGGTGCAGATTCTACCCCTGGGCTGGGAAGATCCCCTGGAGAAGGGCATGGCAACCCGCTGCAGTATTCTTGCCTGGAGAGTCCCACGGACTGAGGCGCCTGGTGGGCTCCAGTCCACAGGGTCGCAAAGAGTCGGACACGACTGAAGTGACTGGCACACAGGCACGCACACAAGACAGCTTCCAGGTGGAATATTCCTTGAAAATGTGTTCTGCTGGCAGAAATCACTGATTCTGTGGAACACCATTTTTTGCCTGAAGCAACCCAAGTCGTGCCTTATTAGCATTCATACACACAATCCAAGGGCTGCAAGAGACCAAGACTCAAGGTGTTGAAGAGTGTCAACATATGGACATTTCTAATGTATACTTTTTCTACATTAAAAAAAGGTCACAAATATCGTGGGTCCTAGATGACATTGCAGAAACACAGCCCATACATGTCTGAAAGACTGCACGGTGAAAAAAATATAGTCAGTGTCGCCTGTTTCAAGTCTCTTTTAAATTCTAAATTCTGACTCTGCCTGTTATAAGCCACAGTTCAAAAGAGAGTGTTTTTCTCTCTGATCCTCTTTAGGCATGGTTGAAAGTTCATGTGTAATAGTTAGGATCTGTTTGCTACAAAAAGCATGATATTTTCATGGTAGCTTTCACATTCAGAAACTCAGTTTTCTCTCTTAATGAGATTTGTCCAGGAAGGGACAACCTACCTGATGAGTCTGGCTGGGACTCAAACTTAAAACTTCTGGTCCTGCCATAATCAGTTTGTAACTTTAATAAGCACAATGGCAGAATGATGGCTGTGACCAGGCAATGCATCTGTGTGGCTAGCAGGAAGGAGGAAGGGACAAAAAGCCACAAGAGCAGGCCCACTAAGTCTCTCCAGTGATTCCTGATTATACTTTATTGTATAAGGTGGATCCCACGGTCACCCACTGCTACCAGGGTATCCAGGAAAGTTCTTTTAACAGAGTGCATTGCCATCGTGACAAACTTGGGGTTGTATCACTAAAGAAGAGGTTAGTGAGGCAACTGGCAGTATCTGACATAGTAATTTTTTTTAAAATTTTCTTTCTTTCTACTATATATTCCTTTGCATCTTCTGATGTAGTTACTCTTTCCCCCTAGAAGTATGTTTTATATACCCAAACCTAGAGAGTTTACTCTCATTTGCAGTAGTGTATGCAGGATATTTGTTTGAGGAATGGAGATGGATACTCAATTATTAATATTACCTGAATTAAGGATTTGGATTGGTCAATTCAGGTTTTTCCAATTGAACTTTTTGGCCAATAGTATGTCTTTTCTGACAATTTATTTTGCCCCCACCAAGTTTCTGTTTATTGTCACTATAAAGTTACAATAATATTTTTTTTAATTTAAGAAATAGAGAAAATAAAAGGGCAATTGTTAATAATTTTACTACCCCAACACTTGTAACTGTTAATATGCTTGTATAACTCTTGCTATTATTTTACCAGAGATTTTTTTAAATCATCAGTTCAGTTAACTTTAGGCTCTCAGTTGTGTCTGACTCTGCTACCCCATGGACTGCAGCATGCCAGGCCTCTTTGTCCACTCCTAGAGCTTCCTCAAACCTATGTCCATCAAGTCAGTGATGCCATTTAACCATCTCATCCTCTGTTGGGCCCTTCTCCTCCTGCTTTCAATCTTTGCCAGGCTCAGGGTCTTTTCGAATGAGTCAGTTCTTCAATCAGGTGGCCAAAGTATCAGAGTTTCAGCTTCAGCATCAGTCCTTCCAACGAATATTCAGGACTGATCTTCTTTAGGGTGGACTGGTTGGATCTCCTTGCAGTCCAAGGGACTCTCAAGAGTCTTCTCCAACACCACATTTCAAAAACATCAATTCTTCAGTGCTCAGCTTTCTTCCATAGTCCAACTCTACATTTCATACATGACTACTAGAAAAACCATAGCTTTGACTAGATGGACCTTTGTTGGCAAAGTTGTCTCTGCTTTTTAATATACTGTCTAGTTTGGTCATAGATATTCTTCCAGGGAGCATGCATCTTTTAATTTCATGGCTGCAGTCACCATCTGCAGTGATCTTGGAGCCCAAGAAAATAAAGCCTGTCACTGTTTCCACTGTTTCCCCATCTATTTGCTATGAAGTGATGGGACCAGATGCCATGATCTTTGTTTTCTGAAGGTAGAGTTTAGCTTTTTCACTCTCATCTTCACCTTCAATAAGAAGCTCTTCAGTTTCTGCCATAAGTGTGGTGTCATCTGCATATCTGAGGTTATTTATATTTCTCCCAACTGTCTTGATTCCAACTTGTGCTTCACCCAGCCCAGCACTTCAGACGATGTACTCTGCATGTAAGTTAAATGAGCAAGATGACAATATACAGCCCTGATGTACTCCTTTCCTAATTTAGAGCCAGTCTGTGGTTCCATGTCTGGTTCTAACTGTTGCTTCTTGACCTGCATACAGATTTCTCAGGAGGCAGGTCAGGTGGTCTGGTATTCCCATCTCTTTAGGAATTTTTCACAGTCTGTTGTGATCCACATGGTCAAAGGCTTTGGCATAGTCAATAAAACAGAAGTAGATGTTTTTTCTGGAAGTTTCTTGCTTTTTCCATGATCCAACAGATGTTGGCAATTTGATCTCTGGTTCCTCTGCCTTTTCTAAAACCAGCTTGAACATCTGGAAGTTCATGGTTCACATACTATTGAAGCCTGGCTTGGAGAATTTTGAGCATTCCTTAGCTAGTGTGTGAGATGAGCGCAATTGTACAGTAATTCAAACATTCTTTGGCATGCCCTTCTTTGGGATTGAAATGAAAACTGACCTTTTCCATTCCTGTGGCAACTGCTGAGTTTTTCAAATTTGCTGGCATACTGAGTGCAACACTTTTACAGGATCATCTTTTAGGATTTGAAATAGTTCAACTATTCCATCACCTCATAGCAAACACCCTCTTCCAACAACACAAGAGATGACTCTACACATGGACATCACCAGATAGTCAATACCAAANCTAGCAGCAATTCCCATAAAGACAATAAACAGTGATGTGCTTATGAAAGGCAGGTAGAACAGGCATTATGTCTAGCATTGTTCATCCATGTCCTTTTGTCCCTTGCCCAGTGCTGGGCATGCAGCTGGATGAGTCTAGCTGGCTGACTGTATTGACTTCCAGGCCTGGTCCTGAGTGCATCAGTTAGAGGAGCGGTGGTAGCGGACTAGGGTGGTTGGCTGCCGTGGTACAGCCAAGAGTGGATACTCAGGTAGTATTGGTAAACTTGGCCTTGATCAATTCACTGATGGATGTCACTATGCGGTTCTGAGAGGGAAAATGGAGAGCTTGGACTTTACAACTACATGAAAGATAGGCTTCAGAGCAGTTCTACAGACTTAGGAAATATAGAATTGTAATGTTTAGAAAAAAGTCAAATTACTAGCTTCTTTGTAGCTTTAAGCCATGCATTGGCATAGAAAATGCATAGAATTGATTTGCTGGTGGGTGTGGGTAGGAAGAAGACAGGGATCAAAACAGAGAGCTTCTATTTAATTTTCCTTGACAATGGTTATAATAAAACATTTGGCTAGGAAAAGATTAATTTCTGTTTTCAAATTAAAAAAAAAACAATGTAACATGTGGAAAATATTATGTTGATACATGTTTTGCTGAACAGATGGTGACAGTCCGCAAACTTCTCAAGGATTTCCCTTATAGGATGAAGGGGAAGCATTTTAATTCTTTGAAGTAAATGAGAGTCATGGAATCTCTATGATTTTGTCTATCTCTTCTTATAGAAATCTTCTCTCTTTATCACCAAACCACAGATTTTTCTTCCCACTAATTTTTACTCAATTAATTTTATCTGGGACATCCAATTAGCATCCAAATGTGAATTTTACTTTTTGCTAGTCTAGTCCTTCTCAGAAGGGGATCTCTTTTCTTTGTATTAATACATGCTCATGACTTTCATTCTTAGTCTCTGAAAATACATCAGATGTAATGTGTGTTGGCCAGTTATTCAAGTCTTCATTTTATGGATGGGGAAACCAAGAGCCGGAGGTTTCTATGATCCTCGCCAACATTTCATAATGAGTCACAGCTGAAGTAAACATTAGACATGAGTTTCTTGACTCTCAAATCACTGACCTCTCACTATCGTTTAGAAACTGATTCTTACTATATTTGAACCTCCTTTACATGCGTATTTTTCTTTTTGTGCTCTCCTTCTAGAAGAGTACAGAAGACAAACGGAAGAGATTTTCCTGTATTATATCCCTTTACTCCACCCCCACTTTTTGGATTCCTTTGAAATGAACCCACAGCTTCAAGTAGAACCTTCCAAACATTTTTAAGATGAGTCTGTTACACAGCTGGAGACAGATAGATTGGTTACTAATCAAGCATTTTTTTCTATGTCATAAGTCATTTCTGCATCAGGGGAAACTTTTCTTACTGGAAAAGAAAAAAAGTTGAAATCGAGGACGGTGAGCAGGAGCCAAGTGTTTACCATTAACTGAGGCTTTGAAATCGGAGTTTAAATTTCTATTTACTTCTCTGCTCCCCAAAAAACTAATACCTCCCCTTTAAAACAAAACAAAATAACAACAAAAACCCCTTAATGCAGCTATTCCCTACCTAGACTCATCTCGTCTGCCAAGGTGAGTTAGGTGGCCTTGTGGAGATCCAAGTGAACTCAGGTCCTTGTCACTGATGATGAGCTTTAGGACCTGATTCTGATCCAATAAAGGGGACTTCAATACACATCAATTTGTTTTTTCAGTGAACTTAAAATCTATGGAGAGGCAAGGAGACTAAGATCTGGGGCTGTATTGGCCAACTGATTCTTCTTTCCTTTATCTAATGATCTTTATGGATAACTGAAAGATTGTCCTAAATACAATTGCCACTTTTAAATGATTTTGTAAATCCCTTCAGTCTTCATTTCCTTTTTTTATTCCTTCTCTCAAATATTCTTGTATACATTCTCTTTATGCTTGCTGTCCCTACTGCAATTCATTGTTTAAGGCTTTCTAACATGAGGAGTAAAAGAAGAAAGATATATTCTTCCTATTAATATGGGCAGCCCCAAATAAATCCAGAGTGCAAGTGCATTAAAACCCAAGCACTCTCTAGTGACTTTAAGTGGAATACAACCGAGAAAAATTTTGTATCACTATGTTATACACCTGAAACTAATATAATATTTCAAGTTAATTATACCTCAGTAAAAAATCAAAACCGAAAACCAAACAAACAAACAACAAAAAAACAAAAACCCAACAAACAAAAAACACCCCAAAACAAACCCAAGCATTCTCACAAATCTCTTATTTCCATCATCAATTTAAAGGGAAAATACTAGGAATGAAATGAGGAGAAAAACTGGGTTTATTGAGTAAGGTATGGTAGGCTGTTGGCACAGATCATCTCCTTTAATGCTCACATCAGCCACGTGAAGTTGCTGTTTCATTAGCCTCATTCTGCAGTTGAGTAGACTTTGGTTTAGAGAGACATAGTGGTTTGCCAAAGTTATACTGGAAGGTGGGGTGAAGCTAGAAGTTAAACCAAAGAGGTCTGATTTCAGAGACCATAGATTTAGCAACAATGATATATTTTCTCATGGGAAATCCCATGTGCTTCTTAAAATGTATTTAAAGAGATTTAAATGATAAAATGGATGTTTTGAGCAAATTTGGTTTATTTATCATTTGTTCCAGATAATAAATCATGGGCGTTAAGAAAATGCTTCACCTTGGAAACAACCTTTTCAGTTGTTTGAATAGCTTAAGAAGGGTTAAAACATCAGAATCTAGAGCCTTCCATTTGTTTTATTCTTCTTAGGTTTAAATGTAAATTGAGTCTTTACAGTTGTTTTGGTCTTAAGGCAAATTACCTTTCATGCTGAGCAGTTAATATAAGAGGTGACTTTTCTTCTGTCCAGTGTTCCTATTAGGCAAGGCAGAACAGTGAATTCTGGATCCTGAGGTTGCTTGTAAACCAGATGACCTTTTTGTAGAACAAGTGCTCTGCCTTTCATGTCCTACCATTGAGTAGGTCAGAGGCTCATTATTGTCTAAATGTTTCTTACCTCGTAGAGTAACTACAACGTGCATAAAATGCTGCAGAATTGTTGACTTGTCCTAGTGACTTCTTTTGCCTTCCTTGTACTGTTAAGAAGGGAAGAAAAGTTGAGTACAATGGGGGAACTGAAAAGGTCTAGTGTTTTCATACAGAATTTGATGTTTCTGTATGTTGAGAGGGGCAGGTAATTCAGAGAGGGCTCCCAAGTTGGTTATTCTTATTACAGAAAGAAAAAAGCAGAACATTTTAAATCTTGATTCAAATGAGTTTTCACGAACTGTGTGACTTTAAAAGTTCCTTACACACTAGGTTGTTTGTTTTTAATATAGGTATCCTATGGAACACAGAGGTTTTAGGTGTTAGAAAAGTGTTATATTTCTGACATGTTTATCTTATCCAGTGCTTGGCAGACCCTTCTCCTTTCTCTGCCTGGCAATCCTCCACTCATTTTCTGAAGTTAGCTCAGTTATCACCTTCTATATAAGTCTTTCCCTAATTCATCTAGACCGTCTTAATAAGTGCCTTTTTGCTCCCAGAGTTTGACTCCTATAGGACTTATTTCATTTTTCAAGTCTAGTGTGCCCACCCAAGACCACCTTACTTGTATGCCTTGAGAGGGCATTTTCTGAAATTCTGCAACACCACAGCCCTGTCTCCATCATCCTGTAGGCACAACCAGGCACAACCAGGCACAACCAGGCACAACACTTTCATCTTTGTACTCCTAGCACCTGCCATGAGGTCCCAACAAGTAGAATTATGGATACCTGAATTAAAAGGGATTAGTAGTAAACTCAAGATTAGGTTATGTGCCTGTATACTAAGTCACTTCAGTCATGTTCAACTCTTTGTGACCTTTTGGACCATAGCCCACCAGGTTCCTCTGTCCATGTGATTCTCCAGGCTGGAATACTGGAGTGGGTTGCTATTCTCTTCTCCAGGAGATCTTCCTGACTTAGGGATCGAATCTTGGTCTTCTGCATTGTAGGTAGACTCATTACCATCTGGGCCACCAGGAAAGCCCAGAATAAAATTATTATTTAATGAATAGACACTGAGTGGCTGAATCTATCCGTTTTCACCGTTAGGCCTCGATCTGTTCTATCACACATAGATTTTCTTTTTCCATCTTGCCATTATTGTCTTGCCTCCCTCCTTCCCTCTGTTTCTTCATTTTTGCTTGACTCTCTGTATTGGCTTCTATGGAGGAGACAAAAGTCACTTACCTCTCCTAGTCTTGAAGGAGTGGCTTTGCGGAGGAATTGGAATTTATCGCTCAACCCTGCCCCAGCTTTCGGTTGTCTTTGAAACATTTGTGAGTGCCCAAGCAACCTATTTTCCTTTTTAACGGTCCCCCAGAGTTGAGGGGAGGGAGGCCCAAGACCTGACAATGTCCCAAAGGAGTAGGGTCCTAGATTCGGGCTGACTGGAAGCTGGCTCCTCAGGCAACAGCTTTTAAAGTGAGCAACTCTATACAGTCCTGTGCGACCCAAGCACAAGCCCGTCAGCGCCTTCAGCCCCCTCAGCTTCCAGACACAGGTGACCAGCGGGCTGTTCTCTGGGCAGAGCTGCAGAGATTGGTGCACCTGCCACGTGGAAAAGCGCCTCCCGCCCCTCCCGCCCAGAACCTGGCGTGGAGCGCGGCGTGCAGAGCGTAAAGATGGCGCCTGTGTCTCCGAGCTGGAGGGAGCGCTGCAGGACCCCAGCGTGTGTCAGATCTGCTGTCTGCCCCTCAGGCTGAAGCTCTAGGACAAGCACAAAGCAAATGAGTTTCTTTTACTCCTTCTGAGCGGCCCTGGATCCGCTGCTTCCGAGCTGGACCCTGGGCAGGTGAGTCCAAGCAGGAGCCCATTCTCAGAACCCCATAGCCGTGGATCGCCCGGGCACAGAACCCTGTTGATTTTCAACACCAGGCATTTGGGAGGCATATCTCTCAGGTGCAGCTCTTAAAATGCCCTTTTTGGCTGATCCAACCCCTTGCTCCTCAGGGAGAAGCTCCGGGTTTGAGTTCCCACGCTACGTGGGTTGCTGCTCCCAGTGTGGGGTTATGTCTCAGCTTCTCATGCCCTCTTAATGGGGGCTTTCTCTCAGGGGCCTGACGTGTAGGAGTTGTTCAGCCAGTTTTCAGGTTCCCCCCACCCCCATAGGACCATGTTCCCTATATNCTTTCTTCATTCGCCAACGTCGTCCATCCTGAGGATATCCCTGGACTCTGCTGAGGCTGGACCTCGGCAGGGTTGCAAAGAGACTTACCAACTAAACAACAATCCTCAAATATTGCTAATTCATGATTCCAGAGTGAGAAAACATTAACCATAGAAAAGATTAGTGAATTGAACTTATGTTTCTAAAAAGACATCATTAAAGAAGTTAAAACATTAACCATGGGCTAGGTGAATGTATTTGCAAAATATGCATCAAGCAAATAATTGTATCTGGACTCATATCTAAAATATATAATGCTGGAAATCAATCATAAATAAAAGACCAACAACTCATTGTTTTTTAGATATGGGCAAAAGCTTAAACAGCCAACTGACAAAACAGGATATCCAAAAGCCAATGAGTATATGAAAGTGTCCGTCACTATTCAGTTCAGTTCAGTCGCTCAGTCGTGTCCGACTCTTTGTGACCCAATGAACTGCAGCACGCCAGGCCTCCTTGCCCATCACCAACTCCCAGAGTCTACCCAAACCCATGTCCATCGAGTCAGTGATGCCATCCAACCATCTCATCCCCTTCTCCTCCTGCCCTCAATCTTTCCCAGCATCGGGGTCTTTTCAAATGAGTCAGCTCTTCACATCAGGTGGCCAAAGTATTGGAGTTTCAGCTTCAACATCAGTCCTTCCAATGAACACCCAGGACTGACCTCCTTTAGAATGGACTGGTTGGATCTCTTTGCAGTCCAAGGGACTCTCAAGAGTCTTCTCCAACACCACAGTACAAAAGCATCAATTCTTCAGCGCTCAGCTTTCTTTATAGTCCAACTCTCACATCCATACATGACTACAGCAATCTTGATTCCAGCTTGTGCTTCTTCCAGTCCAGCGTTTCTCATAATGTACTCTGCATATAAGTTAAATAAGCAGGGTGACAATATACAGCCTTGACGTACTCCTTTTCCTATTTGGTTCCATATCCAGTTCTAACTGTTGCTTCCTGACCTGCATACAGGTTTCTCAAGAGGGTCANGAGTCTTCTCCAACACCACAGTTCAAAAGCATCAATTCTTCAGGGCTCAGCCTTCTTTATAGTCCAACTCTCACATTCATATACAACTACTGGAAAAACCGTAGCCTTGACTAGACACCTCTGTTGACAAAGTAATGTCTCTGCTTTTTAATATGCTGTCTAGGTTGGTCATAACGTTCCTTCAAGGAGTAAGTGTCTTTTAACTTCATGGCTGCAATCACCATCTGCAGTGATTTTGGAGGCCCCCCAAATAAAGTCAGCCACTGTTTCCACTGTTTCCCCATCTATTTGCCATGAAGTGATGGGAAGAGATGCCATTATCTTAGTTTTCTGAATGTTGAGCTCCATCAAGTATTTTATCAAAGAAGACTAATGGTGATAATGACAGCTAACAATGTGTGGATTTCCAGAATATCTGAAGTCCTTTCCTAGTTGACATTTCTCCCTAGTTCCTATTTGTACTACAGTTCTAGTCTTATTCCTCATATTAAGTCCTCAGGATCTAAATAAAGTAGGCAGCAACCATGCATGCTTTGATATAAAGAGAACAGAAAAAAAACCTGCTACTTGTCGATAATAATCCTGTCTGGTCTTGAAGATGTTGGAAACTCTACTGTTAATTTTTGAATATGTAATTCATACACATAGTACAGAACTCAAAAGATAGCAAACAATATATAATAGATAATTCTCCATCTGACAGGAACTCCCAGCCTCCCCAAATTCCCCCAAAGGCTATGAATGATACCAGTTCCTTTTGAAGACTTCCAGAGATAATCTAGGAATATGTGAACACATATGCATTTTTTTTACATATATGACTTAAATTGGTTTTGAACACAAATTGTACCAATATGTTTTGTGGACCATTTCATAACAGATCACAAAGTCACCTCATTCTGTTAAAATATCCATTGTACTCTGGTATCACAACTGACTGAACAGCCTATCTATGTTAGACGTTTTGGTTGTTCCCAGAATTTTGCTGGTAAAAACCATGCTGCTGCGGTGAATATCTTTGTCCACATTTCATTGTCCCCATATGCAAGTATACCTGTAAAAATAATTATTGGAAATGAGAATGATGTACGGAGGAGCACAGGCATTTTTTATTCTAAGGATGCTATGGCATCCAGAGAGTCTGTGCAAGTGTATGGGCTTTTCCACACCCTTGTCACAGCTGTGTTTTATCAAATTTGTTGATCTTGAACAGACGAAGGGTGAAATATGGTGAGCTGCATCTGACTTTCATTTCAACTGGCAAGTTTCCTATAGTGATATTGAACTTCTTTTCAAATTTTAATAGTTGTAAGTATTTTTCATTGGGTTTCCCAGGTGGCGTTAGTGGTAAAGAACCTGCCTGCTAATGCAGAAGATGTAAGAGATGCAGGTTCAATCCCTGGATTGGGACGATCCCCTGGAGAAGGAAATGACAACCGACTTCAGTATTCTTTCCTGGAGAATCCCATGGACAGAGGAGCCTGGCAGGCTATGGTCCATGAGGTCGCACAGCATCAGACATGATTGAAGTGACTTAGCACACAGCACAGTTTTCATTATGGGACTGCTTCTGTTTTCTAGTGTGTTTAACAGTCTTTAAAAGACTCATTTGTAGGAACTTTTAAAATGCGAAGCTATTAACATTTTGTCGGTAACATGACACAGTATTTTGTATGTATTTTTGTATTTTAGCTAGAGAAATTTTGAGATGCAGGTTTTTCTCTTTTCTGAGTTTATGTGAAAGGTCTCCCATTTTCTTATAATAATGTTACCATTTTATTTTAAGTTATGAATATCTGACCCATCTGCAATTTATTGTGAGGTAAGAGGTGGGGTAAAAATTCAGCCTCATTTTTTCAAACATCAATTATCCCAGAATTATTTATCGAACATTCTAATTTTCCCTAATGATGTGAAATCTGACCTCTATCACTTACTGAATCTTGTTTGGAAATTCTATTAATAGATCCATCCACTCGTCTATTTCATTGGTCTATTTGTGTGTACATGTAGCAGTAAAACACTATTTCAATTACTATAATTAGTGAGTAATCTTGTCCCATGGCTGAATTTTTTTCACAGAATTTTCCTAACTATTCTCATATACTTATCTTCACATATGATGTTTACAAGCTTGTTTAGCTAAGAATATCTATTGGTATATTATTGAGATCATGAAAAAAATTATACTTTAGACACAATAGATAAAATGTTCCTTTCTCTGTAAGGCTAGAGTACACCTTGTACATCTTTCTTTCTGGTCCTTTAGTAGCATTTTAAACTTGGCTTTACAGAATTTTACACATTTTTATTGTCTATTCTCAAGTATTCTTTTCATTGTTATTACATTTTATCTTTTACATTTTTAAACTAGTTATTGTTTGTATATAGAAAGGATATGTCCCAGGGACTTTGCTGAGTTATCATATTATCAAGTAAAAAAATTAATGTATCTTGTTATTTAAGTAAATGTTAACGTTTTATCATTTTTTCAGCATCTGTGAAGATGAGTATATTATTTTTCTCATTTGATTTATCAATATAGTGGAATTTGTTATTAGATTTGCTAATACTGAAACATTCTTATGTTTCTGATATCACTCTTATTAGTCAAAATCTATTACTGTTTTTTAAAATGATCAATTTTTCTATTTTTAGAATTAAAAAAATCACTTCTCATAAGTGAAATAGATCTGTTGCTTTCTGTTTGTATCTGTCAGATTTTGGTCATAATATTATTCTAGCTTCTTGTAAAGAATTTGGATGTTTTCCCAATTTGTCTAGATTCTGGAACGGTTTAGTTAGATTGGAGTTCTCCGTTCTTTGAAGATTCAGAAAATACTCTGATGAAATAGCTGGACCTTATACATTTTGGGAGGAGGAGAGTGAGAAAAAGATAGCTCTTTTTGTAATTTTTTTTCTGTTTTATTTATGTTTTCTACCTCTTCTGTGGTTAGTTTTGATAATTTATATTTCCCTATAAATTGCTCTCTCAGAGATTTTTTTTTAATTTTTAAAAATTAAAAAAAATTTATTTTTACTTTATTTTGCTTTACAATACTGTATCAGTTTTGCCATACACTGACATGAATCAGCCACAGATGTACATGAGTTCTCAATCTTGAACCCCCCTCCCACCTCCCACCCCATATTATCTCTCTGGATCATCCCCATGTCAGAGATTTTCAAGTTATTTTCCATACAGCTGAGAAAAACAACTCCTTATAATTGAGTTAGTTTCCCATTTTGTTTCCTAATAGTGTATTTCTCCCCTTATCTTAGTTGCATTAGCTGAATCTCTGTTTATTGTTTTCTTGTTTCCAAATAATCAATTTTTAGATTTACTCAATATTTCTATTATTTTTTTCTATTTCTTAATGCATGTATTTCTAAAACTTTTTATCTTAAAGCTATGATTCATTTAAAGTGAAAAATATTCTTGGGAAGACTCATCTTTAAAATTAACAAGAACTGGAAGAAGAAAAAAAATAATAAAAATAGGACTACCATATAACCTGGCAATTCCGGTTCTGAGTGTATATCTGAAAATTCTATAAAAAATAATTTAAAAAGATACATACACCCCAGTGTTCATTGCAGCATTATTTACAATCGCCAAGAAATGGAAGCAAGCTNGAAAAAAAATAATAAAAATAGGACTACCATATAACCTGGCAATTCCGGTTCTGAGTGTATATCTGAAAATTCTATAAAAAATAATTTAAAAAGATACATACACCCCAGTGTTCATTGCAGCATTATTTACAATCACCAAGAAATGGAAGCAAGCTAATTGTCCATCAACAAATGAATGAATAAAAGAAATATATATAGTGGAATACTACTCAGGCATAAAAAAGGAAAGAAATCTTTTCATTTGCAGCAACATGGATGGACTTGGAGGGCATTATGCTGAGTGAAACATGTCAGATAGAAAAAGACAAACATTATGTGATATCATATATGTGCAGAATCTAAAAAATGCAACAAAGTAGTGAATATAATATAAAAGAAGCAGACTCACAGAGAGCAAGCTAGTGTTTCCCAGTGGTTGCGGGAACAATATAAGGGTAGGAGAGTGGGAGGTACAAAGTGTTGGGTGTAAAATAGGCTCAGGGACATATTGTACAATACAGGGAAGATACCAATATTTTTTAATATGGCTCAGTTGGTAAAGAATCTGCCTGCAATGTGGTAGACCTGGGTTCAATCCCTGGTTTGGGAAGATCCCCCAGAAAAGGGAAAGGCTACCCACTCCAGTATTCTGGCCTGGAGAATTCCATGGACTATATAGTCCATGGGGTCCCAAAGAGTTGGACACAACTGAGCAATTTTCACTTTCACATATACTTTCACATAAATGGAAAAGTAACTTTTAAAATTGTATAAAAATGAATATTAAAAATTTTAAAATACCTGAATATAGTCCTCATTTTTTACTTCTTTTTAATTCATCAAATCATGGTATAGTTTTGCTTATTTGAAAGTTGATTTTCCATCTTTTTACAACAAGCAGGTATTTAGCTTAATTAATTGGCTTTAAAATTCTGATGCTGAAGCTGAAGCTCCAATACTTTGTTCACTCGATGCAAAGAGCAGATTCGCTGAGAAAGATCCTGATGCTGGGAAAGACTGAGGGCAGGAGGAGAAGGGGGTGACAGAGGATGAGATGGTTGGATGATATCACCGATCCAATGGGCATGAATTTGAGCAAACTTTGGGAGATAGTGGAGTACAGGGAAGCCTGGCGTGCTGCAGTTCATGGGATCACAGAGAGTCGGCCACAACTTGGAGACTGAACAACAGCAACAAAATTCTGATAGCAGGATCTCACTCAAATTGCTAAAGTTTATGTTTAAATCGTTATAGTCCCTACCCCCTTCTGAGAGCAAGTTGAAAGTCTGTAGTTTTACTTAGGGATTCCTCCCTTGGGCCTAGGGCTTGCCAGCCAGTACCATTTTTTAAGGAAACTTTCCTCCTTTGGTTACTTATTTACTCTAAATTAATTGAAGCCTTAGGCTTTGGCTATAAAACATCTGATGCAGCTTCATTATAGTATTAAATGTTGAGTGCCCGTGCTGCCTTTGAAATGAAGCAGATGAGTGGTGCCTCTTGTTTTTATTTTCATGTTTAATCTTTTTTTAAAAATTCTGTGCTTCTGAACCTTTTGAAGTTTCTTTGATGGTAATACACAGGTAAGATTCAACATTCAAAACACAAATGGAAATATTGGGAAAAACCATCTCTCCTGTCTGTCTCCAAGCCTCAGCTCCAAGTAGTAGAGACATCAGTGTTACCAAAATGTTGATTACCAGAGAGGTGTTCTTTACCCACCCCCAACCCCCATAACTATCCGACGCACTATTCTGTATCAGTGTATACAGCTGTTCTTCATTCTTTTCATTTTCTGTGTAATATCCTTTGTTTAGATGAATCTTTTTTTTTTTTTTCCCCTAACCAGCCTCTTCTGAAAGTTGTTTGGCTTGTTCCTAGGCATTTGCTATCACAATGAGGCAAATGTGTTTCTCCTTGTGTACCCTTCCAGGAGTAAGTAAAGAGTACATTTCTAAAACGAATAAGCTAGCTCAAATGGTATGTTGTCCAACTCCGTGCAACTGCAGCATGCCAGGCTATCCTGTCCACTATCTCCTGGAGTTTGTGCAAATTCATATCGAGTTGGTGATGCTATCTAACCATCTCATCCTTCACTGCCCCCTTCTCCTTTTACCTTCTGTCTTTCCCAGCATCAGGGTATTTTCTAATGAAATTGGCTCTTTGCATCTTTGCATCAGGTGGCCAAAGTGTAGGAGCTTCAGCTTCAGCATCAGTCCTTCCAATGCATATTCATGGTTGATTTTCTTTAGGATTGACTTGTTTGATCTCCTTGTATGCACTTGATTTTGCTAAATATCATGAAATTGTCTCATAGAAGTTCTACAAATGTATTCTCCCAACAACTCCTGAAAGTACTAGTGCCCTTGTGCCCTTCCCAGAGCAATTTATTATCAAAATGCTTTTCTTTACTATTGTGATAAGTGAAAAATAGTTTCTCACTGTCATCTTAATAAGTACTCTTCTTATGAGGGAGTTGAGTATCTTCTTTAAAATAATATTAATAAGTAATAGGAAAATTATTACTAAAACACATATACACATAAGAAATGCAAATATAATGATAACAATAAAAAATAAGCACATCCCACTGGGCTTTAAAACATCATCAATCAGAGTGAAGAACACTGTGTGCCTTTCTGTAGTTGAATTTCCTCATTTCGTCTTTTCAGAAGCATTTGCTGCCCCAAATTTAGTACTTTTTAAATGCCTTATAACTCACATATGTGCTCCCTAACTACATGTATGTGTATATAATTAGTTCGCATGTTTTTAAATTTCATACAGTGTTATCTGCATGTAATCTTCAGTGATGGTTTTTAATCCTCAACGTTATTTTATAAGAATGCATTCATGGTATCTGTATAGCTCAAATTCATTCGCCTTAGTGCTCAATATTCCATTGAATAAACACATCACAATTTATTTATTTTACTGTTGATGTTCATTTAGTTTTTTCTCCAGTTGTTGCTCTTTCAGACAGTGCTGCTATGACCATGCTTGTAAATGCCTCTGCATCTTATAAATGTCTCTGTAATGGAATACTCAGGCCTGGGAATGGATCTGCCATGAGATTTGGCATCTTCAACTTTACTGCACGTTGCCAAATTGCTTTGGAAGTAATTGCCCCAATTTATACTCCCATCAGCAGGGTAGAAGAGTTCCCGTTGTTTTTCATCCTTGCCAGAATGTGGCATTAGGATGTATTAATTTTTTGCCAATATGATGAATTTGAAATGGAATTTCATTGTGGTTTTCATTTGCATTTCCCTGATTACAAATGGGAATAAGCATATTTATGTAAAAGCATTTGTATTTTTATTTTATGTAAATAGCCTTCTTGTGGTCTTAGCTATTAGGTTATTAACTTTACTATTAGGCCATTGTTGTTTTATTTTTCATTGCTTTCTAGGAGTTTTTTTAATGTTATTTTTAGGATATTAACGACCTTAGCTGTCATTTTTATCACAAATAATTTTTCTAGATTTTCCTTTTTCTTTGTCCTTATTTAAAGTAACCTCTATTCTAAAGCAAGATATTTGAGTGTATACATTTATATATATTTTCACATAAATAAAACTTTATATAAATGCATAAATGTGACCCTATGTAGGAATTTTGTGCATAACTTTTTTCCTGTTTTTGTCTTTCTCTCCATTTTCTTCTACTTTCTCCTCGCATGAATCTCCTTTCCCTGCAAAGATAGTTCATATTAAAGACTTTCTATAACATCCATGTTTTTCACTATATTCAGATAATTCTTTGTGACATAATTTACAGACATGTACATTTATACACACCATATGAGGTATTTTAATTTTATCATTATTTGGTTTATAAAAGTAGGATTCGATCCCTGGGTTGGGAAGATCCCTGGAGAAAAGAATGGCAACCCACTTCAGTATTCTTGCTTGGAGAATTCCACAAACAGAGGAGCATGGGCAAGTTACAGTCCGTGGGGTCACACAAGAATCAGACACAACTGAGCAACTAACACTAAGCTAATATGATATTTTAATTTTTCTATATCTTCACTTGATAATATTTTTTGAAAATCACTCCAAGTCAGTTTGTATAGTTTTAATTCATTCTTTTAGTGGCTCCTAAATTGCCTTGCATTAGCAAACTCTTTGCTAAGAAAAAGCCAGAGTGTAGAAACCTCCAGAAAGCTAAAGAAGGATAATAATATTTAGTCAAGATTTTAGTAAATATATTTTGGACATGTGTTTATATGCATGAACTTTATAGTGACACTAAGAATTACATTTTGCCCACAAAATTTTGTCACTGTAGAAATTAATCTACAGGTGAATATATGTATACGTGGCACAAAACCAAGTAATACAAAGTGCATCCTTCTATTCTATCAACTCAGTAGTAGATGGCTGTGTGAACTTGGGGGAATAATTTCCCTTTCTGGACTCCAGTTATCTCATTTATAAAATGAAGGACAGAATTAGATCGTAGTCCGTGTTCCTGAGGTAGTCATATTATGAGAAAGCCGATTCAAGGCAGATTCAGGGTTTGCTGTCTTCACACCAGCGGATGTGGCGCCACCACGTGGTAGCAGTGTGAATACATTTAAAATGCATTTGATTCATCAACTTGCAAATTAGGATTCTTCATCAGTTTCTAATTTGAGGAATTGGCCTCATTTCAAGTTTTGCACACGAATTGGGGCCTCCTTAACATGCTTATTTTTCACTATTTCAAGTTTTTATAAAATGTGGCCACACTTTTTGAAAATTAATTTTTACTGGANGATTCTTCATCAGTTTCTAATTTGAGGAATTGGCCTCATTTCAAGTTTTGCACACGAATTGGGGCCTCCTTAACATGCTTATTTTTCACTATTTCAAGTTTTTATAAAATGTGGCCACACTTTTTGAAAATTAATTTTTACTGGAGTACAGTTGTTTTACAATGCTGTATTGTTTCTGCTGTACAGCAAAATGAATCAGCCATACGTATACAAATGCCCCCTTCCTTCCAGATTTCCTTCCACACTTGATAGTCAGAGCAGTTTTGACATCTTAACGTTCTTTCAACACTGCAGTGTAGTAGTTAATCACGTGAAAAAACAGGGAAAAAATATAATAATCAGAGAATATTATTCATACTATGAAAGTGAATTATTGATAAAAGTATTCAATAGCTTTAACAGTTATATGGCTAAAAAACTTATCAAAATGTCTGAGGTCCCTTAAATCGGGAATTAAGGGGAACCATAAAAATTGGGGGCAGACTTAGATATAAGGATACAAGCCACTGTATTAGAATTCTGTATTATCACTTAGTTTTCAAAGTATTTGAGACATATACTAAATTGAAGCACATTACACAATCCAGGAATGAGATGGTAAATAAAGGATAATGTCAGTTTTTATTATTTGTTCCAATATTTGTGGATCTATTACTGTTTATTGAAAATCAGTGTGTCAACTCTTTACTGACATTATGTATTTGACTTTTGTTTATTTTAAAGTAAATATTAAATTTTAGAATAGTTTCAGATTCACATAAAAGCTTCAAAGATAAGACAGAGTTCCCATGTACCCTGTGCTCAGCTTCCTCCTTTAATATCTTGCTTCACTCTGGTACATTTGTCAGAACTTGAAAGTAAATGCTTGTTGTTGTTGTTCAGTCACTCAGTCATGTCTGGCTTTTTGTGACCCCATGGACTGCAGCACCCCAGGCTTGCACATCACCATCTGTCCATTATCACCCTGCCCATCACCATCTCCCGGAGCTTGCTCAGACTCATGTCCATTGAGTCTTTGAGGCTATCCAACAGTCTCATCCTCTGTTGTCCCTTTCTCCTCCCACCTTCAATCTTTCCTAGCATCAGGGTCTTTTCTAATGAGTCAGCTCTTCGCATCAGGTGGCCAAAGTATTGGAGCTTCAGCTTCAGCATCAGTCCTTCTAATGAATATTCATTTAGTAACTCATTAGCCCCACTATAGAGCCACCACAANGCTCTTCGCATCAGGTGGCCAAAGTATTGGAGCTTCAGCTTCAGCATCAGTCCTTCTAATGAATATTCATTTAGTAACTCATTAGCCCCACTATAGAGCCACCACAAGCAGATGACCCACAAACTGCAGAACAATTAAACTGAAGAAAGCAAACCTTGGAACCTGATTATTACCTAAAGTCCCTACTCTGCTCAGATTTCCTCAGTTGGCACCTAATGTCCTTTTGCTGTTGCAGGATCCCACCCAGCTTTCCATGCTACCCTGAGGCCTCGGGTCCTTTTGTGCTCCTCTTGGCTGTGACAGTTTCTCAGATTTCCCTTGTTTTTGAAGACGTTGATGGTTTTGAAGAATACTGGTCAGGTGTTTTGTTAACTGTTCCTCAATTTGGGTTTGTCTGATGTTTTTCTCATGATCAAAATGAGGTTATGGTTTTTTTGTGTGAGGAAGACCACAGAGGGAAAGTACCATCCCCAAAACTTCAGAACAAGGGTACATACTGTTCACATGGCTTATCACTGTTGACGTGGATCTGCATCGCAAGGCTAGTATTTGCCAGATTCCTGACCAAAGTGGTGTTTGCCAGATTTCTCCACTGTAAATTTATATTTTCCCCCTCTTTCCATACGGTATCCTTTGGAAGGAAGTCACCATGCAAAGCCCACACTTGACAAGGTAAGGAGTTACACTTAGGCCATTCAAGTGGGAAGTATGCACACAAATTATTTGAAATTCTTCTATATGAGATGTTTGTCTCTTTTCCTCCATCTATTTACTTATTTCACAGGGACTTGTGGGTATTTACTTTGTACTTTGGGTTATAGCCCAGGACTTTGTTACCTATTCTGATGCTCAAGTTGTTCCGGTTTTGGTCATTGCCAGTGCCTTCGAGTTAGCCTCTGTGTCCCTTTGACATTAACCTCTGTGTCCCTTTGACATGCCCCATCATTTTGGTTTTGGAACACTTCCTTACTTTCTGTCACTGCAGTCTGCTCCAAGCTCATCTTTTGTGTGTTTCCAGCCCCAGTGTTAGAATCAGCCGTCTCTCCAAAGAGCTCTGGTTCTTTTTACTGGAGAATGTTATTAGAAACTAAGATCTGGGCACAAGATGTGATTTTGGTTAACTTTGAATCTTTCTTCTGTATGTTTTTACATACATAGTTCCCTCTCCATGTCTTAATCTTCTTAAAACTGAGATGAATTTNTCTCTCCAAAGAGCTCTGGTTCTTTTTACTGGAGAATGTTATTAGAAACTAAGATCTGGGCACAAGATGTGATTTTGGTTAACTTTGAATCTTTCTTCTGTATGTTTTTACATACATAGTTCCCTCTCCATGTCTTAATCTTCTTAAAACTGAGATGAATTTTTAAAAGCTTTGAACGCTTAAGGATGATTTTGGTTAATAAGATTTGTTTCACTCTGACTAACTGTTGTTTTGATGATTTCTACTCTTACCACTACTCCATCACTATTTGTAGAGTTTGTCACTCACAGATATGAATTCAGGATAGAAGCTTTCTGGAGAAAAATTATAAATTATGTATGCAGTTTTTCTCGCTACATCACTTTTGACTAAATCAACAGCCGACAAATATGTTTCCGTAGTGAATAAACAGAACTATGTGTATATATGCATACAGGTGTTTCCCTTTAGGCTTCTTATTGGATCACATTTTGGGAAGAAAAGTGCCAAAATTATTAGCCTGTGATTCGCTTGCAAGTAGCACCTGTGTGTTCTCTCCTCATCTTCATGTTTCCAGGGCTTAGCTTGTACTTGACACAATCCAGGGGTTTCCTAAACGTTGGCTGAATAAATTACTGAGACTCCTAGAACATGATGAGGCTTCCCATCAATAATTTAAGTGTGTCTAAGGGTTTTTCGTTTTTATTTTTGTTGTTTTTTTAATGGTCTGCTTTGTTTTGTGGGCTTCAGTGCCACTAATTAAAAGAAAGGTGGTCACTATCTTTTTCAGGGAAAAATGTTTTCATCCCCCAGATTATGTTTCATCATGAACCATGGTAAATTAATCAGCTTTAGGCTTCTTTTCCAGTGATGAAATAAGGCTCAAACTGTTCATTTAAGAGAAAATGCTTGCCCATAGAAAGCCTATAAACCAGAGTGTGTTTTCCCTTGATTCACAGTAAAATATGAACCCTTTATTTGAGCTCTCTATTACATGGAAAAGCATTTCCATGTATTGTGTTGAATAAGCTCTTCTTCTACTGGATGGTATTGAATTTAATTAGAAGAAAATATCTTCATGAAAATAAAGCTTAAATGATATACTGTTCATTTTAAGACCATAAGTCATCATATCCTCTAAATGGTGGGATAATGATGCTGAAACAAAACCCTATAGCAGAAAAAGTATTCATTTGGTGTTCAGTCTTTCTGGGGAAAACATGTGCCTTTTTTCTTTATCTCTCATATTTTCACTTCCAGTTTCCCATTTGAAAGAAGGTTCTCTTGCATGTTTCATTTTAATTCTATGCTAGATTCAGTATAATCTTCATAAAATGAAATTCATTTAAATATACATGGGGAAGTGAGCAGTCTTGGATGAAAGTGTTTGAGGCAGCACTCATGTCTTCAGTATAAACACTAGCACCACCATCCGTCTGTCTATTCATCCACTTATCAACACTGCTGTGTGTCCGTTGCTGTTGTGGTGCCGGGGAAACATGGATGGGAAAGATAGATTGTGCTTTCAGTGATTAGCAGGGGAGGTATTAAAAGAAACTGAATAATGTAGCAGGATGGTTCTGGTTGAGCAGAGAAAAACACAAAACCTGGACCTGACCTATTGTCTCATTACATAAGGTGGCCTTTAAGGCCATGTGTTGTGTGTCACTGCACAATAACTGGGATAGAGAGAACTGGGGTGGCCTGGAGTCTTGTCCCTGGCCATTAGCTTTTTTTTTTTTCTTTTTAAATAATAAGTCACATTTACTAAGTGTTAACCCATGTCTAGACACTGTTCTAGGGACTCTGTGTGGTCTTAATTGGTTCGTTTTTCACAAGAGCCCATCGCAACAACTAGCTTACTGAGATGACTCTGGTCTGGAATAGGCACTGTAACTCCTATTTCCATTTTGCAGATGAGGAAACAGATGCGCTGAGAGTTTAATGAAGTTAACCAAGACCATGCAGCTCCCAGTGTCATCGTCAGGAGGTAAGCCCAGGCAGTGTGCTCCAGAGTCAATCTCTCACTCACAATGATTATCTGCACTCTTCCGAAGTCTTAAGGAAAAAGCAACAACAATCAGAAGCAAAAGAAGCTGTTTTTCTGAACGACTCCATGAGTCAAGTAAAAAAGTAGTGAAGGGGGAAGGAGTGGGGAACACACACAGTGCTTCCTCGGAGTGGCCACCGGTGACCTAGAGTCGGGAGAGGGAACTCAGCACTGCCCCCTGAGCCTGATGGAGTCGGGAGACCTGAAAGCTAGCATCACATGATGATCACCATTGTTCTCACCTGGGACACCAGCCACCCTGAGGTGAAATATCATGTTAACTTCAGAAGCCAAGGGCAATGACAAAGGGCAGAGGAATAGGGGAGTGGGCAGAGTGAAGCAAGAGAAGAGCCCAGAATCTTCAAGGGGACTGATCGTGAAGCTGGAAATATTGATACAGCTTAAGTTGCTCTGATGTGGTGCACGTTTTGGCTGACCCCAGGAGAGCTGTGAAATCATGGTTTTGCTGTTTGTTGTTGTTGTTGTTGTTTTTCCCAGGCAGTGCGTATAATATCCCTAAACCTTACTCTGCTCTGAGGCTTACCGAGATTATAAGAGATTTACGTTTTCCACTTCATTAAATATAATTTGAATGTTTATGGATTTGTATTATTTGTATAAATGAAAAAAAAATTCCCTATAATTTGATAGAATTGGGTTAACTTCTAAAGAAATTATAGTACAAATTTATTATTCATAATAAATTTTTACAATAGCAATCATGCTTTATTAGTATTACTGAGAGAAATGTCAGAAATTTAATTGAGCATTATTGTGCCATCCAGTGCTAAGAATGAGGATCAAATATGTGGACCAAATAGCCTCCTCCCTGCTGTCTTTAACTTTAAGGGAGAGATGTGAACATTTTATGTAGCTCATTCAAGATGCAAGGGAATTCTCAGAGGTGAGCAGATACAATGCTTAGAATGATTGATGGTCTTGTCCGAGACGAGCGAGTACAGGAAACAAGACCGAGTGACTGTGTTTCTGCCAGGGGTTTCAGGCCCGTTCTCCTTTCATCTCTGGCCCCCCTCCATCATGGACTACCGCCTGTCATAGAGGAGGACAGTTGGATGAGCTTTCCCAAGGATAGGGTGAAGGGGTTTGTTTTTATCATCACCTAGTAATACAAACTGTTAAACAGAAAAAACTGAGATAAGGTTTCGTCCAAACATCTCATCAAAATCTCCCTGCTTTGGAACACGTTGCACCCGAGGGACTCTTTCAAAGACTCTGAAGTCAAAACAGCTGCATCTGAGTGACTGCCTCAAAATGAAGAACAGCCCCATGGAAAGGTCAGGTACCTAGAGCCCATGAGAGATACTCTCTTGACACTTCCAGGCATAACGGGACCAAGATATTATAGTGTGTTCCCCCATGCCCTCAGTCCCTTGGGGCTTTGAAATCCCTGTATTAAAAGTATCACATGACCTAAGTGTCAGGGAAAAATTAAGCTGTGTTTTGGAGGAGGGAACCTTGAAAAGGAGATTTCCTGGAGGATAAAGAAGTGCCCTAGGGGACTGGAGAAATGGAGGTAACTGGGAGGAGGGATGAGGGGGAAGGAGCAGGTATTCCAGGCTGAAGGGACACAGTGAACAAAGACACAGGCATAAGAAGCCAAATAGATGATTTCAGGTCTCTCACCATCCACCCCTTACTGAGCACGTACGATGTGCTTCACTACACTGTCCCCATCATTTCAGAGGGAACGTGACACATGGTTGATCTAGCACATGGTTCAGTCTTTTTTTCCCTCCTCTCAAAGACAACAACAAAACATACTTGATACCTAAACCTATTTCAAAACAATTTGATTTTAACCATATATGGTTTCCCCTCAAATATGTTCTACTTAATTTTTAAACCACCTTAATATGAATTAAACAATTCAGAAAACATTCTATTTATTTTTAAAATTACCTTAATCTGAATTAAATACAGATAAACTACTTGATTTATTTTGAAAAATACAATTACATTAGAAATAAAAATACAAACACAAACAAATTGCTGACCAATTAAGTTATTAAGCATCCACTTAGTATGCCATAACTTATAAAAATATCAATAATTACTCAATCTTAATAATGATAGCTTGTATTCTATAGAATAGCAAAGCAGGCTGAAATATTTTAAATACTATATGTCGATCTTCTTAAAAAATGAATCAACATGGATTAAGTTTTCTGTAACATTGCTATTAACCTGAATATTCCCATGGTAACAAGACATATCTAACTGAATACAAAGCAGATAACTTTCAATATTTAATTCAAATTCATAAAGCCATATTTGTAGTTGTATGAAAGTTACACATTAATCCAATCTATCAGGTATACAGAAATCTTTAGAATCATATTTTAGAAAATGTTGTGTTAAGACTTTATAATTAATTGCTGATTACAAAAGTAACCATGCTTTCTGTAAAAAGATGAAAAAATCAAAAGGAGAATTAATCTCAGATTAATATTTGTTTGTAGACTATTTGCAGTCTTTCTTGTATGTTGTTTTATTTATAAATGTTTTTAAAATTTTGTATCAAATTATAAATTTAGTTTTGTATCTTTTATTTTTGACTTCTTCCTATGTTGTGAATTAGCTTTTACATTTTTTTTAATAAGTAACAAATTTGTGACGTCCTCCACAATGTAATCATGGGGTAATCATGTACTTCCTGTTTAAGGGAATTTTTTTGAAGTCTTTAGCCACACTTAATCTAATACTAGCAATTATGAAGCCATACTCTGCCCCTTCAAAAAATAATGACTAAATAGTTAATTTCTTTATGTTCCTTTTTGCTGATTTTGTCCGGTGATTTCTATAAGCATCCAAAATTGATTGACAGTGTTTCAGACTTACTCATCCTTACCAAACACATTTTGTGTGTGTCTAAAATAGAGTAATTGAGAGCACTTCTAGGAACTCAATCACAAAACAACTAACTTCTGAAGGAGAACTTAGGGGAGGCATTGCCTTATATTTCAGCATTTCTAGTAATCTCCCAGAAAGGCCATAGTGTAAAACTTTAAGTATGGTTTACTACTTTGGTACACAAGGAAAAAATGATAGAAAATGCCCTCCACTTGGATATTTTCACTTTAAATATATCTCTGTTTCCATTATTTTAAATTTGAAATAATATCAAACAGCAGATTATATCTATATAGGATAGATACAACATAACGACCATAAAGTCTAACAGACCCAATTTACTGGAATATAAATGATCAGACAGGGAAATGATGACATTGCCTTCTTCTGGCTGCAAACAGCACCAGAAAGAGAACTTTACAAGTTAGAGAAGCCCTCAACCCAAGAGGAGAAATGCAGTGGAAGACCAAGAACTTTGGAAACCAAGATTGCCAAGATTTGGGAAAATCTAGGAAGTCCTCTTCTTTCTCAGAAGTCTCATTTCAGCATTTCTGTGCCACTTGATTCGTGCTTCTTTCTCTGCCGAGCAGCCTCCTCTGCTCCTCAGTCACAGATTGAAAAATGATGGATGATACCTGCAGCTCCAAGACTTGCAGGAAGTTACATACAGGTACTGCTACATGGAGAAATGGATTTTCTCTCAGTCCTATCCATTAGGTGCTAGAAACTGGATGTTTGTGTCCCTGCAAAATTTTTAAGTCCAAACTCTAATCCCCAATGTGATAGTATTTAGAAATGCGGCCTTTGAGAAGTAATTAGGTCATGAGGGTGGAGCCCTCCTATGGGATTAGTGCCCTTATAAGAAGCAGCACCAGGCACCTCTCCTCTGTCTGCTCTCAGCCTTGAGAGGATACAACGAGGAGTTGGCTATCTGCAAACCAAGAACCGGACTCGCACCAGACACAGGATCTGCTGGCATCTGGATCTTGGACTTCTCAGCCTCTAAAATTGAGGGAAAGAAATTATTGTTTAAACTGCCCAGACTATATTATTTTGTTATAACAGGCAAAGCTGACTAAATCACCAAGTAGTTGTCTCAGCTTGACTCACATGCCTAATCCTGTGCCTGTCAGCTGTGACCAGGGTCCAGAGTCTACTTGGAATAAC
Source organism: Neotragus pygmaeus (assembly GCA_006410875.1). Classification (NCBI taxonomy): domain Eukaryota; kingdom Metazoa; phylum Chordata; class Mammalia; order Artiodactyla; family Bovidae; genus Neotragus; species Neotragus pygmaeus. Next base: position 666,814 of record SJYV01006996.1, read on the forward strand.
CTCTGAATCCCCTCTGATTACTGTAGCAGGGACCAAATGACGCTTATAATTTTGCCCACTGCAGCCAGGTATCTAAGCAATAGTTTCTGAATTTATACAAAGTATGAGTTTCCTTTTACTGTTTTTTCCTTTTTTGAGAATTATGTTAATAGTACACAAATACATTTTCCTCGTATCTGGTCCATAGACTTCCAGACCTTTTCCTTTGGAGAAATCTTACTGTAAATTTTCTTCTAAAATTTTTTTTCGTTTAGTCACTTAACAATACATCTTGGGTGTTAAAGTTATATATTTTAATGAATTAATTTTTGAAGGTATACAAGTCATAGTTGACTTCATCTTTATTGTAAAAAAATTCTAGTAGTGCATATCATATGGATGAAGAAGTCAAAGTTCTGTTTCACACAACTCCTGAATTATTTTTTAAATTTTACTACTATCATGGTTATATACATTGCTTTGCAACTTGAATTAATGCATAAATGTATATTCATTATTTAAAAAATACATTACTTGTGAAACATTATTTTAAAATATGTTGCACAGGGAAAAAAATAAAATACCTTTTCAACACCCTCCTGCTACCACAATCCACCTTGCTTTCTCAAAATTACCATTAACAATGTCTTTCTTGTTTTTATAAAACATTCATACAAAAATGTATAGGTTAGGATTTTTTATTTTAATATAATTGGGATCAAAGTATAAGTACTAAACAGAACTTCACTCTTTTCACTTTACAGACGTAATTTACAGATAGTTCCACATCAGTACCTTGTTGTGACGTTCAGTCACCCAGTCCTGTCTGACTCTGTGACCTCATGGACTGCAGCATGCCAGGCCTCCCTGTCCCTCACCCTCAGTACATACAGACTTACTAAGTTCTGCCTAGCATTCCATATTATGAATGTGCTGAACTATTCCTCTACTGATTTTTGTTTTCAATTTTTCTGTTAAACATTATGATGAATATATTTGTACATATTTCTCCATGCTCATGTGAGAATATTTTTCTATATTAAGTAAACATAAATATTACAAAAGAGTCCTTCAGGAAAAGCTGCAATAATTTAACTCCATTCCACATGCAATGTTCATTTCTATACAACCTTGCCAACCCTGGATATCAACAATCCTTTTTAATTTTTGCCAATGTGAATAGTAAAAAAAAATAATTTCTTTTCTTGTTATAATTTGTGTTTCCTCCTCATTAGTGAGCCTGGGCACCTGTATTTGTTTACTGGTCATTTATATTTCTTTGTTTTTTTTTCTCTTGAAGTTTTTACCCTATTTTAAAAATCAATTTGTTGGAACAGTTTATTCATCTGTCATTTTGTGTTTTGCAAATAACTTCCAGATTTAGGTTTATTCATGGTATCTTTATCATGTGAAGTTTTAATTTTTTTAAGCAATCAACACCATTAGTCTTTTCCTTTATGAATTCCAGATATTGTGCATTGACTTGGAAGTTCTTTACCACACCAGGACTATAAAAACATTCTCTGGTTTATAAATACGTTGGTATATTTTTAAAGATTTAAGTTTCAAAACAATCTAGATATATTTTTTAATTTTATTTTTACTTTATTTTACAATACTGTATTGGTTTTTCCATACATTGACATGAATCTGCCACGGGTGTATGTCTGTGTTGTACACTGAGAGCTAACTCTGTTATGAATAAGTGATTGTCATATTGGTTATGTAATTAATAACCACTCACTGATTTGAAAATCTACTTTTCCTATAAATTGAATTCTTATACATAATTGTTCTGTTCTCAGATCTGCTTCCTACTCACCCCTTTCTATTATTTTGATAGTGCTATACCATTTCACCAAACATAATTTTATATTTTGATTTTTTTCTTAACATTTCCTTTTTCAAATTTACTCTTACAGATAAACTTAAATACCTTCTAATTAAGTTACACAAACAGTCTTATTGGATGTTTTCCTAATTTTCTTCCAGCCTTCTGTAGGACTTTTTATCGGAATTGTGTTAAATGTAGAGACAAATGTGAAAAAAAAAAAAAATCCCATAGGATTGGAAAAACTCACCTGTAAACCCATCTTAGACTGGTGCCCTTCTAAGACTGGTCTTTGACTCGTTCCAACCTCTTCTGTGGTTATTGGTCTATCCTGGTCTTCTACTTCCTTTCCAGTCAAACATAATCATTTGTATTTTCTAGAAAACCTTCCCTTTCACCAAGATTTTCAAATTTACTTATATCCAAATCTTCCTCACTCATTTCTTATATTGGTGATTTTGTCTTCTCACTTTTGTCTTCATCAGACATGACAGAGATCTGCTGACTAGTAACTAGGCAGCGGGCTGAGAACTCTTCTGAACTGTGTTACTTTGTTTCTCCAGCTAGCTTCTTCTCCAAGACTGACACCTGTGTTCTGTGTGAAGTGGGCCGGGCGTTCCAACCGCCATGTTTCATTCTAGGCAGGAAGAAGCTAGGGAGGTTGATGAGCTCTGTTTTCCTGTTACCACAATTAAGAGAGCTTTGATTTGGGGTGGGTCCCATGAGTGTCCTTAGACACATCTCCTTTTTCTGTCTTCCCTTTGTGTGTGTGGTGGAGTTCCACAGGAGCCCCCCAATCTCTACTCAGCTTCTCCAAGGCAGGCAGTTCTCTGAGGAACCTGCGTCCTCCTGTGGCGGATTATCCACCTTCCAGTGAGGGTTTTTCTGATTTTATCCAGGGACAAACACTGCTAATCCCTGCCACTCAGAATAAGTAGGAAGGGAGAGAAAAAGAAGGAGCCCAACTGGCCTAGCTATTTCAAGAATGTGTTGACTCTGAGTATGGAAAAATCACTGAAATTCTTTCAACACTGTAAAATGTTCTCTTCCCCGTGTCTTAGCCTGAGGTTTTCTCTAACCTTGTTTCTTCATCAACCTGATTCCATTTTGTTTCTATTTATCTTCCTAGAAACTTTAATTTTCTGGACATCCTCTCTCATTTTCCAGTGCTGAAACAGATTTATTCTTGAGAAACAAGCAAATGAAATCTTTCCTGTCATTTCCTTCAGGGGCTGGGAGTGAGGAAGAATGCATGCCTTTCCACCATGTTCCGCTTGTCTCTGTCTTTAAATTTGTTTACACTGAACTAAAGGGGATAGCCTCATAAGTAAATAACTTGAACAAAACGAGGAATGATTCGGCTCTTGTGTCACTCTGCATTTCCTCTATTGTGTTGGTAGTGAAACCTGTGCTACAGTTTGTCACTGTGAGGAAAATGATGCTGTCCCTCTGTGCCGCTCATTCCTTAGTTCACAGCAGTGCCTCCATCACAGTAAACGTTCTGGAATCCAGTTAAATAGAGACCTGAATACATTATTCTACATACAAACCAAAAATACAGAAATTCAAGAACAAGACCTCTGGAGGATTCGATGCAGGTGAATACAGACAAGTCTGAGACTAGGAACCAGGATAATTTCTCCTGGAATGCTCTCGTTTTAGTTGACAACGGCAACTAAAGGCAGTTGTCACCCTCCCTCTCATGAGCACTACTTACGTTACCACTTCAGGGCACCAGCTTGAATAGCTTCATCCTCCTTCCTTTGCTCTCATGTCCCATATTAGAGTAATCAGCTGAAGCTCAGGTACGATTATCTGGTAAACTTTATTAGCATTTCTGGCCTTTAGTGCTTTTCCAAAGGAAAAAGATGTTGATTAGACTCTGTGAGTGTGTGGGTCAGTGAGTGGGTAGGTGTGGAAGGCTTGTGTGTTTGTTGTTTTAAAGCTTAAGCTCAGAGTTAAGGAGAACTGTGCATTGGTGAGCCACTGGTTTCCTAGAATAAGATTGTTTCTTTCCAGAGAAGGGTAAAATGGCCCTTTCCCGTTTTGTTCCAGCAACATAATAACCATAGGTCTTTGAACCTAATAGCTGAATCCATTTATTCACAGACATCTTTCCATAGGTAAATAGATGTTATTTGTCTTGTCAGGGATTATGCCATTTATATGCCTAATGTGGATGATAATTTGGAGTTAACAAAAATATTTTTGTTCACTTTTGTTGTAATTTATGTTTTGTTACTTTTTAATAACATAAACAGTACATATAAATTTTGTGAGGTAGGGGTATGTGCCTAACTCTCTTTTTTGCAGATCCATAATATATATTATGGATAATGAAAGGTGATTATTACTGCAGAATGGTAATTAATAGATTATTACCATATCACATGATATAGACCAGACCTACTGAGATTGTTCATGAAAAGGTTAATTACCTTACAAATAAAATTTTAGTTGATATAAACAGTAATTTCCTTTTACTATTATGAGAAATCTGGCATGTTTTCAAGTTGCAGGTTCTAACAGAATTGAATATAGCTACTTCATATTACGTAAAAAAGCTGCCAATAACATTTTAAGTTATTTTCAGAATTGGCTTTCACCAGTCTGTACATAGAATAGTTATATCTAAAAAAAATGAACAACTATTTTCTTAAAAATAGGATATGTAATTCCAACTTAACTGGAAAATACTACTATAGAAATCAGAACAATCTAACATAATATCTCAGACTTGTCATAGCAATATAACATCATGAAATCATGGGTTGTTTATAGATGAAAGTTACCTTGAAGATATATACATGTATAAGATATATTATGGCTTTGCTCCATGACCTTTGAATATAAGAAAAAAATAAAATGTTTTAATTTTTACAAGTCCAGTCAAATCTTTCTAGGCCTTTGACCTATAGGACTGTTGAAAATCTATTCTTTATTATTTGGAGTGCTGGCCTCTTCCTTGATTTAGGATTGTACACAGACCAGGAAACACTTGGGGAGGACTTCTAGCTTTCCATCAGTTTCATCCACATATGATGGTTAATTTGTCAGTTTGGCTAAGCTATGATGCCCAGTTGTTTTATCATGCACCAGGATAAAAGGCTGGACTTCCCTGATGGCTCAGATGGTAAAGAATCTGCCTGCAATACAGGGGACTGGGTTTGAACCCTGGGTTGGGAAGATCCCCTGGAGAAGGGAATGGCAACCCACTTCAGTATTCTTGGCTGGAAAATCCCATGGACAGAGGAGCCTGGTGAGCTACAGTGTGGGAGTCGCAAAAGAGTTTGACACAACTGAGCGACTCACACACACAGTATAGATGTTGCTGCAAAGGGTTTTTCTTTTAGATGTGATTAATATACAAAACAGTAGACTGCGAGTAAAGCAGATTACTTTGCAAAATGTTGGTGATTTCATTCAATCAGGCGAACAAAAACTGAGGTTTCCCAAAGAAGCAGAAATTATGCCGATAAAGACTACAGCGTAGGAATCCAGTCTGTTTCCAATCTGAAGATTCCTGACTCGAGACTGTAGCACCAGCTGTTTCCTGAATTTCCAGGTTGTTGGTTTGCTCTACAAATTTCAAACTTTCTAGCCATTATAGTCACATGAGCATGTTGTGTGGTGTGTGTTGCTCCTCTGCTCATGGAATTCTTCAGGCAGGAATACTGGAGTGGGTAGCTATTCCCTTCTCCAGGGGACCTTCCCAACCTAGGGATCAAACTCAGATCTCCTGCATTGCAGGCAGATTCTTGACCGTCTAAGGCACCAGGGAAGCCCTCCGCTGTGGAGAAATCTGATTAAGAACTGATTAATAATCCTTCAGATTTCCCTGGTGGCTAATATGGTAAAGCATCTGCCTACAATCCTGGAGACCTGGGTTCAATCCCTGGGTCAGGAAGATCTCCTGGAGAAGGCAATGGCAACCCACTCTAGTAATCTCGCCTGGAAAATCCCATGGACGGAAGAGCCTGGTAGGCTACAGTCCATGGGGTCACAAAGAGTCGGACACAACTGAACGACTTTCTTTCAGGGCTTCCCAGGTGGTGCTAGTGGTAAAGAATTGGCCTGCTAATGCAGGACATGCAAGAGACATGGGTTAGATCTCTGAGTCAAAAAGATCCTCTGGAGAAGGGAATTACAACCCACTCCAGTATTCCTGCCTGGACAATCCCAGGGACAGAGGGTCTTGGCAGGCTCCAGTCGTAGCATCGTAAAGAGTCGGACACGGCTGAGCGACTAGGCATACAATGCAGTGGCCCCGTAAGATATTCGCTGACAAAGTGCTGCATCCAAGTCGAACGATTCTGCTGCTTTCCACATCCTCCCTTATGATTATACAGAGAACGTGAGAAATAGATTCAGGGGACTGGATCTGATAGACAGAGTGCCCGAAGAACTATGGACAGAGGTTGATGACACTGTACAGGAGGCAGGGATCAAGACCATCCCCAAGAAAAAGAAATGCAAAAAGGCAAAATGGTTGTCTGAGGAGGCTTTACAAATACCTGTGAAAAGAAGAGAAGCAAAAGGCAAAGGAGAAAAGGAAAGATATGCCCATTTGAACGCAGAGTTCCCAAGAATAGCAAGGAGAGATAAGAAAGCCTTCCTCAGTGATCAAGGCAAAGAAAGAGGAAACAATAGAATGGGGAAAACTAGAGATCTCTTCAAGAAAATTAGAGATACTAAGGGATTTTCATGCAAAGATGGGCACAATAAAGGACAGAAATGATATGGACCTAACAGAAGCAGAAGATATTAAGAATACACAGAAGAACTATACAAAAAAGATCTTCACGACCCAGATAACCACAATGGTGAGATCACTCATTCTAGAGCCAGGCATCCTGGAGTGCAAAGTCAAGTGGGGCTTAGAAAGCATCACTATGAACAAAGCTAGTGGAGGTGATGGAATTCGCACTGAGCTTTTTCAAATCCTAAAAGATGATGCTGTGCAAGTGTTGCACTCAATATGCCAGCAAACTTGGAAAACTCAGCAGTGGCCACGGGACTGGAAAAGGTCAGTTTTTATTCCAATCCCAAATAAAGGCAATGCCAAAGAATGCTCAAAATACCACACAATTGTACTCATCTCACACGCTAGTAAAGTAATGCTCAAAATTCTCCAAGCCAGGCTTCACCCATACATGAACTGTGAACTTCCAGATATTCAAGCTGGTTTTAGAAATGGTAGAGGAAACAGAGATCAAATTGCCAGCATCCAATGGATCATCGAAAAAGCAAGAGTCCCAGAAAAACATCTACTTCTGCTTTATTGACTATGTCACAGCCTTTGACTGTGTGGATCATGACAAACTGTGGAAAATTCCTAAAGAGATGGGAATACCAGACCACCTTAGCTGTCTCTTGAGAAATTGGTATGTAGGTCAGGAAGTAACAGTTAGAACTGGACATGGAACAACACACTGGTTCCAAATAAGGAAAGGAGTATGTCAAGGCTGTATATTGTCACCCTGCTTATTTAACTTATATGCAGAGTGCATCATCAGAAACACTGGGCTGGAAGAAGCACAAGCTGGAATCAAGATTGCTGGGAGAAATATAAGTACTTCACATATGCAGATGACACCACCCTTATGGCAGAAAGCGAAGAAGAACTAAAGAGCCTCTTGATGAAAGTGAAAGAGGAGAGTGAAAAATTTGGCTTAAAGCTCAACATTCAGAAAACTAAGATCATGGTGTCTGGTTCCATCAGTTTATTTCAAATAGATGGGGAAGCAATGAAAACAGTGACAAACTTTATTTTCTTGGGCTCCAAAATCACTGCAGATGTGATTGCAGCCATGAAATTAAAAGATGTGTGCTCCTTGGAAGAAAAACTATGACCAAACTGACAGCATATTAAAAAACAGAGACATTACTTTGCCAACAAAAGTCTGTCTAGTCAAAGCTATGGTTTTTCCAGTAGTCATGTGTGAGAGTTGGACTGTGAAGAAAGCTGAGTGCTGAAGAATTGATGCTTGTGAACTGTGGTGTTGGAGAAGACTCTTGAGAGTCCCTTGGACTGCAAGGAGATCCAACCAGTCCATCCTAAAGGAAATCAGTCCTGACTATTGACTGGAAGGACTGATTCTGAAGCTGAAACTCCAATACTTTGGCCACCTGATGCGAAGAACTGACTCATTTGAAAAGACCCTTATTCTGGGAAAGATTGAAGGTGGGAGAAGGGGATGACAAAGGATGATATGGTTGGACTGACTCAATGGACATGAGTTTGCGTAAACTCCAGGAGTTGGTGATGGACAAAGAGGCCTAGCGTGCTGCAGTCCATGGGGTCGCAAAGAGTCGGACACGACTGAGCAACTGAACTCAACTCAGCACAGCTCAACATCCTCTTTCTCTGCACTGCCCCTAAGCACTATGATGCTTGCTTTGTTCCTGAAGGCATAGCCCTGAGTATTCAGTCCTAAGAATCCACATACTGGCCTTGCTACATCCTGGGCCAGATAGTGACAGGATTTTCATCTTCACCACATTGAAGTCTCACTACTCCTCTATCTTCTCAACCACTGGGAATTCAACTCTGCCCCAGGGCTGAGTCTTTCCCTCAACCATCCATCACCCTCTTGTCCAAGTGTAGAACCTATCCTTTCCCACCCATCCCAACTCCCATACCTTGGGCAGAACCAACTCCCTCCCACCAAAGATCCAAGTGCAGGTGCATTTAAGAAGACTTCTCAGACACAGAAAAACTGTTTATTTCTCCTTGGGCAACAAACTCAGAATACAAAATGTTGGGATTAAGTGCTCAGAAATTACCCATTTATTCATTTGAAGTGAGAATAGACATGAATTAATGTCTCATTAAACTCTCCTGCTTTGTGGGTAAGGAGTCAAGACCCAGAGAAATTAAGTGGTTTCCTCAAGTTTCCCAGAACACTTATACAAAGGAGAAGCTGCTGCTGCTGCTAAGTCGCTTCAATCGTGTCAAATTCTGTGCGGCCCCATAGACAGCAGCCCACCAGGCTTCCCCATCCCTGGGATTCTCCAGGGAAGAACACTGCAGTGGGTTGCCATTTCCTTCTCCAGTGCGTGAAAGTGAAAAGTGACAGTGAAGCCGCTCATTCATGTCTGACTCGTAGCAACCCCATGGACTGCAGCCTACCAGGCTCCTCCATCCATGGGATTTTCCAGGCAAGAGTACTGGGGTGGGTTGCCATTGCCTTTTCCAGAGCAGCTGCTATCGGATGCCATATCCCTCCCCAGTACCTTCACCTTATATCTGGCTATAAGCTGCTGCAGACTTGTGCACAAATTTGTGGAAGCCCCAGTGTTGACACTACTTTGCTACCTTGATGTGAAATGGCAGGTTGGAATTTGATGCTTAAATGTATCACAGTCTTTGTGGGTTTTGGCAGCCATAGCTTCCTCCAGATAATTCAGCCATAGGCTTTGGAGGGAAGAGGGTCTTTACTGAAATGTGTGATTTAGTCAAGCTTGAAATTCAGTGGGCACTACCTGGCGTCTGTGGTTAGAATGTTGTACCAAGTGTAACTGCTTTCTCTCTGCATTTTTTTTTTTTTTAAGTTTAGCAGGTCCTGAAAAGACAGTGCAAAATGCGGCTTTGGGCTGCAGTATGATAATGGGCTCTTCCTATCAATCTCAAGGGCTCATTATATAAGCTTTTTTCTTCTACTGATACAGGAGCAAAAATGGCTGGCTTGTGACTTTTTTCCTATTGCATTCAGTTGTCCAAACATACTCAGACATTCAACAGTACATGAGCAGCCAGCCATTTGGTCTTTCGACCCAAAAGGCTGTGGCCGGAGTTTCTTGGAGATCAAATAGCTGCTTTTGATCAAAATAAAATTCAAACTTCAAACGAATATAGTTCATTGCCTATAATAAGCCTTGTACCTTAGGGGTCACAATAAAACTGTCAGTCTTATGTGTCACTCTCTCTTCTCTTTCTCACTTACTCTTAGTCTCATTATTTAACTACTTTTGTAGCTAAAGGTCTCTGTGTTTCTGATTATTTTTCTTTAGAGACCTGCTTTCTGTAGAGATGATCAAAGGTGTCCTTGAATTTATGAATACATGTATGTATGTATGTATGTATATGGGCTTCCCAGGTGACTCAGTGGTAAAGAATACACTGCCAATGCAGAAGATATAAGAGATTGGGTTCCATTCCTGTGTTGGGAAGATCCCCTGGAGGAGGAAATGGCAACTCACCCCAGTATTCTTGCCTGGAAAATTCCATGGACAGAGGAGCCTGGCAGTCACAAGGAGTTGGACACTGATGCTGGGAAAGATTGAGGGCAGGAGGAGAAGGGGGCGACAGAAGATGAGATGGTTGGATGGTATCATTGACTCAATGGACATGAGTTTGAGCAAACTCTGGGAGACAGTGAAGGACAGGGAAGCCTGACATTCTTCAGTCCATGGGGGTCACAAAGAGTCAGACACAACTGAGCAACTGAACAATTCTAAAAGAAAAGAGTGTGGGTGTAGATCGTTGGGCAGTTGGAAGACATAGCATTGTTTGGAATCAGGATATCAGAATGTCTTCCTGGTATGATACCACTAAATACATCTGCCAGGGGTGGAGAGCTCAAGATTGCTCCACAGCCTATTTATGCCAGATTAGCACCTGTGACCACTGCCTTGGGACCACACATTACAATTACTGTAAGAAGCAGGTTGTGCAAATTCTAAAACCAGGCTGCCAAAGTTCAAATCCAGCTTTACTGCTTGTTATCTCTTTATAAAACTTGTATAAGTTACTTATTTTCTCCATGCTTCAATTCCCCACCTGTAAATTGGGGATTTCAAAGAAAGGACACACATCCCAGATATACTGTGAGGCTTTGGTGAATCAGTGTATGTAAAGCCATCAGAATAGTAGTTGACACATTGTAAGCAGTGATTTAGGGTTAGTGTTATTAACCAGATTTTTGAGAGACTTTTGTACAGTTTTACCAAATATTGGAATAGAAGGTATGTTTTTTATATTTGACTCTATTACAAACCCTAATCTAGATACAGTAATATTCTTTCAGTTTTCTGGATGGAAAACTATATTCCTATTCTGGAAAATAATGATTTCTTCTGGGTTGGTTTGTTAGTTGGTTCATCTCAAGCAAGTTGCTCTTGAAATTCCTATAGCCGAGAAATTCTACAGATCATTCAGACCCCCACCCATTTCTTTATGGTTTGGAAAGAAAAATAAGAAGAGATAAGAGCAATGGAGTTAGCTTAAGATGGGGGGGAGGGGGGTTAAATTCTAGGCTTTATTTGATTGTGTAAAAAATATCTGTGAGAGTCAATTTCCTTATCTGAAAACTGAGGATGTCCCTACAAAGAAGCTATTTTGGAAATAGTCCTGTTGCAGGACTAATTCATAATATAATAAATATAATTTTAAGTTGTAAATATAGAAAAGAGTTAAATATAAAATACAAAGTATTAAAATTAATCAACACAAAATATAGATGAAAATCTGATCCTGGGGTGAAAAGGATCTTCCTAAGAAACATCTCAAAAAGGAAGAAATTGAGTTGATCATCAAAATTTTAAAAATAACTTCTATAAATGAAAAACTTAAGGAACTATAGAAGCAAACATCAAGTAGTATTAACCATATGACAGGGAAATATGTATACTGTATGAGTAATTCTTAAAAATAAGTGAGAAAGATGAAAACATCAATATAAAAATGAATAAAAAATATGAAACCAATCACAATGTGTGGATTTGATTTTGATTCTGATAAAGAAACTTAACAAGTGTATAAGGCAACTGGAAATTGGAATACTTTATANAATATGTATACTGTATGAGTAATTCTTAAAAATAAGTGAGAAAGATGAAAACATCAATATAAAAATGAATAAAAAATATGAAACCAATCACAATGTGTGGATTTGATTTTGATTCTGATAAAGAAACTTAACAAGTGTATAAGGCAACTGGAAATTGGAATACTTTATATTTTCTGATAAAAATATTATTGTTCATATTTTCAAGTATGACAATGAAATTGTGTGTGTGCTTTGGAAAGAGTCTTTACCTTTTAAAGATACATTCTGAGACATTTGCAGATGTCTGAAGTTTGCTTCAAAATAATACAGGGGTGAGGTGTGTGACTTGAGGGTATAAATGAAGTAAGATTGGTCATTACTTGATCATTGTTAAAGATGCATAATGGGTTCCTTATTCTAACAACCTTTATATGATATTTGATTTTTCAATAACAAGAGTATAAAAAAGTATAATACTGTTTATAAAAATGATAATATTTAAAATATGTTCATGTAGATACATAAATGTATGATTTGGGGGCATGCATGCACATGTGTGTGTATGTGTTTATGTGTAAACCTTACCTCTGGGTTGGGGGGGAAGGGTTGAGAAGGAGAGGAGTGTGATCAAGAAGGGTCCATGGGGACATAACTGTACTGTTTATTTTTCATTTCTTAAACCAGATGAAGCGTAAAGTGGTGATTAAGATATTTTTTCAGAGAAGGCAATNCTGGGTTGGGGGGGAAGGGTTGAGAAGGAGAGGAGTGTGATCAAGAAGGGTCCATGGGGACATAACTGTACTGTTTATTTTTCATTTCTTAAACCAGATGAAGCGTAAAGTGGTGATTAAGATATTTTTTCAGAGAAGGCAATGGCAACCCACTCCAGTATTCTTGCCTGGAAAATCCCGTGGACGGAGGAGCCTGGTAGGCTGCAGTCCATGGGGTTGCTAAGAGTTTGGCACTACTGAACAACTTCACTTTCACTTTTCACTTTCGTGCATTGGAGAAGGAAATGGCAACCCACGCCAGTGTTCTTGCCTGGAGAATCCCAGGGATGGGGGAGCCTAGTGGGCTGCCGTCTATGGGGTGGCACAGAGTTGGACACAACTGAAGCAAATTAGCAGCAGCAGCAGCAAGATATTTTTTAAAAATTATGTGCATCTTTATTTTCCCATATATTTAAAGACTTTTTTTAAGTGTTGTGGAGAACATTGGAGATGTTGGATACAAGGTTTTTTAAAAATATGAAAAGATGTTTTTTAACAAAAGAAAAAATAAAACTGAGCAATAACTACAGGGGTAAAGTATTGAAACTGGTTTTTCAGCTGCTCCACGGCANAACATTGGAGATGTTGGATACAAGGTTTTTTAAAAATATGAAAAGATGTTTTTTAACAAAAGAAAAAATAAAACTGAGCAATAACTACAGGGGTAAAGTATTGAAACCGGTTTTTACTAAAAGAAATATAAATTTAGATAAGATACTTTTTTCCTAGCCCATTGAAAAAAATTAAAAATTATAGTAATCAGTACTGGCTAAAGCATAGTGAATTAGTCTCTCATACACTGCTGGAAATAAAGATTATTTCAGACTTTCTGGACAAAAACTTTGTGTACAGATCAAGACAAAATATTTCCACTTGTTGCTATTTATTGTTTGAAAGTAACCATGGGGAAACACAGAGTTTTTATTAAAGAATGTTCACTGCAATTGTATTTTACAGGAAAATTAGAAACATCTATGTCTTGCAATTGGAATTTAGTTAAATGTATGATGGCGTGTTCATAAAATAGAAGTCTGTGTAGGACTGAAACATCATGTTTTTTAATGACATAGAAAACATAGGTGACATAGGATTATGTTTTAAAAAGCATGGTAAAGACTGTGCATATAAACATGATCCCACTTTCATAAGCGACAAGTAGAATCTGAGTGTGGATGTGGTGGGAGAGCTGTCTGGGATTGTGTGTCACCTCCTGAGATGTAAGCAAGCCTGGGCAGGCTTAAGGGACTGGCGGGTGGCCTTCTGGGCTTCTTTCAGTTTGCTTAGGGGAATGAAGGAACCTCCTAGAAAACAATTCATTCTAAGGGAAAAGGGAGTCGTGAGAAACAAATTTGACTGTAAGACAAAACCTTAGGGAGAGAGGCTGCAGTAGCTCTGAGCCTGGAGGGTGTCGTCCTGCATCTGTCCTGGCTCCATCTCCGTGGACTTAGGGCTTGTCTTGGGAAACAGAGGACAGTATGCAAAGTGGAAGGATCTGCTCAAGTAAAGACTGCACAGCCTGGGGAGCACGCATGACACTTTCAGTGTGCCCACAACAAATGGAAGATAAATAGGAAGAGAGCTTTCTTTGCTGCTTTTTCTGTTGGCCTGCACCCAACTTGGAGTTTTGAAGGCATTCAATGTGTCTTGATAGTCAAAAGCAGTCAAGCTCTGCGGAAACAGCACTGGGGCTTGGGGCCTGCCATGTGGATGTTGCCTGGGCACCTGTATGCACTCTCTGGAAATCACAGAAACATCCTGGGAGCAGGGCAAGACTTTCCAAGGGGCTGAGGTCTGCAGTTCAGCAAAACAGTACTGCTGAAGTGACTATATTTAACTCCCTACTGGGGTGGTTTCATGTGTGTGTGAGTGTGTGTGTGCGCACATGTATCCCAAGAAAATAAACCCAGATATTATTGGTACTTATTATTATAGCTGATCTCAATTTTTTCCTTTTGTGTGTAGATTGTGATAGTGTCAGCATCAGATTAAGTGNGCGACGTGCGGGCGCTGGCCCTGCCCTGTCCCGCCGCTTCCCCCGCGCCCCTGGACTGCGCCGCGGAGCACGGGCAGCGCCTTCGCGGCCTCGCTGCCCTGCCGTGCACACCCCTGGGCAGGGCTGGCCATGCAGGGGCGTGGGCAGCGCTGGCCTGCTCTCTGCGTGTCTGCGTGGAGATGCGGGGTGGAAACCAGAGAAGCTGGGGCTGCCGGGGCTCGCAGAGTGGCCATGCTAGGGCTTGAGGCAGATTCCCAGCTCGTGAGTGACAGTCCTCGACTCTTGGGCCGGGACTGAAGCAGGGGTTTAGGAGGACTGTTACTGTCAGGTAACAGGAAAGCCGGCCAGGAGTGGAGGCCACCACTGGTCTGGCCCCTGAGGCTGCCCCCAGCCGCCCGCAGCGTGGGCTCCTGGCTGCTCGCTCCTGCTCTGGCCATTACTTTCTGACGTAGACACTGGGACAGAGAGAAGAACTCGCGGCCTGCTCTGTGGGGCCCGGCTGCGGCTGCAGGGGCTGTGCTGTCTTGCGGGGGCCGCCCCGGTTTCCACCCCCAGCATCATCCCCCAGGGCGGTCAGCTGGGGAGGAGATGCCGCAGAGAGCTCTACAGACCCGGCAGGCTCCCTTCGGGTCCAGGGAGAGGCTGTGCGCCTCCTTACTCAGGCTCAGGGCGTCCCTCACCTCTCCTCCCGTGATCACAGCCCCTCTCCCCTCCACCCTCCCATTCCTGCCTCCGCTCCAGAGCCCTGGGCTGAGGCCTCCCATCCCCCAGGGTGGCGCTCACAGGGCTCTAGGCCCCCTCTGGTGGGGCGTCCGGTGCCCCCAACCCGGCCTCATCCTGAGTAAGGAGGGGTCTGTCCTCCCTGGACCTTGGCCACAGCGGCTCGCCCTGCAGGTGGCCCACACGTCTGTCTGTTTCTGTGTCTGT
>SJYV01006996.1:682903-791815 GCA_006410875.1 Neotragus pygmaeus
TGATGCTAAAGCTGAAACTCCAGTACTTTGGCCATCTCATGAGAAGAGTTGACTCATTGGAAAAGACTCTGATGCTGGGAGGGATTGGGGGCAGGAGGAGAAGGGGACGACAGAGGATTAGATGGCTGGATGGCAACACGGACTCCACGGACATGAGTCTGAGTGAACTCTGGGAGATGGTGATCAACAGGTGCTGGGATTCATGAGGTCACGGAGCGTTGGACACAACTGAGCTACTGAACTGAACTGAAAGAGGATACAAATTACATATGTTCAAAAGGTATCAAGGTAATACATTTAGAATATATAAAGTACACACAGTCTTTGTCTTAGGGAGTACCATATTAAGAATCTTTACTGGTTGAGATTTTTAACTTTCAGAATATCTATTGTTTATGGAGGAACTGAGCCTTCACTCTACCTCAAGGCCAATGCAGGAGACACAAGTTCGATCCCTGGGTCGGGAAGATCCCCTGCAGAAGGAAATGGCAACCCACTCCAGTATTCTTGCCCGAGAAATTCCATGGACAGAGGAGCCTGTTGGGCTACAGTCCATGGGATTGCAAACAGTTGGACACGACTGAGCAACTAAACAACCACAAATATTAAATACTATTAATACCAAAATAAGTATATTAGTATTAAGATTAAATAATATTTGTTTTTCAAATGTTAGTAGAAAATCAAAATAGATCCCATGCTTTTTCAAATGGTCATCTTTCCAAATGCTTACAAGGGTTTTTTTCTGTTCAAGTCTCTATTCTTCTTGGTCAAATGTGGTAAATGTATTAGTCAGAACAGGTTATGCTACACTGCAGCAACCTAACACTAAATTTTTGAAGCTTAACATGGTAAGAGTTTATTCGGGTTCACGTCATACTTTGAGATGGGTCAGACAGCCATTTCTGGCTCTCTACATAGCTAGTAGCTATGCTATATGGAGGATGTGTCTTCTAAAATTATCAGATGAAAGGACTAGTGGAATGAGCAGGATATTTTTAGGTGCCAGACCCTGAAAATGGCTTATGTCACTTGTATTCTCATTCATTTGACGAGATCTCGGTCTCATGGTCTCAATCTAATAGCAGAAAGTCTCAGTGTCCAGGAAGAAAATATAGGAAGTAAAATAGCATTTTTCTACCCTAGTAGTTTTATTTTTCCAGGAAAATCATCTAGTTTCTCTTGATTTTCAAGTTCATTACCACAGAATTGCACATAATGTTCTTTTATAATCATTTAAATTGTATCCCTATCTCTAATTTTATCTGTTTTGTCATTCTTAATTTTGCGCGTTTTATTTTATCCCTTTCATCCTAATTTGTGCTTATCTGCTATTTGATTGGTCTTTACAAAACACAAGCTTTTACTCTTATTTATCTTTCCATTGATATCACAAATAATTATTGAGTGCTATTCTAAGTAAGTGAACATTTTGTGGCAATAGGTAAAAGAAAGTTCCTGCTCAGGAGGAACTTGGTCTCCTGCCTGCTTTTAGGTTATTTGTTGTCCTCATAGCATAAGTTGCATGCTTTTCTCATTTATCTTTAATCTTTCTTTTTATTTTTAATAAAAGCCTCTAAGGCTATAAAATTTCTTTTTTCTTAACTGTGTTCTATAGGTTTGGGTATCATGACTTCTCATTTTCCTTTTTAGCTCATTTTCTATCCTTCAGTTAAGATTTCTATTTTGATTTAGGATTTTTTTTAATAGCACATTTTAATTGCCAAGTAGTTAAGTTTTTTTGATGATGATTTATTTTTTCTCTCTGTGTTGAATTATTATCAGAGAATGTAAGTCTATAATCTCTCCTTTATAGAATTATTGTTTTCTTTGTGGCCAAGAACATGATTAATTTTTAGACATGTTCTGTGGATTTAAGCAGAGAATATATGTTCTCTGATGTAAGACATAGTTTTTTATAGCTTGTTGATTGCATTATTAAAATAATCTATGTCTTTCCTTATTTTTTGTTTACTTGAGCTATCAAATTCCAGAAAAGTTACATTAAATTCTTCCACTATATTTCTTTAAAGACCTAACTATACTTATAAACCTATTTATGTATTGATAGATATGCTATTTTGTGCATAAATTATGCGACAAAACTTTTCTGAATCTAGGCAGATTGTATCTCTTGCCATTAAATAATGTTTCAATTTAATGTTTTTGGTCTTATTGTTTATTGATAGTTTCACATTTGCATTCTATTTGTATTTACCTGCTATATCTTTGCCCATGTCTTCATTTTCAGTGTTTCTTTGCAACTTTGTTTCAGATGAATTTCATATTTAAATTATTTTTAATAATGGCCATGATAAAAAAAATTGCATTAGCATTGATATTCTTAATTTTATTCTTTCCATTATGTTGTATGTTTTCTGGATATTTTACCTTGTTGTCGTTATTTCCTCTCTTCATTACCTAGTCTGTCAATGTCAAATTTTTCTTTATTGCTTTTTAAAATTTGATAATTTAGAATTTCTTCTCATATTTAACTTCTGCTTGCGATTAAGCCTATCAGTTCAGTTCAGTTGCTCAGTCGTGTCCGANTGTCGTTATTTCCTCTCTTCATTACCTAGTCTGTCAATGTCAAATTTTTCTTTATTGCTTTTTAAAATTTGATAATTTAGAATTTCTTCTCATATTTAACTTCTGCTTGCGATTAAGCCTATCAGTTCAGTTCAGTTGCTCAGTCGTGTCCGACTCTTTGCGACCCCGTGAAGTGTAGCCTGCCAGGCCTCCCTGTCCATCACCAACTGCCAGAGTTCACCCAAACTCATGTCCATTGAGTCAGTGATGCTATCCAACCATCTCATCCCATGTCGTCCCCGTCTCCTGCCTTCAATCTTTCCTAGCATCAGGATCTTTTTAAATGAGTCAGCTCTTTGCATTACGTGGCCAAAATACTGGACTATCAGCTGCACCATTAAGCCCATAGCTATATTTACCTATTATGAGCATATAAAAGCTCTATTTAATCCTATATATTTTATTTTTTTATTTCTCTTTTTCCCATACCTGAGTATTAGAATATTTTTGTTTCCCCAGTCTCCCATATGTTCTATTATTTATTCTCAAATTTCAGGAATTTCAACATGATAGTCAAACTGTATAAATGAGGACATTTGTAAAGTTCATGTGATTTGTTTCCTTTTTTCTCATTGATCATGGTTACTGCATATAATTGTCTGGTTTTCTCATTATTTAATGTGAGAGGGTAAACCAAGTTCCTCTAAATCCAACATGGTTAGAAATGAAAGTGTGTCTCTCTCTATTATTACAGTAATCTTTCCTAAAATTTGGTAAACCTCATTAATTCGTACCTCCAGTCTCTTGCTACTCAGGGAAACTTCATCTCATAATTTAATTTCTCCTTCCAGTTTGCCTCCTTCTGAGTTCCAGAAGTCTCAGATATTGAGTTAATCCCTTGTTGGGTTTCCTGAGTCTGTCCTCATATTTTCCTTTCCCTCGTTGATTCCACCTCTTTGTATTTTGTTCTGTGTTCTGATATGTTTTTTCCCAGTAGATTTTTTGCACTACTAATTTTCTTCTTAACAGTAAACATACCCTACAGTAAGTTGTTTGCCTGACTGTGGTTTTGGGTTTCCTCAGCACTTCACCTGGGTCAAGCTGTGGGGTCTAAGGAGCAGAAGAAACAACCAAAGGGTATGAGACAGAGAAGAATCTTTCTGTCATAAGAAAGTAGCAAACAACTCCTTTCTACACAATGAGGAAAAAAAAGAAATTTGGATGGCTATCATTATGGATGCATTGACTTTTTTCTGAAATCCCATGGTGGACAGTCTTGGGAGAGAAGTAAAACTTTGGATTTCTTACTCTGGGTAGGCTAAGAGGATACTGACAGGTTCTGAATAGAGAACAAGTAAGTGTCACCGGGTGATAAGTATTTCAAAGTAAGCCCAGAGCTAGCCCAGTCATAGGCAGGGTATTCTTACATGGAGAATCCCATGGACAGAGGCGCCTGGAGGGCTATACTCCAGTTCAGTTCAGTTGCTCCATTGTGTCCAACTCTTTGCGACCCCATGCACTGCAGCACGCCAGGCCTCCCTGAACATCACCAACTCCCAGAGTGTACTCAAACTCATGTCCTTTGAGTCGCTGATGCCATCCAACCATCTCATCCTTTGTCGTCCCCTTCTCCTCCCATCTTCAATCTTTCTGAGTATCAGGTCTTTTCCAGTGAGTCGGTTCTTTGCATCAGGTGGCCAAAGTATTGGAGTTTCAGCTTCAGCGTTAATCTTACCAATGAATATTCAGGACTGATTTCCTTTAGGATGGACTGGTTGAATCTCCTTGCAGTCCAAGGGACTCTCAAGAGTCTTCTCCAACACCACAGTTCAAAAGCATCGATTCTTCGGTGGTCAGCTTTCTTTATAGTCCAACTTTACAATCCATACATGACTACTGGAAAAACCATAGTTTTGACTGTATGGACCTTTGTTGGCAAGGTAATGGCACTGCTTTTTAATATACTATCTGGGTTGGTCATTGGAGAAGGCAATGGCAACCCACTCTGGTACTCTTGCCTGGAAAATCCCATGGACGAAGGAGCCTGGTAGGCTGCCACGGGGTAGGCTGAGCGACTTCACATTCACTTTCACTTTCACTTTTCAGTTTCATGCATTGAAGAAGAAAATGGCAATCCACTCCAGTGTTCTTGCCTGGAGAATCTCAGGGACGGCAGAACCTGGTGCGCTGCCGTCTATGGGGTTGTGCAGAGTCAGACTCAACTGAAGTGACTTAGCAGCAGCAGCAGCAGGTTGGTCATAACTTTCCTTCCAAGGAGTAAGCGTCTTTTAATTTCATGGCTGCAGTGACCATATGCAGTGATTGTGGAGCCCCCCAGAAATAAAGTCTGTCACTGTTTCCACAGTTTACCCATCTGTTTGCCATGAAATGATGGAACCAGATGCCATGATCTTAGTTTTCTGAATGTTGAGTTTTAAGCCAATTTTTTCACTCTCCTCTTTCACTTTCATCAAGAGACTCTTTAGTTTTTCTTCACTTTGTGCCATAAGGGTGGTATCATCTGCATATGTGAGGTTATTGATATTTCTCCTGGAAATCTTGATTCCAGCTTGTGCTTCATCCAGCCTGGCATTTCTCATGATGTACTTTGGATATAAGTTAAATAAGCAAGGTGACAATATACAGCCTTGATGCACTCCTTTCCTTATTTGGAACCAGTCTGTTGTTCCATGTCCAGTTCTAACTGTTGCTGCCTGACCTGCATACAGATTTCTCAGGAGGCAGGTAAGGTGGTCTGATATTCCTGTCTCTTTCAGAATTTTCCACAATTTGTTGTGATCCACACAGTCAAAGGCTTTGGCATAGTCAATAAAGTAGATGTAGATGTTTTTCTGGAACTCTCTTGCTTTTTCGATGATCCAGTGTATGGGAGCAGTTTGATCTCGGGGTCCTCTGCCTTTTCTAAATCCAGCTTGAACATCTGGAAGTTCACAGTTCATGTATTGTTGAAGCCTGGCTTGGAGAATTTTGAGCATTACTTTACTAGCATGTGAGATGAGTGCAATTGTGCAGTAGTCGAGCATTCTTTGCCATTGCCTTTATTTGGGATCAGAATGAAAACTGACCTTTTTCTGTTCTATGGCCACTGCTGAGTTTTCCAAACTTGCTGGCATATTGAGTGCAGCACTTGCACAGCATCATCTTTTAGGATTTGAGAAAGCTCAACTGGAATCCCATCACCTCCACTAACTTTGTTCGTAGTGATGCTTCCTAAGGCCCACTTTACTTCTCATCCTAGGATACCTGGCTCTATGTGAGTGATCACACATAGGGTGTGATCATGAAGATNGCATCATCTTTTAGGATTTGAGAAAGCTCAACTGGAATCCCATCACCTCCACTAACTTTGTTCGTAGTGATGCTTCCTAAGGCCCACTTTACTTCTCATCCTAGGATACCTGGCTCTATGTGAGTGATCACACATAGGGTGTGATCATGAAGATCTTTTTTGTATAGTTCTTCTGTGTATTCTTGCCACCTTTTCTTAATATCTTCTGCTTCTGTTGGTCCATACCATTTCTGTCATTTATTGTGCCCATCTTTGCATGAAATGTTCCCTTGGTATCTGTAATTTTCTTGAAGAGATCTCTAGTTTTTCCCATTCTATTGTTTCCTCTCTTTCTTTGCCTTGATCACTGAAGAAGGCTTTCTTATCTCTCCTTGCTATTCTTGGGAACTCTGCATTCAAATGGGCATATCTTTCCTTTTCTCCTTTGCCTTTCGCTTCTCTTCTTTTCACAGCTATCCTCCTCAGACAACCATTTGACCTTTTTGCATTTCTTTTTCTTGGGGATGGTCTTGATCCCTGCCTCCTGTACAGTGTCATGAACCTCCCTCCATAGTTCTTCAGGCACTCTGTCTATCAGATCTAATCCCTTGAATCTATTTCTCACTTCCACTGTATAATCATTAGGTCATACCTGAACCCACTCCAGTATTCTTGTCTGGAGAATCCCAGGGACAGAGGAGCCTGGTAGGCTGCTGTCTATGGGATCACACAGGGTCGGACACGACTGAAGCGACTTAACAGCAGCAGCATACTTGAATGGGCTAGTGGTTTTCCCTACTTTCTTCAATTTAAATCTGAATTTTGCACTAAGGAGTTCATGATCTGCACCACAGTCAGCTCCCAGTCTTGTTTTTGCTCACTGTATAAAGCTTCTCTATTTTTGGTTGCAAAGAATATAATCAATCTGATTTCAGTATTGACCATCTGGTGATGTCCATGTGTAGACCCTTCAGGTGGAAATAACCCAAATGTCTACAATCAGATGAATGGATAATTAAAATGTGATACATATACACAGTGGTGTATTATTCAGCCTTAAAAAGGAAATTCTGACACCTGCTACCAAACAGATGAATCTTGAAAACATTATAGTAAGTGAAAAAGTCAGATGCAAAAGAGCAAATATTATGATTCCACTTTAGAGTAGTCAAATTGATAGGACAGAAAGTAAAATAATGTTTTCCGAAACTGATGGGGAATTCCTGTTTAATGGGCAGAGATTCAGTTTAGGATGATGACAAATTCTGGAGATGAATGATGGTGATGGTTGCATGGCAATGTGAATATACTTAATGCCACTGAACTGTACACCTGAAATGCTTAAAATGATAACTTTTGTTATGTACACTTTACCATAATAAAAAAAATACAGTGGTAATATGTATGTAACAATATTATATATATATATATAATAGACATTATATACATTAAAAGTTATATATGTATAATTTTCAAAGAGTTACACTAACTGTTCAATTTTACTGACCCTAAAACTGCTCTTAAAAAATAAAGTCTTTTTTTAAAACACAGTTTGTCTAAATTTTAGCTTGTGGTGGCAAAGGGTATGCAGAGAAGTACTACAAAAGACAGAAATATGTGTAGGAAAAGACCTAAGTCTCCTGAAACAGTTAACTGGGAAAAAGAACAAAGGAAGGTAATTATACGGTTACATTGTCATTCAAGGCTATTTGACATTTTTTCCCGGAGATAATGTCAGATCCCTGGTATGAATGACAGGGAAAGCAGGATTCGAATGTGACCTATTAGCCTACAGAGTTCACACTAAATATGCCTCTTTAAAAAAAAAAAAAAAGCTTTATTGAGGTATAATTGATACAAAACCCTGCACATATTTAATATATACAACTTGGTGTCTTTGGACACATACATATACCACAGTAAAGGTAATAAACATATTCATCATCTGAAAAAGCTTTCTCATCCCTTCCCACCTTGTGTGTGTGTGTGTGTGTGTGTGTGGTAAAAATGCTTAGCATGAGATCTACCTACTACTACTAAGTCGCTTCAGTCATGTCCGACTCTATGAGATCTACCTACTTAGCATTAATTTTTAGTGCACAGTCCAGTACTGTTAGCTACAGGCAATACAGGTAAGTGCATCTCTAGAATGCATTCATTTTGCATAACTGAAATCTTATACCCACTGAACATCAACTCCCCATTTGCCGCACCCCCAGCCCCTGGGAACCATCTTTCTACTCTCTATTTCTATGAATTTGATTATTTTAGGTACCTCAGAAAACTAAGATCATGGCATCTGGTCTCATCACTTCATGGGAAATAGATGGGGAAACAGTGTCAAACTTTATTTTGGGGGGCTCCAAAATCACTGCAGATGGTGATTGCAGCCATGAAATTAAAAGATACTTACTCCTTGGAAGGAAAATTATGACCAACCTAGACAGCATATTGAAAAGCAGAGACATTATTTTGCCAACAAAGGTCCGTCTAGTCAAGGCTATGGTTTTTCCAGTAGTCATGTATGGTTGTGAGAGTTGGACTGTGAAGAAAGCTGAGCGCCGAAGAATTGATGCTTTTCAACTGTGGTGTTGGAGAAGACTCTTGAGAGTCCCTTGGACTGCGAGGAGTTCCAACCAGTCCATTCTAAAGGAGATCAGCCCTGGGTGTTCATTGAAAGGACTGATGCTAAAGCTGAAACTCCAATTCTTTGGCCACCTCATGCAAAGAGTTGACTCATTGGAAAAGACTGATGCTGGGAGGGATTGGGGGCAGGAGGAGAAGGGGACGACAGAGGGTGAGATGGCTGGATGGCATCACCGACTCAATGGACATGAGTTTGGGTGAATTCCAGGAGTTGGTGATGGACAGGGAGGTCTGGTGTGCTGCAATTCATGGGGTTGCAAAGAGTTGGACATGACTGAGCAACTGAACTGAACTGAGGTACCTCATACAAATGGAATCATGCAATATTTGTCATTTTATTTAAATAGATATGGCTTGTTTCACTTATCAAAATATTAGGATGGCTATTATAAAAAACAAAAATATTGTTGGTGAGAATGTGGGGAAATTAGAACTCTCTTACACTGTTGGTGGAAATGTAAACTGGTACAGCCAGTACCACAACAATACAGAGATTTCTCCTAAAATTAAAAATAGAACTACTGTGCCATATAATTCAACAATCTTATGCCTGAGCATCTATCCAAAAGAACTGAAATCAGGATCTCAAAGAGATATCTGCAATTTCATGTTCATTGCAGCACTATTCACTATAAGCAATTTATGGAAACAACACAGCTGCCCATTGACAGATGAAAGGATAATGGAAATGTGATATATATGATGGAACATTATTTGACCTCCGTAAAAAAGAGAGTAATTTTTCCATATGCAACAACGTGGATGAACCTGACTAGGGAGCGCTGAAGGGGTTTCTTTCATAAGGGCATTAATTCCACTCATGAACCCTCCACCCTCATGACTGAGCATCTCCCAAATGTCCCACCTTTTAATATACCCTGTTGGGAATAAGGATTTCAAAATATAAATTTTGAGGCAGGAGGATACAAACATGCAAACCATAACTTCCTCTAATGGATAGATTTCTTGAAGGTGCTGCTACGGAAGGCCTCCCGCTGTCGTGGCCCACATTTAGGCAATACCTCTAATCCCGCAGGCTATATAGGCTTCATCCATTAGTTCCAGAGCATCACCAGAACTTCCTTCCAGGAAGTGCTATTGAACCTGATTCAACAAATATCTAAGCTAGGCCCACATAGCCTAACTGTAGTCCTCCAGAGCTACATATGAGTCCCTGTCTGCTATTGCTAAAAAAGCAGGAAATCTTCAGTACATCTCTTTCCCCCTCTTGCTCAACCACCTTGGGCTGCTCCAGGTACAGCTTCTCCATCAAGCTTCATGCTCCTTACCTTCTGGAAGCATACGTTAACTTCTCTAAGAGGTTCGCATACAGGCCCCTCTCCAGCTTGGCTTAAGGTAAAGAGGGAATGACAAGACACCATTTTCCCCTCTGGACAAAGTGTAGTCAGGGAAACCCCAAAGTTTGCAACAAGCTTCTCCAAAGAAATTCTCTCTTTCTCTCTTTCTGCATCTTTAACTTCAAAAAGGTGCCTTTAGGTGAAGAATGAAATAGGCATTTAAGTAACCAGTTTTAATACGGGCAGGCTAGTACCTCCCCTTAGGAGAAGGCGATGGCACCCTACTCCAGTACTCTTGCCTGGAAAATCCCATGGATGGAGGAGCCTGGTAGGCTGCAGTCCATGGGGTCGCTAAGAGTCAGACACGACTAAGCAACTTCACTTTCCCTTTTCCCTTCCATGCATTGGAGAAGGAAATGGCAACCCACTCCAGCGTTCTTGCCTGGAGAATCCCAGGGACTGGGGAGCCTGGTGGGCTGCCGTCTATGGGGTTGCACAGAGTCGGACACAATTGAAGCGACTTAGCAGCAGCAGCAGCAGCCGCAGTACCTCCCCTTAGAAGATCAAAGATTTTAGAAACCACTGTTTTGTTGCTGGTCTTTGTTACCTCAGGCAAAAACTCAGATGAATTATCTCCACATGAAATAGAGTGTTTTAGTTTATACTGTTTTTAAAATTATTGGCCCAGGTAATATATTTTAAAACATGTTACTTCCATTTCCTGCTTTCCTTCTCCCCTCACAGTTTTGGTGCCTTAGAAATGTCTGAAAATTTAGAAAAGTAACAGCGAAATACTAATTACCTTGTCGTAAAACAAAAACAGAACTTTTTTCCTCTCTAGCTTGACAAATCATTCAAGAACTCTCTCCACTTCATGAGTAAGAACAAATGTTATATTGGTAGATACAAATATAAAACATAATTAAATCTTACTTAACTGGAACATTTTGAATGAACCACTCTCTTAAATTGAATTTCCAGGTTAAGCAGCAACCCCTTTTTGTTTCAACGTTCATCATTAAATATCTTTCTTATATTCCTCAGTTGCCTTACATTCCTCATAGAATCAGGAGATAGGCAAGTCCCTCCTCATCTCCTGATTTGCTTTCCACGATTTCATTTACTCATGGACAACTGCGATCTGAAAATATTAAATGGAAAAATTGCAGAAAGGAGCAATTCATGAGTTTTAAATTGTGTGCCATTCTGAGTAGAGTGATGAAATCTCGCACGGTCTTTCTATGTCCCACCCAGGAAGTGAGTCACCTTTTTGTTCAGGGTATTCCCTCCTGCCCCACAATAGTCATTTAGCAGCCATCTCCATTATCAGATCCACTGTCTTGGTATCATGGTGCTTGTGTTCAAGTCACTCTTATTGTATTTAGTGGCCTCGAAGCACAAGAGTAGCGATGCTGGCAATTTAGATATGCCTAAGTATTTCCTTTAAGTGAAAAGGTGACAGTTCTGGACTTCATAAGGAGAGATAAACACTCTTGCTGAGATTGCTAAATTCTACAGTAAAAATGAATCTTCTATCTATGAAATAGTGGAGACAGTAAAAGAAATTTGTGCTAGTTTTGCTGTTATACAAACAGCAAAAGAAATGGCCACAGTGAGTGAGAATTGCTTATTTTGGATGGAAAAGACATTAAACTTGTACAATAAGATGCTTCCAGAGAGAGACCACACAACATTCACATACCTTTCATCACATTGTATTGCTATATTGCTCTATTTTGAGTTATGGCTTAACCTCTTACTGTGCATTCATGCTGAGTTGCTTCAGTAGTGTCTGACTCTTTGCAACCCTATGGACTGTAGCCCATCAGGCAACTCTGTCCATGGGCCAGACAAGAATACTGGAGTGGGTTGCCATGCTTTCCTTCAGAGGATCTTCCTGACCCAGAGATCAAACCTGTGTCTTTTATGACTCCTGCATTGGAGTTCTTTACTTCTAGTGCCACCTGGGAAGCCCAGTCTCTTTAATGTGACTAATTATAAATTAAATTTTATCATAGGTATGTATGCAAAGGAAAAAAAACATAGCCTATATAAAGTTTTCAGCAGGGCATCCACTGGGAGTCTTAGGATCTACTGTGGAAAAGGCAAGGACTATTGTATATGAATGAAATAAAATTAAAATACATGTCATTGCCACCTTTCTATGGCTTATAGTAACATAATTTAGTGGTTGGGAATTATAGGAAATATCAGATAATCATCGTACCTCTGGCCTTCCTCTTTTGACATTATCTGGGTCTGGAGGTACCAATACTACACAGGAAAGTAAAGCAGCAGGATAGAGTAGACATCGTTCCTGAGCAGCTAGGGCTAAAATCAAGTGCTTCGTCTCAAACCAGGTGCCGCTTTGTACATGACAATATGGAGAACCCAACTGGACCCTGGGTCCTGTCTTGGGAGACAACTGGGTGAGAAGACTGGCAGAATGATACACTGCCAGTCACATATGTTAATAACATAAAGCCAATATACACATGTTCTCCTGTATTCTCTTGTATTCTATATTATCTTATATTCCTGTATTCTCCTGTATTCCATTACATTATTTCATGCCAGTGGCCAGACTTAAATTCCTTGATCAGCAATTTTGGGGAAAGATACCTGAGGTCAGCATTTTTTGGGTAATGCCCATTGAAGGGCTTTTGCAATGTGGCTCTAGAGACAATGAGGAAGAGTGATTCTTGGAGACTGACAAGAAGAAGAGGAAGTTCTGTAGACTGGGAATGAGAAAGGGGCCAAGGGTCCCTGGCAGTTTCTCAGGGGTGGTGAAGGTCTGAGGAAGGGTGACGGTTTGGATACCTCAGCAGGAGGAATCTAGGCATGGGTTTCTAGCTTAGGCAAAGAAGCCTGTCCTTCCACCATGATGAGTTGTTATAAAACCTCACAGGTTTCTGAGAGCTGAATTTTCTTTCTTTTTCTAGGTTTCCCAGTGGAAGCCATGGTTACTGTAAGCAAAGTTCTAAGGTGGGTGGCAATGTCAAAGATGGCCAGCTACATGTGTGGATGACTAGGTGGCTTGTCAGAGATCTAGAGAGATCTGCCTACAACTAGTTGTCTCCCCAGCGGGTGTAGCTTATACTGAATGGTAATTAAGTCAATTGAACTTTTCATCTTGGGGATCTTAAGTGTGAAATACTAGAGTTAATTATTAGTAGTAAAGGCAGAACTTTATCTATTCATTTATTCAATAGACACTTCTTGAACTTATACTGGTTTTCAAATACACTGCTAGGTGATGAGAATATAGTCAGTGAATAAAACAAAACAATTTTCTGCCTTCCCAGTACTCATATTCTAGTGGTAGAGACAAACATTATTATGTCTAATTGATTTGAAGACATGCATTTTTTCACATTTTAAATTTCTGGAAAAAATGGAATGCATTTTACAGTCATTGGCCTCTGATAACCACAGTTGGACAGAGAGCAGTCAGAGTCATTTTTCTGTGTGAACTTAGTTATCTGTTTGTAACTATAAACACAATTGAATTACATTCATTGTTGGTACTGAATATGTGGACTTTAAATGCTATTTAAAATATCTTCAAAATGTGGTATTCTGATATAGCTGAAAAAGAAAAGTTATTGGTAGACATCTAGGCTCAGAAATAGAGCAATGAGACATAAATTTGATATTAGAGAAGCAAGTAATATTATTTGAAGAATGACCACAATTCCATATTTCTTGCTTTATGAGTCCTAGAAAAGAAAGCCACTCACAAGTAGATGAAGCTGTGTTCCATTTTATTAGTGAGATAGTGTGTGGAAAAACAGTGACATTGAGTATGAGATGAAGAATATATCAGAATATTGAATTCTGATTGTAAAGATGTCTTAGATATAATTTAATTGATTTATTTTGCTTATAGTTTCATTTTTTGTGTGTGAAGGATATATGATTTTTTTAAAAGTCTAAATAAGCCTAAAAGACCAATTCCAATGAGTATAAAATAAAAATCCTAAGCGATAAGAAAGATGACATGATTTTATTTGTCAGAGTTTCTCTTTTTCGATGGGTATATAAAATAATGGCACATGTTTCAACTGATAACATCTTAGAGTCACTGAAATTCACTAGCTATATAATGTCAGTGCTAAGTGCCACAAGAGAAATAAAGTAGATAAGAGGATAGAGAGTAATGGACAGATTATGCTATTTTGGGATGTGGTGTTCAAGTAAGTTTTTTCTAGTAAAGAGACGTTTGAGCAGAAATTTGAAATAAGTGAGAAAATGAGTCATGCAGGGGAGGGCTTTTCCACATGGAAGGAACTTCAAAAGCAAATGTTCTGTGGGACGAGCATGTGTGGTGTGTTTGAGGAATCAGGAAGAGTTTTCTGTGTTTGGAGCATAGTGGGGAAGTGGGAGAGTGAACTCAGAGAGGTGGTGGAGCATGTACATTACGGGAGTCTTTGTAGACCATGGCAAGGACCTGGGATTTTATACACATTATGTAAGTCCTTGTAGAGCATAGCAAGGAACTAGGATTTTTTTTCTAAGTGTGATGGCAAATCACTGAGGATTTTTAACGCTCAGAATGCTGCATGGGGAAGAGAACAGGGGGCAAGTTAGAAGATTGTTACAGTAAACCGTGGAAGACATTATGGCAGCTTGTAATGGAATGTTTGTGGAGATGGTGGCTTTTGAATACATTTAGTAGGTAAAACCCACAGGATTTATTGATGATTATTTATGAGGATGTCAGAGAAAGAAGGAATAGGGGATGGTTCCATGGTTTTGGGTGTGAACACCTCTTTAATTGTGGTGACCTTATTGAAATAGGCAAGATTGCAGGATAATTAGGACCTACACAGGGTTTCGGGGAGCGAATTGGTAGATTAAGAATTTGTTTTGGACTTGTTAAACTTAAGCATCTAAGAGAAACAGTTAAGTACACAGTCATATATAAGAATCTTTGTTTGGGGGAGACTAAGGCAGTAGAAATACATTCAGGAGTCATCAGAGTGTGGATGGTATTTAAAGTCATCACATAGGATGAGATCACGATAGAAGTGAATAAAGAGGACTGAAGAGAGGCACATAGGCAGTGACACAGGGAGTAAATTAGGAGGATTTGGAAGTCAGGTGGAGAAAGTGTTTCAAGAAGACGAGACTAATTAACTATGTCAAATGTTGATGAGATTCAGTTAAGATGAGGCTTCAGAATTGTCCACTGGATTAAGCAATGTGGTGGTCATCAACAGCTTTGACAAAAACAGTTTCAGGGAAGAGGTGGGACTAGAACTTGACTAGGGTAGAGTCAACATAAAATGAGAGGTGGAAGGTGAAGAAAGTGAGACTGAGGAAAGACAGTGCATGTGAATTTTTGAGGGAGAAAAAAGAAACAAGGCAGATATTGGAGGAAGACATGAGGTTAAGAAGATTTTTATTCTTTCTGCTCCTTTTAAAAATTATGGGAGTTACTACAATGTTTAGTTATGCCTGATGATATGAATGCTCTAATAGAGAAAGGAAATTGAAAGAGAGATATCAAAGTGTAGGCAAAAGAGATGGGATTCCCTCTATACAAGGAGAGTTTGTATAGGAGCCTTAGACAGAAAAATGACTGTGGTCCAGAACCAAGTAATATTGAGAGACAATTCATGGTTTTGCACATTTTGAAAACAGAGGCACTGACTCTTTTCTAGAATGTTGGTATAATGAACTGTCTTGGAAAACTGTGATTTTTGTCTCTCTCTGTAGAAAAAGGTAGGCTAACTTGCTACCTATTATAAAAGATATGGGCCCTAGTCTGAGGATTCCTTTCCTATAAAACAACCGATAGCATGCATAAGCATCCATCTGGGCTCACCTGTGAGGGGCATGGAACAAAGGGAACTAACAGTAAGTATGCTGACGCATGTGTTGTCTGCCGTACTATGAGTGATAAAGTCTTGGTCTCCTACCCAGGGGTCACGTGTCTCCTGTTGGCATTCATGGCTCTGTGGCAAGCTAAGTTGTTAGCTTACAAGTAGGGTAAAATCTCAGACTATCAACTCTCCTTGAAATATAGGTTGGTAAAAGGATAATGAGGACATCCTTGCTTGATAAAATATAAAGCAAAGTCATAGGCTAAGAATGAGAATGGGGAAGATATTTTGGAGTTTAAAAAAGAGAAGAGAAGGCATGAAATAGAAATCTTAGGGAGTAAAGAGATTAAAGAGGTGGAATAACATTGCAAAATTATATTGGGATAATATTTGAACACTTTGAGATATAATATGAAGTACCATCAGTCTATATAGGTTTTATCCAAGGTATGGATGCTGAAGGAGATTTTTGGTGGGCTGGAAGAAGTGGTAAAATAGATATACTGCGGGGTGTGATCTGGAAAGGTATCAGGGAGTGGTTTAACAACAAGATACCTGACACTGAAAGTTTGGAAGCAGTTACATTACGGGTAATTTGTTCCTGTGTGGGTACTGATATAGGAAGATGATGATGACTAAGGTAGTGGTAGAGAGAAAGGTAATAACTCAGGGATAAAACTTACAGTGAATGAAGGAAATACTGTAGATGACTACAATAATGAGGTGAAGTGGTCTCTCAGGCTGGCTGCTAGTCCATACAGTGGGTGCCATCACAGAAATTAGGAAATCACCCTGTTGATGTATGCAGCTTTGCCTAAACTTGGCTTAGCAAATGGTCTGTCTCTGTGCAAATTAAAAATGGTGCCCCTCTTTTAGCCATGGCCATCATCCTCCCTTGTGCAGGTTCTGGCTACACAACACTGTATTATAATCCTGAATCAGATGGCATATGTCTCCTCCAAAATAGACTTTTGGGGGTATTTTTGCATATTTGTTTTAAGAAGTGGGGGTTTACCCCAGAAATGGCAATGGGAAGCAAGAATGTGGACTTTTATTCTACCTCAAGGCCAAGCAGTTTGTGTAATATAGGAAAAGAAGCAATCATCACTTGTCAGGATTTCAGGGTAAGCTGAGTCCTCAAGGAAGAGTCAGGCTATAGTAAGAGAAAGAACGTTCAGAGAAGAGTTCAAAGTCATAGAGTATTTAACTGATGACATATTATGAGTGGCTTCCCCGGTGGCTCAGATGGTAAAGAATCTTCCTGCAATGCAGGAGACCTTCCTGAGTCAGGAAGATCTGGAGAAGAGCGCAGCAACCCACTCCAGTATTCTTGCCTATAGGATTCTATGGATAGAGGAGCCTGGTGGGCTACAGTCCATGGGGTCACAAAGAGTCAGACAAGACTGAGCTATTAAAAGTTTCACTTTCTTTCATACTATCAATATTGAGGGGTAAATTTTCATTTTTTAATTTCACTGAGTGATTGACCTGAACTGTGTCCTTATTTTATTCTTTTTATTTTATAACACACACTGTTTTCTATCCAATTCTATTCTCTTACTGAAAATACCTGGACTCCTCTAGGATTCTTCTTTGTTCAGTCACTCAGTTGTGTCCCTCTCTTTGTGACCCCATGAATTGCAGCACACCAGGCTTCCCTGCCCCTCACCATCTTCCAGAGCTTGCTCAAACTCATGTTCACTGAGCCAGCGATGCCATCCAACTATCTCATCCTCTATAGTCCCCTTCTCTTCCCGCCTTCAATCTTTTCCAACATCAAGATCTTTTCAAATGAGTCAGTTCTTTGCAACAGGTGGCCAAAGTATTGGAGCTTCAGCTTCAGCATCAGTCCTTTCAATGAATATTCAGGACTGATTGCCTTTAGGATTGACTGGTTTGATCTCCTTGCAGTCCAAGGGACTCTCAAGAGTCTCTTCCAATACCACAGTTCAAAAGCATCAATTCTTCAGTGCTCAGCTTTCTTTATGGTCCAATTCTCACATCCACATGTGACTACTGGAAAAATCATAGATGGATCTTTGTTAGCAAAGTAATGTCTCTGATTTTTAATATGCTGTCTAGGTTGGTCATAGGTGTTCTTTCATGGAGCAAGCATCTTTTAATTTCATGACTGCAGTTATCATCTACAGTGATTTTGGAGCCCAAGAAAATAAAGTCTCTCACTGTTTCCATTGTTTCCCCATCTATTGACCATGAAGTGATGGGACCAGATGCCATGATCTTTGTTTTTTGAATGTCAAGTTTTAAGCCAGCTTTTTCACCCCGCTCTTTCACTTTCATCAAGAAGCTCTTTAGTTCTTCTTCACTTTCTGCCTTAAGGGTGGTGTCATCTGCATATCTGAGGTTATTGATATTTCTCCCTGCAATCTTGATTCCAGCTTATGCTTCATTCAGTCCAGCATTTTGCATGATGTACTCTGCATTTAAGTTACATAAGCAGGGTGACAATATTCAGCCTTGATGTACTCCTTTCCCAATTTTGAACAGTCCTTTGTTTCATGTACGATTCTAACTGCTGCTTCTTGACCTGAATACAGGTTTCATAGAAAGCAGGTAAGGTGGTCTGGTATTCCTATATCTTTAAGAATTTTCCACAGTTTGTTGTGATCTACACAGTCAAAAGCTTTAGCATAATCAATGAAGCAAAAGTAGATGTTTTTCTGGAATTCTCTTGCTTTTTCTATGATCCAACGATGTTGGCAGTTTGATCTCTGGTTCCTCTGCCTTTTCTAAATCCAGCTTGAACATCTGGAAGTTCTTGGTTCGTGAACTATTGAAGCCTGGCTTGAAGAATTTTGAGCATTACTTTGCTAGCATATGAAATGAGTGCAATTGTACGGTAGTTTGAACATTCTTTGTCATTGCCCTTCTTTGGGATTGGAATGAAAACTGACTTTTCCCAGTCCTGTGGCCACTGCTGAGTTTTCCAAATTTGCTGGCATACTGAGCATAGCACTTTCACAAAATCATTTTTTAGGATCCTTACGGATGGCCAAGAGTAAGAGATTGTAGAAATTCTGAGTAAGCAGAAACCCAGAGATAGAGAGGGAGATGGAGTAGCTGAGGCTTAAGCACAATGGCAATCTGCAACAGCTTTTCAATCACCAGAGCTTCTGGTGATCACTAGGGTGACTACTGGAACTTTAACTCTAGCAGTTGCCTCCCACAGATCTCCCTGAGGCTAGGTGGACTATTATTTTGCTCTTCCTTCCTTCCTTCCTGAGTATTCTTACAATAAACCTCTATTATCTAAGGTAGATTTAACATATTTGTGGCATTTGAAAATAGAAAAGAACCTAATTAACAATGACTGTGGCAGTTTTAGTCCTAGTTTTTTAAGGCATCTCCATACTGTTCTCTATAGTGGCTGTGTCAATTGACCTTCACAACAGTGCAAGAGGGTTCCCTTTTCTCCAGCATTAGTTGTTTGCAGATTTTTTGATGATGGCTATTTTGATTGATGTGAAACGATACTTCCTTGTAGTTTTCATGTGCATTTCTCTAATAATGAGCTATGTTGAGCATCTTTTCATGTGTTTATTAGCCATCTGCATGTCTTCTTTGGAGAAATGTTTGCAGGGCAACAATGGAGACACAGATAAGAACAGACTAGTGGACACCGTTGGGGAAGGAGAGGGTGAGGAAATTGAGAGAGCAGCATTAAAGCACATACATTACCATATGTAAAATAGACAGCCAGTGGGAGTTTGCTGTATGACACAAGGATCTCAAACCCTGTGCTCTGTGACAACCTAGAGGGATGGGATGGGATGGGGTGGGAGGTGTGAGAGAGGTTTAAGAGAGAGGGTACACATGTATGCCTATGGCTGATTCATGTTGATGCATGGCAGAAACCAACACAATACTATAAAGCAGTTATCCTCCAGTTAAATATAAATAAAAATTGTAAATGACTATGAATCACGATGCCTCAAACATATTGGTTAGTGATAAGCAAGCACAGTAACAAAACAGGTCTTCTTGCCCCAGGATGAAATTTACCTTCTCCAAGGCAGTGCTTCTCTAACTTCAGCATGTCTTCGTATCACCCAGGTATCCTGTAAGAGTGTGGACTTCGACTCAGTAGATCTGGAGTGAGGCCTGATAGTATGGATACTAGTTTTCATATCATACTTTGACCAGGGAGACTCTAGAGTAAGGTGTGGAAATTCTATAAACACCCAACTTCTAAATATTTAAGGCTTGGGGGGCCATACAGTGGCCGTCATAGCTACACAACTCAGCCGTTGTAGCATGAAAGCACAAAGCCACACATAATAAATACTTAAAGAAATGCACCTATGTTCCAATAAAACTTAACAGGTATATCTCAGAGATCTTGCAGGTTTGGTTCCAGACCACTATCATAAAGCAAATATCTCAATAAAGTGAATCACAAAATTTTTGGTCTCCCAGTACATATAAAAGTTATGTTTACACTATACCATAGTCTATTAAGTGAGCAATCGCACTGTGTTTAAAAAAAAAATCCTAACACCTTAATTAAAAAATGCTTTATTGCTAAAGAGTGTTAACCGTCATCCTATAATACAGGGTTGCTACAAACCTTCGTTTTAAAAAAATACAGTATCTGTAAAATGCAATAAAGTAGAACTAAGTAAAATGAAGTATGCTTGGACTAATGGACACTAAAATTTGAATGTTTATAATTTTCATATGTCACAAAATACTGTCATTCTTCTGGGTTTTTTTTCAGCCATTTAAAAACATGGAAACCATTCTTAGCTCACAGACCATACCAAAATATGTGACAAACCAATATGGCACGTAGGCTATAGTTTGCCGGCCTCTGCTCTAGAAGGGGCTGTTTTCACTACCCGGAATCACTACTCGAAATTCCCCCCATAGTCGGGGGAAACTTGCTTTTGGCCCATTTATTCCAATTTTAGTGGCACCATGAATATCATGATACCCTGACTAAAGAGTAGGCACCTGAGCCGAGCTAGGCTGTTCTCTCCCAGGAATCTAGCTCTTGGGTGAAGTGATCTAAAGGACTTACCATGCTAGTTTCTCCTACAGTGGGGCACCGAAGAGACTGTCCTCTCGTTCCTGCTAATGAGACCCAGGAAGCAGATGAGACCATTCCTTCCTGCAGAATTGTTTCCTAACAGTGTGATATACACATACGAAACGTTTCTAGGTATAGCCTTGTCAGTTCATTGATTATCATGTAACTCCAAATTCATCTTTTTTTTTCCAGCTCCATCCAAATAGAACCAAATATTGATATAACCAAATATTGATATATCAATATAAATATTGATAGGAAAGTTATGACCAACCTAGACAGAATATTAAAAAGGAGAGACATCACTTTGTCAACAAAAGTCCGTCTAGTCAAGGCTATGGTTTTTCCAGTGGTCATGTATGGATGTGAGAGTTGGACTATAAAGAAAGCTGAGTGCTGAAGAGGTGATGCTTTGAACTGTGGTGCTGGAGAAGGCTCTTGAGAGTCCCTTGGATTGCAAGCAGATCCAACCAGTCCACCCTAAAGGAGATCAGTCCTGGGTATTCATTGGAAGGACTGATGTTGAAGCTGAAACTCCAATATTTTGGCCACCTGATGAGAAGAGCTGACTCATTTGAAAAGACCCTGATGCTGGGAAAGATTGGGGGCAGGAGGAGAAGGGGATGACAGAAGATGAGATGGTTGGATGGTATCACCGACTCAATGGACATGGGTTTGGGTAGACTCCGGCAGTTGGTAATGGACAGGGAGGTCTGGCGTGCTGTGGTTCATGGAGTCACAAAAAGTCGGACAAGACTGAGCAACTAAACTGAACTGAACCTTTCCTATTCCAATTGGTACAGTGTTAAGTCACACCAGAGGAGAAGGATGGAGAGGCACTGCAGGAGAAAAGGGTTTTGCTTCTTGGTTTTAGTGGACCAGATTAGCCAGCTGCTACTGTGGGGACCAGTTCCTAAAGCATAGACAACTTCCACAGCACATGCCTTCTGCAGTATGCAGAGCTGCTCAGCACCAGACTCTTCCAATACACTGCAGCCAGCAGCACGTGGTGGCAGGCAGCTGCCCCTGGAAAACCTCTCAGGTGGTTTTGCTGCAGAGTGCCTCTGGTGAGACACTTTCTTGTGAGCAGCTCTCCTCAGCACACCCAAGGGTGGATTTCTGGCAAATTCCAAAGGGCAAGTTTCCAGCAAGTTCCTCTGGGGTGTGTGTGTGTGTGTGTGTGTGTGTGTGTGTGTGTGTGTGTGTGTGTGCATACTCAGTCACTTCAGTCGTGTCCGACTCTTTGGGCCGCTATGGACTGTAGCCCGTCAGGCTCCTCTGTCCATGGAATTCTCCAGACAAGAATACTGGAGTGGGTTGCTATGCCCTTCTCCAGGGCATCTTCTCCACCCAGAGATCAAACCCACATCTCCTGCAGGTTGATTCTTTACTGCTGAGCCCCCAGGGAAGCCCTGGTGTGGCATCACATGAATTCTCTTCCAAGTCAGCCTGCTCTAACACCGTCTAGATCTCAGCTTTGAGGGATGAGAGCTCTTCCTTGGTATCTTTTTAAGCCCCAGAGATAGTGGCTGCTCCTTATATCTGCCCTGCCCCCGTGTTTTTTAGAGTTACTTCTTACTACCAATCCCGTTTTCATTCTAACAGGATTGGAGTAACAATTCTTTATATTAAACTTCCACTGTTCAAATAACTGTGGTTTCTGTATCCTGTTTGGACTCTGGATGATATATATGATATAATAACCAATTTAATTTCCAAATGATTATACCAATTCACCATTTTATGAGTTTTTATTTCCTCCACCGTTTGAATTGGAAGATTTTTAATAATTGTGCATTTGATGAGTTTTGAAATTCTATCTCCTTGAAGATTGAATGTGTTTTTTTCCCGATCATAAGCCCCTTCACCAGTCTCTCTAAGTAGTTTCTACACCATGTTTTTGTATACCAGCCAGAGGTGTGCCTCTTCTCGGTTCTTCATGATACCATAGATGCTATGCTAACAAAGTACATTGAAGTAGCAAGGCATTTTCTTCATAAATGAAAAATTCCAAGCCTAAATCTGATTGCCATACCAAACCCTCAGATTCCTATGGCTACATTTTCAAAACCTCAGCTTTCCATTGTTAACCTTTTCTCACATCTACTTTTGTAGATATGTGTATGAATTATATGAATATACATGTATATTATGTTTATTATTATGTTTGAAACTATTTGAGTGTAAAATGAAGATGTCATATCTCTTTATCCCAAAATATTAAAATTTGCATAATTTATAAACAGGAACAATATCTTCCATGGTCATGGGTACTGTTCATTTATAAAATAGGAAAAATTTAACAGGAATAAATTTGGTGACTATAATATACAATCAATATTTTTAAAGTCCAAAATTTTTCCCTTACCTAGGATCTGATATGCTCATGAATGGCATTTAATTATCATGTTTCTTTAGTCTTTAATCTGGAGCAGGCTTTCTGTCTCTTTTATATTTTACAACATTGATATTTTTGAATACACAGTTTTTATACATTGTTCCTCAGTATATGTCTGATGTTTCCTTATTACTAGATGAAGGTTAGGCATTCTTGATTGAAATATCACAGGAATTATGTTCTTTCCACTGCTTTATATCACAAGGCACACGGTATCAGTTTCTCCCAATATTGGTGATGGAGACTTTAAGTGGTATCTCTCAGTTTCTCCATATAAAGTTATTATTCTGCTACTTTATAATTAATAAGTAATCTATGGGGAAATACTCTGGGCCTATGTACTTATCCTGTTTCTCCCCTTCCCCAGTGTAATTTTTTATCGTCCCTCCTCCCACAGTGAGAACCCTAGTGCTCCATTCATTTGCTTTATCTTATAAATACATGCAATGAAGTTTTATAATTACCACACTGATGCCACCAATAGCAACAAACTAGTTACTGAGTAAAATTCAAAAATTCTTTACAGTCCTTTTTTTGATAGACTATGTCCTATTGAAGATGTATAGAGTAGTACTGAGTTCAAAGTTACTTGAATTTAGGTTTATTCATTTCTGTTTACAGTTAGTGATTTACTTTTTTGCCCTTTTAATTTATGTTTTGAATATTTAAAATATTAGTTTAATTCTATCAACCTCTAAAGAAAACCAGTTTTATAAGTTTATGGTTTATTCTTTCAGTGTTTCTCTTCACAAAAATAAACATATATATGTATATGTTTTTATTTCTCTTCTTATACAAAAGGTAATATACTATACAGACTCTTTTTTACTTTGCTTTTTTCATTTAACTATGTTTCACAGAAATTTACATAGCTTCACAGGGATCTCCCTCACTCTTCTTTACAGCTTCAACAGTTCTCCCTTGTGGGATGTATGATAGTTTATTCAACCACTTTCCCTATGTGATCATTTAGGTCATTTTAATACTTTCCAATTATAGACAGTATTATAAAATTTAATACTGTACATATAAATTTTTGATTTTTTGA
Organism: Neotragus pygmaeus; assembly: GCA_006410875.1. Classification (NCBI taxonomy): domain Eukaryota; kingdom Metazoa; phylum Chordata; class Mammalia; order Artiodactyla; family Bovidae; genus Neotragus; species Neotragus pygmaeus. Next base: position 706,990 of record SJYV01006996.1, read on the forward strand.
GGTATAACTTTGGGGTAAGCTCCAAGAAGTGGTATTTCTGCATCAAAGCAGAAATGTATAAGGTTTTTTTTTGTTTTGTACTATTTTGCATTCCCATGAGGAATACATGAGAGTGTCTTAGGCCAACTCTTGAAGCAGATGCTTTTCTATCACCTGAAAAATGTAGTCTATTAGTTAAAGAAGGCCAATAAAGGAAGTTGGGATAGGAAGACACCTTTTCATGGTCTCCACTGGGAATAATGAGAAATGAATGGAACAGAGAAAAGCCTCAGAAACAGACCAAAGTGTTTGTTGAGTAAAACATATATGTGACAAGTTTGAAACCTGTGTGGAAACAAGTGTTATTGACTAAGTGGTTAATCGTTGGGAGAAAAATTATTGCCAGATAGCAATCACAGAATGTGCTATTCAGATGAATCTGGATCAACCCCTGGTGGAAATAACTAAAGAGACAGGATAAAATGTAAAAAAAAAAAAAAATTCCTAAAAGCACAGAAGACATGATGAGAGAGTAAAAAATTTCTAGACTCAAACTGAAAGAAAATAAGAACCAAGATTAATCCCATTGACTCAGAAGTAGGTTGGCCTTCAGAGCATTTTCTGATTCTTGAAAAGTAGAAGCTTAGTTTTGACAACTCATAGGGTGAGGGAAAAGGAAATCAAAACCTGTAACTCATCCAAGAAACGCGTTCTCCCTACAATAAACTGGCACTCCAAAGGGCTACACCATCAAGGTACCAGCGAGCCAGAAATTAAAATAAACAAAACTAAAGTAGACTTAAAACTCAAATTCAAATTACTCAAAGTGGTTGAATACAGCCCTAGGCTGGCAGTGCCCCCAAGTGTCTGACAGAAGCAAATGTAAATCCTCTGGAAGAAGGATTTATCATAGGTCTGATTATTTCCACAAAGATTTTACAAATATAATGTCCAACACATAATAAATAATAAAGAGGAAAATAAGGAAATGAAGCTCTGTGACTGAGAACCAACAGAAAAAACAAACAACAGAAATAGATGCACAAAGACTTCAGATATTAGAATTATCAGATGCAATACAAAATAACAATGTTCACTACGCTTAAAGAAGTTTTGAAAAGGCTTGAAAACATCAATAAAGAAGATAAAGTTATAATAAGTGATAGCTCAGATTCAAAAAAGAACCATGTAGAATTTCTATAATTTAAAAATACAAGCAGAATTAAAACTCAATAGGCACCTAAATCACTCCATATATAAAAATTAACTCAAGATGGATTATAAAACTCAAAACCATAATGCTTTCAGAGGAATACATATGACAATCTTTGTGATTTGGTGGCACACAAAGTTTTCTTAGGTCATAAGAAGAAAAAATATTTAACACCAAAAGAAACTTATATATAATGGAAAGAAGAAAAATAGAAATTGTAAATATGCCAGTAAATATAAAAGACCTCATTTTCAGTGCTCTTAAATTATAAAGTCAAAGCAAAAATAATAACAATGTATTATGACATTTCTAATAGGCAAAATTAAATGTATGAAAATAATAAATGGACAGAAGGGAAAATAGAAGTGTACTGTTTTCAGTTTCTTATGTGAAAAGTGAAGTGGTATTGTATTATTTGAAGGAATAATGAAAAAGATAAAGATGCATGTAGTAATTCATAAATAACCACTTCAAAATAAAATGAAGAGGCAGAGATAATAAGCCAAAGGTATGGATAAAACAGAACAGTTAAATGCAAAAGAAGACAAGAAAAGAGTAAAAAAAAGGCAAAGAACAGATAAAACAAACAAACAAAAAAAATCATTGTGTTGATCACATTAAATGTAAATGATCTAAGCACTGCAATTAAAAGGCAGAAAATGTCACACTGGATAGAAAGCAAGAGCCAGTTACATACTGCCTGTAAAAGAAAACACTTATCTGTAAAGATACAGATAGATTAAAAAAAAAAACAATTTGCAGAGACTAATCATGAGAAGGATGGAGAAGCAGTACTAATATCAGAAAAACACATCACAGAACAAAGAATATTAGCAAAGATAGAGGGACATTTCAAAATGATAAAAGGAACAAGTTATCAAACATATGTTCAGATCTCAAATGTGTATATACAGAGTAATAAGCTTAAAATATATTTTTAAAATATATTATATATGTATATAATATATAAAGCCAAAACTGACAGATATAGAAAGATAAATAGATAAAAACACATGAAAGTTGAAAACGTTAATACTCCTATCTCAGTAATTGAATGATTAAACAGAGATAAAACCAGTAGGAATATAGTGGAGCTGAATATCACTATCAAACAACCTGACCTAATTGGTATTTAGAAACANTAAGACTATAAGATCTGTCTCTTATACACATCTTGAAAGTTGAAAACGTTAATACTCCTATCTCAGTAATTGAATGATTAAACAGAGATAAAACCAGTAGGAATATAGTGGAGCTGAATATCACTATCAAACAACCTGACCTAATTGGTATTTAGAAACACTATATCAACCAAAAGCAGAATATACATTATTTTCCAGTATACAAGAAATGTTCATTAAGATACATGATACGCTAAAAAATTTTAGTGTATAATTAGACTTCCCTAGTGGCTCAGAGGTTAAAGCGTCTGCCTCCAATGTGGGAGAACCGGGTTCGATCCCTGGGTTGGGAAGATCCCCTGGAGAAGGAAATGGCAATCCACTCCAGTATTCTTGCCTGCAGAATCCCATGGATGGAGAAGTCCACGGGGTCTCAAAGAGTCAGACACGACTGAGCGACTTCACCTTCACCTCAAATGCATAATAGAAGTTTCTGTATGTTTAAGCAGACTGAAAACATGCATAGTATGTCAGCTAACACTATAGTGATAATTGCTTTGCAATATGTTTATTGCATTAACATGTTGTACACCTTAAGCTTACACAGTGTTATACATCAATTTTTATCTCAATAAAAGTTTTTAAAAGCATACACAATATGTTCTCTAACAGTAATGAGATTAAATTAGAAACTCGTAACAGAAATGTCTTGAAAATTCCAAATTTTTGGAAATAAACAACACACAACTCATGATCAAAGATGAACCACAAGTGAAATTAAAATATATTTAAACTAAAATTTTAAAATATAAATAAAACAGACAAGATTTAAATGGTGCAGCTAAAGCAATGCTTAGAAAGAAAGAAGTAACTTTAAAAGCTTATGCCAGAAAAGAAAAAATGTTAGTATTGATCATTTAAGCTTTTATCCCAAGAAATTAGAGTCAATTAAATCAAGAGTAAATTAGTAGGAAAGAAATAGTAATAAGAGCAGATATCAGTGAAGAAATAAAAAGTTCAAACAATAAAATGAATGAAACAAAAGCTAGTACTTTAAAAAGACCAATAAAATTTATAAGCAATTATTTAGACTGAGAAAATAAGCAAAATCACAAGATAAATTAAAATGACCAAAATCAGAAATAAAAGAGAGACAAACACTACAGATCCTATAGACAGTTTAAAAATCATAAGGGAATATTATGAAAAATCTTAGGAGAATAAACTTGATAATTAGATACAATGAATGAACTCCATGAAAGATAAAAATGACCAAATCTAATTCATGAAGAAATAGAAATTTTAAATAGCTCTATATTTGTTAAAGATATTAAACAATAATTTTATAATTTTCAAGAAAAACTCTGGGCCAGATAGCTTCACTGGTAAATTCTGTCAAACATTCACAAAAAATTAATATAATTGTAGACAAATTTATTGAAGAAACAAAAAGGACCACATCCCAAACCTTTCCCTGGCACTGAGGCAAAACAACATCTTTAAAGTTCTGAAAGGAAAAATGTATCAACTCAGAGCTTTATATCTGCCAAAATATTCCTCAAATTAAGGCAAAATAAGGCAGTCCCTCAGCTATCTGGGAGAAAGCAATGGCAACCCACTTCAGTGTTCTTGCCTGGAGAATCCCAGGAATGGGGGAGCCTGGTGGGCTGCCCTCTATGGGGTCACACAGAGTCGGACACGACTGAAGCAACTTAGCAGCAGCAAGGGAAAACTAAAATAATTTATTGCCAACAGCCCTGCAATATTAAAAAAAAATGCTAAAAGAAGTCTTCAAGGCTGAAGCAAATGGTGATAGAAGGAAATTTTTATTTCAGGTCAAATATCAAACATCAGAAATGATAAATATCTGAATAAATATGGGTCTATTTTCTCCCTCTGAGTGTTGTAAAATACACATGACTTTTTAAAGCAAAATTATGATGTTCTCCTGCATTACTTTCAATGTATATCAATATAGTGTGTATGTGTTAGTCACTCAGTTGTGTCCAACTCTGTGACCCCATGGATTGTAGTCTACCAGGCTCCTCTGTCCATGGAATCCTCCAGGCAAGAATATTGGAGTGGATTGCTATTCAGTTCTCCACGGGATCTTCCTGACACAGGGATCAAACCTGGATCTCCTGCATTGGCAGGCAGATTCTTTACTGTCTGAGTCACCAGGGAAACCCACATCAATATAATGATTATCTATAACATAAGGATGGCAAGGGGAGAGTAAGCAGCCTATATTGTTAAAAGACTTTTATATTTTGCATGAAATTGTTAGTATACTATTAGTTTTAGATAGACTGTGAAAGGTGATAGCTATAGAGAGTAATTCTGAGATCAATTTCTTTTAAAAATGTAAAAAGGTATCTTAAAAACCAGTAGACAAAATGGAATATTGAAAAAAATAGTGAAATAATCCAAAATCAGGCAAGAATAGGGGAAGAGTGAGAGAAAATAACAGTGAGGGGGAAAAAAAACCCCAGAAAACAATAAGCTGGCATATGAAATCCATCTCTATCAATAATTGTATTAAATGTTAATTGGACCCTAAACATTCCCAATTAAAAAAAAGACATTGTCAGACTGGACAAAAAAATAAATTATATCTTACCTTTAAGAAGTGAACTACTGATTACTGCAATATACATGTATATATACACATATAAAACATATAAAAACATTTTGCTGAGTGATAAAAGCCAAACACATATGATTATATGTCATTTATATAAAATTTTATACTAGACAAAACTAAAAAGACAGAGAGCATGTCAGTGGTTCCCTGGGACCAGGAACTAAGAGGCGCTGACACTTCATGTGTGATAGAAAAGTATTTTTTTTTTATTTGGGTAATGACTAAAAGGCATATGCATTTGTCAGGCTCATTAAAACTGTAAACTTAAGATGATGAATTTTATTTTATATAAATTATCTTCAATAAAGTTGAATCAAAACATTAAAACATAAGTTAGAATTTAGTTACAAGCCTTTAAGTTTTTTTAATATGTATCTGTTTATGTATATTTTAATTTCAGAAGAAACAAATTAGTTTAATTCTACTCCCCCTTCTGCTTTGTGCTACACAAAATTATTTTGAACTCAGTAGTCTAGTCCCTGGGAAAATAATACTGTCACTGTTTGGAAAACATAGCTCATCAGAGGGGGAAGAACTTATGCCATGGCTTCAGATTTGGATTTAATTCCCATCTGATATTTATTAGATAAGTCGAGATAAATCCCTTGTTCTTGTGGAGTTACTCTCCCCTGACATGTAAAATGGTCCTGCTGGGCTTCCAGAAGTAAACAAAAGAGGATGTGTAAAGTAACTGGTCCAGACAGGAACCCTGAAAGAAATGGTTGCCCCTCTTTTAGAAGAACTACAGGTTCTAGATTTTTAAAAACAAGTCTAATTCCAAATATTTCATTGAATTTATAATCTCATGTATACTTTTCATACAATGCATTCTGGAGTGTTTGTTTAAAAAAATAGATGACTATATTTTTGAAGCAAAAAAAGGTAGAGTTTACTTCAGTCATTGCTAAAAATAAAAGACTTAGTCAACAATCTATCGACTACCCATTATGGGTCAGGCACTTTTCTAGCCTATGGGGTTACTATTGGAGGGAGTGATGTGTGTGTGCATGTGCGTGTGCGTGTGTGTGTGTGTGTGTGCGTGTGCATATGCGCGCGCTCAGTGCTCAGTCATATCTGACTCTTTGTGGCCCCTGTACTATAGCACGCCAGGCTCCTCTGTCCATGGAATTTTCCAGGCAACAATACTGGATCTGGTTGTCATTTCCTACTCCAGGGGATCTTCCCCACCCAGGGATCAAAGCTGTGTCTCTTGTGTCTTCTACCCTAGCAGGTGAATTCTTTACCACTAGCACCACTTGGGAAGCCTATATATATGCACATACACACACACTTATTGTACGACTGTTTATACATACCACGCCCAAATATAATATAGTGAACTTGTACAAATTTTGAAACATCTTGGAGTATCCCACACAGTGATAAGACTATAAGATTCTGGTTCAGTTCTGTCAAAACTGATGTCATACTGGGCAAGTAAACTATATTAATTTCCTCATCTGTAGAACAAGAGATTTGAACTATGTTTCCTTTCAACTCTAAGACACATGTATAGAAAAATATCTGAATTTTTTTTTCAAAATCATTCATTTATACATTGTTTTTTCCACTCATTCTGGGTGTACATTATTATTCAGATATAGGTCTATAGATAAAGAAGTTTGGTTTCTGAATTATCTTAAACCAAAACAAAATTTTCATTCATTCCCTCATTAAATATCTTCTGAGCACCCTCTATGCATAAACAGCCATGCCAGATTCTAAGTATCAAATAATGATCAAAATGATCTTGGTTCCTAACCTCATAGGACATAATAGGTGTAGAGGATAAGGAAGAGGTTCTCTGATTTGGGAAGAAGATAAATTCAATTTTGATAGGTTAACTTAGAGGTTAAGTTAGGATGATGCATGTCCCAGTGGAGCTGGCAGGTAAGACAAATTAGGGAGATATGACCAGGGAGATAGTATTTAAAACCACAAGACTGGATGTAATTAACTTGAGACAGTGTGTATACTGAGAAGAAAAGAAATCACAGGTCTACATTTTCAGGAAAGTTAATTTTAGAGATTAGGCATAGGAAGAGTTGCTAAAAAGACTAAGAAGAGATGGAAGAGTTAGAATGAAAGCCACAGTATAGCATCTCCCAAAGAGGAGACTGTTAACTGTATCAAATATAAATTAAGTGAAAGAAAGATCCATTGGATTTGGAAAAACTAACGTTACTGCTATACTTGGCAGATACAGTTTCAGTGGGCTGGCTGAAGCAAGATTGGAATGTACTGAGAAGTAACTGAGGGTGCAAAGTCAACCCTGGACAAGATTAAAAGAGAAAAGACTCTAGTAGTTGGAAGGAAATACAGGCATGCCAGTTATTGTTGTTTGCTTGCTCCTTAGTGTGACTGTTTTATTTTTTAGAACGAGTAATACCAGGGCTGAAGGGAGGTTGAAGATGCAAAAGACAGAAGAGAACCAATGAATGAGACTTCTTGGATGGTGAAAAGTGGTGTGATCCAAAGGAGAATGGGAGAGGTGGTCTCTGACAATTTTCAAAGACTGAAAGCAGTGGAAGGATGAAGATGCAGAATGGTTTGTACATGGATGAAGGGAAAAGAGGCAGCAGCATGGTGGAATGTTTAGGAGCCAGACTATGAAGATGGGCTCAAATCCAGCTTCTTCCAGCTGCTAAGTTTGATTAAATGCTGCTCTCTGAACTTCAATTTCTTCATCAGTGACATGGAAGCAAAGTGTTACCTATATAGATTTGTGAATTTTTAAGTGAGTTAACATTTTATAAGAGCACTTAAAAGTATCTGGCACCTACCAAGTGCTGTATGGGTGGTGGTGGTTGTTCAGTTGTTCGGTGTGTCCAGCTCTGTGACCCCATGGGCTAAAGCATGCCAGGCTTCCCTGCCCTTAACCGTCTCCCAGAGTTTGCTCAAACTCATGTCCATTGAGTTGGTGATGCCATGTGTATGTTATTGTTAGATGATAAAGAAGGTCCTGTGTGATGGTTTCTACTTTATCCAAGAAATGGGATGAAGATGAAAAAGCTGTTAACCTTTCCAGAATGCAGAATCATGTAAACAATGAGAGTACCCTTTTGCTGTTAAATTGCTAATGATGTAAAAACTGTAATACCCACTGTGCATGATGGTGGGGTGAATCAGGCCTACACCTCCACATCTGTTGAAAGCATAACGTGTATATGCTCTTCAGGAGGCAATTCGGTTCTATGAATCACAAGATTTTATTATGCCAATAACAGAGAGGTCCTCAGAGGAGGGGTGTGTGCTGTACAGAGCGGGTGGGAAGCCCTGCCACTGAGAAAGCCAGCTACTTGCATTTGACTCCATCCCCAGTCCCCTGACTGATGAAACTCCCGAGTCTTCCCTGTGGCTCCTGTTAATTCCCAGGTTTATGCCCTGCGGTGTAATTGGCCTCGGGCCACCGTGTTTGTATGCTATCTTTGTTTCTCTTTCCAACAATTCGGCTTCTTCACAAGTCTCCAAAAGAAATCCACACAGAAGGAGAGGGTCACGTCCTTGGAGCCTACAGTCATATTTTATTTCTTTGTCATATTCTCTGTCCCCTCACCCAGTCCCTCCACCCTGTCTCTGTCCTGCCATTGCCGCTGGGGATTCAAAATTCTGTTGTGCAGAGCACTTGAACTCTTCCAAATTTCCAATTCCAAAATTGCATAGTAAGCCCTTCAGAACATCCTGGACAGTATTGTAAGACCAACTGTGTTCCTAGAAGGGTCATCAATGACAAATTTTTACTACTGCTTCAGCTATTCCATGTCAAGAGCTGCTGCTGCTGCTAAGTCGCTTCAGTCGTGTCCGACTCTGTGCGACCCCATAGACAGCAGCCCACCAGGTTCCCCTGTCCCTGGGATTCTCCAGGCAAGAACGCTGGAGTGGGTTGCCATTTCCTTCTCCGATGCGTGAAAGTGAAAAGTGAAAGTGAATTTGCTCAGCCGTGTCTGACTCCTAGTGATCCCATGGACTGCAGCCCACCAGGCTCCTCTGTCCATGGGATTTTCCAGGCAAGAGTACTGGAGTGGGGTGCCATTGCCTTCTTAATGTCCAGAGCTAAGAATAATCAAATAACCACCAAAGCATAAACAGCTTAAATATTCAACTGAAAGGGTTAAAAATCATAATATATATCATGTGATGGAATGTCACCTAACTATTAGAATAGAGTGTGACAAGCACTTAATATGGGGGAAATTTTTGCAATACATTTTTTAACATACACTGAAGTACAAAAAAATAAAACAACCAGAAAGGGGTAGGTCCTAACCTCCCTTCTCATCAACACTTTAATAAGGAATAATGCTTGTATGAGGTAATAACATTTAAACAATGCTGAAAGTTCCAAAACAAAAAGCAAAAGGCCTCATTTCCGTCTTTCCCCTACCATCCTCTCCAAGTGAACAATTGCTTATTATACTTCCTAATTTTAAAAAGCATAAATCTACATAAATTCACATCTCTCTTATTTTAATTTTACACAAAAGAGGGCATACAATTTACATAGTTTTATACCTTTTTAATGTTTATGATACATTTTAGAGATCTTTCAATAGCAGCAAATATGTATATGTATGGATACCCATTAATATAGCTTTAATAATAATTCATATTATTCCACTGTATCAATATACTCTGTCTAGTATCCTATTTGTGGAAACTCTGGTTGCCATACTTTCTTCCAAAAGATTGCTCCAGTTTATAGTTTTCCCATTCATTGTATCTGTACTAAGTATCATTAAAATTTATGATTATATATTTAAAAGAAAAAAAGCTCAGTATAAAAATATGAGTAAAATCATTCAGCTACCCGTGAATGGGAGCACACTATGTGAATCTGAAAATTACAGCATGGTATTATACAACGATTACAGAGATTAGTAAAATATAGTCCTTAATCTCTGTCCTCAATCTAATAATCTAGGGGGGAGGGGGAGAGAAAGATTTAAGTAAGTAACAACAATACAGATGTTGTTGTTTACTCTTTCTTTACAAGTAAGATGTTTTAAGTAACAACAATACAGAAAAGAATAGAAAAGAGAAAGAGCACAAAGAGAGAGAAATAATTGCCATACTAAAATTGAAACACATAGCAGAGCATGGAGGAAGAAATGATTTATTTCCACTGGGATTATAGACACCTTCACAGTACAGGTACATTTTACATGGTTATTGTTAGAAACCATAACAGCGTCCATTTATTGATGGTACCAGGCACTATGCTGATTTACCTTAAGTGCACTTTCTAATTTGGAGAAGGCAATGGCACCCCACTCCAGTGCTCTTGCCTGGAAAATCCCATGGACGGAGGAGCCTGGAAGGCTGCAGTCCATGGGGTCGCTGAGGGTCAGACATGACTGAGCGACTTCACTTTCACTTTTCACTTTCACGCATTGGAGAAGGAAATGGCAACCCACTCCAGTGTTCTTGCCTGGAGAATTCCAGGGACTGGGGAGCCTGGTGGGCTGCCGTCTATGGGGTTGCACAGAGTTGGACACGACTGAAGCGACTTAGCAGCAGCAGCACTTTCTAATTTAATCTCTGTAACAATATGAGGTAGGTAAGATCTTCACAGGCATTTTACAGGTAACAAATCAGAATCTGAGCAAAATGAATCACTTAACGTACTCAGCTGTTACCATACACCTTCCCTGTAGAGCTCATTTCAATTCATCCTCATAATGCTTCTATGAAATAAGAACTATTATTACCCCCTGTTACAGGTGATAAAAATAAGGCACAGAGGGCTTAAGCTATTTAAGGTCACAGTGTCAGAGCAAGGGCAAAAACCAAGGCAATCTTAGAGCCCAAGTCCATCCTTGATTTGTTGCGGGAGGGAATAGGGTGAGGAAGGGACATGGTAATAGAAGACAGCTACATGATCTTTGTGAGGGATGAGTTGGCTCAGCCATACTCTGGAAGCACAGTGACCAGTAAAGGAGCCATTCGCTGGAGACTGGATAAGGCCAATGGGAGTGAGGGAGTTAAGCTCATGGAAATTAGATACAGAGCAGAGGTAGAACAGAGAAGACTTTGATGACTAATCGGATGCCTCAATCACAGCCCTCTCAGCCTTCACCTCTCTAAACTAAGCGTTTTACTCCTTACATTCAATGCTCACAGGCTTGATTATTTTAGAGGCCTGTTTCGAGATGCTTCTGTTAGAACTGAGATCCATCTTGTGCAATGTGGGCTTGAGAAAGGATGATGCTAATGAGCTTTGTGATTGGAATAGTACTTCTCCCTCCCTCGCTCAAGAAGGCAGCAATCATGAGGTTAGGATGGTGGTTATTAATCAGGTTGCAAGAGAAAAGACATCCTACCCTCCAGTAGTTGCTGAGATGAATGAAGAGATATGTCCAATTGCCATTTTCCTCTTATCCTAACATTTCTTTCTGTAGCACTGGACACTGTTGATTACCTGCTCCTTGAAGTCCTCTCTGCCGTTAACTTCTGCATTATTACTCTTACTGATTTTTCTCCTGCTTCTCTGACTTGCCTTCCCATTTCCCTTAAATAGTACTATCTGCTCCTTTGCCTCTTAAAGGACCATGTTCCTCAAGGTTTTCTCCCTCTGTTGTTACCTAAAATTTCAAATAAATTTACTTAGAATTTTTCAACTGTCCAAAAATTTTTCAATTTTTCCATCTTTCAACATCAGTTCATAGAAAGCAGAGGTCTCAGACCTCTTTGTTTCACTGCTTTTATTCAGAGAACCTCATGCTTATAACTAGGTCTCTAACTCATTTCTGAGAAGGTCACATGGGTTAACTTTATATCTCTTCTTTTCAGCAGCCTCGATGATTGGTCCTGATTCAGCTCTGACCTGGACTCTGCTCCTTGACTACATTCATGCTGCACCTATGACTGCCCTGCTTCCAGCTACTATGTACAAACACTTTACTTGTTATCAGCTGTCTAGTTATCAGTAATCTACATTAGTAGTTCCCAGATTTTACAGCACATCAAACCACCTAGCGATCTTAAAAAATCTTGACACCTGTTTCCTGCCCCAAACATGCTGACTTAATTGGTATGAGGGAGGGATTTTATTTTTTATTTTTATTTTTTTACTTTATTTTACTTTACAATACTCTATTGGCTTTGCCATACATCGACATGAAAGTCCACCACATTGTTCAAATGTGCCGTAAATTTGGAAACTACAGCCTATGTGGTAATTCTCACATCCAGTTGCTTGTGGGAATCACTTGGGGAGCTTCTTTTAAAAAATACAGATTTGGGGGTTCTACCTTAGACCTCAGCCACGGGAACCTACGAATCTAGCTTTTATGTCTCCATTTGAATGGAATGTTGAGATTGATTCCCTTGAAGTGGGCCTTTATGGCCAGATTACCACTGCCTTCATTCCAGTTTTTTTTTTTTTTTAATGCCTCCACGATATAACTTCCATCTGTATCTGAAGGGAAGCCAGCCTGTAGCTTTTCTTCCTGTCCACATTCTGTGAGCCAGACTTGTGTGTATAAGATCCCAAAGATATTTGGCTGTCATGCCACATGCACTTCAAACTCAACATGGCCAAAACTGAACTCATCAATTTTAATTTTTTGTCTCATCCAGGTGAACTTCACCCCTACCAGCACCAGTATACATGTCCCAAGCCTAGTCACCATATTTTTTCTTAACCATACTCAATAGCAACTAAGTCAGCTACATTACCAGAGAAGGCAGTGGCATCCCACTCCAGTACTCTTGCCTAGAAAATCCCATGGACGGAGGAGCCTTGTAGGCTGCAGTCCATGGGGTCACTAAGAGTCGGACACAACTGAGCAACTTCACTTTCACTTTTCACTTTCATGCATTGGAGAAGGAAATGCAACCCACTCCAGTATTCTTGCCTGGAGAATCCCAGGGATGGAGGAGCCTGGTGGGCTGCCGTCTATGGGGTCGCACAGAGTCGGACACGACTGAAGTGACTTAGCTACCTTAAATTCTATCCTGTTGATTCTGTTTTGCAGATGACAGCCTTAGTTCAGATCCATATTATCTCTCTACCAGAGTACTTTTTAATAACCTAACTAGTCTTCCTGCCACTAATTTCCTGACTGCTAATCTCAGCTTTCTTCCAGTTCTTTGTGTGTTATCTGCTCAGTCGCATCCGACTTTTTGCCATGCCATGGACTGTAGTCCACCAGGCTCCTCTGTCCATGGGATTTTCCAGGCAAGAATATTGGAATAGGTTGCCATTTCTTTCTCCAATCCTTTACTGCTACTTGAATGAACTTCTCTAAAGTACAAATCTGATCTTATCACTACTCTGCTTAAAATCTAATGGTTCCAGCTTGCCATTAGGATACAATTCAAACTTTCAAGCTTACAAAGTCTCATGAGTTTTGTCTCCAGTTTCATTCCTTGGGACAAAGTTTCCCTTTTATGTGAGTCACCTGGGCCCCACTCCAGACCTACTGAATCAGATTCCTGGGAGGAAGAGACTAGATACCTAATATTTAACAAGCCCTAGTACTCTTGCCTGGAAAATCCCGTGGACGGAAGAGCCTTGAAGGCTGCAGTCCATGGGGTCGCTGAGGGTCAGACACGACTGAGCAACTTCACTTTCACTTTTCACTTTCATGCATTGGAGAAGGAAATGGCAACCCACTCCAGTGTTCTTGCCTGGAGAATCCCAGGGACGGGGGAGCCTGGTGGGCTGCCATCTATGGCGTCGCACAGAGTCAGACACCACTGAAGCAACTTAGCAGCAGCAGCAAGTGATTCTGCTGATCGGGCAAGATTGAAAAGCAGAGCACACACATACACACATAACACTTCAGAAAGCCATCTTGCGTGAGGCTTCTGGAATATTCTATACTGTGTCACATCTTTACTATCATTTGCCTGTGCCCTTCCACCTGGCTTTCTCTACTTATTCCTTCAAGGTCCTCTCATGAGATGGAGTTTCCTGACTTCCAGTACTGCTTTCCTGGACATCTCTTTGGTGTTTCTGTAACATCCCGTGGTCTTCCTTATTCCACTATTTGTGTGCATGCATGCTAACTCCCTTCGGTCGTGTCTGACACTTTGTGACCCTATGGACTGTAGCTCGCTAAGCTCCTCTGTCCATAGGATTCTCCAAGCAAGAATACTGGAGTGGGTTGCCCAGGGGATCTTCCTCACCCAGGGACTGAACCCATGTCTCTTGTCTCCTATATTGGCAGGTGGGTTATTTACCACTAGCACCACCTGGGAAGCCCCATTCCACTGTTTACCACCTCATTATTTTCTTATCTAGCTTCCCCATTAGAATTTGAATTCATTGATGGTAAACATACTGTCTTGCTTTTCTTTTTTTTTAATCCCCAGATTTCAGCACAATGTTGAACATAATGAATGATCGTTGAATGAATTACTAGAAGATGAAAGCAGAGGAGTCCATTGTTAAATAAACAGGGTTGGCAAAAGCCTGAGCAGGATTGGCAATACAGACAAGTATCTGGATTTGAATTTAAGTCTGAAAGTCTTATACCAATAATTTAAAATATAAGTATGTAGAATCATGGTGTAAGTACAGCATACATCACAATTTTTAATGCAGGTGATAGACACAGACGCAGGCTGATTGGAATAGAGAAGGAATTTATTGAAAGGTTGTTGGAAAGCCCACAGAATTTCCAGGAAGACTAAAATGCCAGGCTTTGAAAACAGGCAGGAACAAAGGACGGCTGAGCAGCTAGAATCACGGCCACAGCTAAACAATGGAGGCTGCAGCTCGCCCACCTGTCTCCACCAGCACGGGGCACGATGCTGCAGTTGGTGCTGCTTCTAGTGAAGTTGCTGTGGCTGCTGTTGCTAAAATGATTTCTCCACTGACTACTTCATTGCCTTATTCACCCCATTGGAATTGCTATGCCATGCTATGCTCAGATGCTTAGTCATGTCTGTCTCTTTGTGACCCCTTTGACTGCAGCCCGCAGACTCCTCTGTCCATGGGATTTTCCAGGCAAGAATACTGGAGTGGGTTGCCATTTCCTTCTGCAAGGTATCTTCCCCACCCAGGGATCAAACCTGGGTCTCCTGAATTGCAGGTGGATTCCCTACCAACTGAGCAATCAGGGAAGCCCACTGAAACCTCAGACTGGTTCAAATGACCAGACAAGTGTACACCTGGGTGTGTGTGAGATGGAGTTTCTGTGAGAGCAAGCTTCTGGAATTCTCAGCATCCATGTCCCATGGGGCAAAGGTTCATAGCTTGGAGAACTTCCCAAATAAAGGCAGGAGTTCAGGTCCTGGATAGCCAATTTAAAATAAAAGTTTCCAATTTTGTATAGTGTGATAAAATGGTAAAATTAATTAAAATCCTAGGGTTCCCTTAATTTCTGAGTAAAATGACATTCACTACATATTATAATATCAGACTTGCAGAAATCTTTAGGCAGAAAAAACTGCAGCCTACTTCCTCTAGGATACTTGGAGCATGGATAGGTATACAGAGGAGAAAGTTAGGTTCCAAATAAGGAGGACAGAGAGGCTAGGGGATGAGCTCAAAATTGGGACCTCAAGGTCAAGTGTTTGTAGTTGGGGAGATCAAACTAAAGCAAGAGTGTGAAAACAAACATAGGTTCTGGATGACTGCCTATATAAGGGGAAGTATTCAAGGTTAATGTTTCACTTCAAATTTTATTTCTTTTTTTATTTAAAGAAAAATGTTCTTTGTAAAAAGATTAGATGCTTTACAATTTTTCAGCAATATTGAAAAATGCAAAGGAAAATGTTGAAACAATCACTTCATATCCAACCCCCAAGAAACAGCCATTAACACTATGGCAACATCATTCCAACCATCATTCCACACTTGGTAGATGTGAAGAAAATATATACACATGTATACAGATAAAAGCATCTGGGCTGCCACATTGCACCACTCAAGTGGTCATCATTCATCCAGAATGTATGTGATAAGGATAGTCGATTGGATGGATGGATGAACTTTTGTTCCATGATCTCATTTTAAAAATAAAAGTAGCAGCTCTAAGTTTCATTGAGAGAAAAAAATTAAAGGAATTGGTGGACTTCAAATATGTTTTATCACAAAATAATTATTTCCTTTTTATAAAAAGTTAAACATGAATTTGTTAAAAATAAGAGGTTGAAATTGTTTTGTGTGTGTGTTTCAGTTAAATGCTTTGATTTTAGACAGTGCCAGTTGGCTCACTGCTTGTTATGAAAGATGAGAACCACAGCCCTCTTAAGCTTGTTGTCTCATAACCTTCACGATTTTGCCACGTTTGTGAGTTGTTTTTTTATACTGTCAGGATTTATTACAGTTGTATTCTGTATTTCCAGTGTTCTATTTGGAAATGGATTAATTGCTCACATTTTTTTTTGTTACCATTAGCCATTTCCCAGTTTTTACTTTTGATTCATTTCTTAATCAGCTGAGTTTTTGTCATCAAATATATTTTACAAGAAAAGCTCAGTGTGTTATATTCCCCGATGTCTTTCTTTTTAAAGTATGTTTGATTTTACTTACATGACACCATGCCTGGGAAAATATTCTTTGGTCCTAATTTCTTTACTTCAGAACTCTGTCTCACATTTCTTCATCAGTTCTCTGGCACTGGGTACTGCTGTGGAGGAGTGTGATACCAACCTTTCTCTTTTTTTCTTTTGTACATGATTTGGTCTTTGGCCTTTGAAAATATTTCAAGCTCAACAAGTGAATCGGAAGTTTCCTGGGGCTGAGACTTCCTTATCTAATTATTCTCATCAGAATTTGAGGTGTGATTATCACTCTCCTGTCTTTGGCAGTCCTGAGAAATAGTCTTCTAGCAAGTCTGTAGAGCCAGGGAGTATGAATGCATCAAGAAAAATCCCAGATGGTATCTCAGATTCTCATTTTGTCTTCTAGGTCCATTGCCTTTGGTTTTTGTTCCTTTTCATGTTCACGCGAGTCCTGTAGATTTTCTTGGGTAGCTTGGAGTGATTGCAGAAACTCAGCAGTTGCTGGAAAGGTAGTACGGTAAAGAAGTAATAGGGGGGGAAATTATTGAGAGTGTTCTTGGTGGAGAGTTGTAATGAATTCTGCATATAGGAAGTGTGGTAGGTAGACCAGATATCCTGTTAGGAAGATGAATTTTATAAGATTCCTTCTGCGTGGCCAGTGGTCTATGATTGGCTGTAGATAGATAGATACAAATGGATGGAAGGCTCTGGATAGAATTCTTTTTCTGGAACAGGTAGATGAAATAGTTGACAGTCCACCAAGCTAAAATATTTCTGTACTGTTCTCTCATCCAAAGATAATGCATGTCATTTTGGTGAGGGCGTGTACTTCCACCAACATAATTTCATACCTTAGTAAGGAAAAGGAGAGTAGCCAATGATAAAACACATGATAATATTATCCCAGAGGTGCCTGGGCGGGGAAGGGTCAGAGGACTTGAAACATTATTCTGGAACATTAAATCTATCCTGCCTATATGTATGTGACATAGTTGTTTGTATTTTAGATGTCAATATGCCAAAGACCAGGCTTCCTTGGTGGCTCAGACAGTAAAGAATCCACCTGCAATGCCAGAGACCTGGGTTTGATCCCTGGGTTAGGAAGATCCCCTGGAGGAGAGCATGGCAACCCACTCCAGTATTCTTGCCTGAAGAATCCCATGGACAGAGGAGTCTTGCAGCCTACAGTCCATGGGGTCACAAAGAATTGGACGTGACTGAAGGACTAAGCACAGTACAGCACGTTCCAAAGATAGAGTTATCAGAAATTCCAGAGGATAATTTTAAATGTTTTTAGTGGGCCTTACTGACCCCAGATGCAGAAGCACAGAATTTGTGGTTATCCATTTCATGCCAAGACATATATCTAATTGGTTTGGTTAAGAAGTCTATCTCCTATCACTGAACCACACTACTGGGAACTCTGGATATTAACCAAGCCCTGGGCCTCTAGGCATTGGTTGGCTTCTCTTGGATTGCTTTCCTTAACTCTGAGTGAGGCTGAAAGATCACAGAGTTTGTATGCAGGAATATTCCTTGTGATGGGCTGGTATGGTGCCCATAGAGCCGTGTATACATGTGGTTGTTTGAGCTCCTGTCTCTTGTTAGTGATGTGTATGTATGCGTGTGTTCCATCGCATCCAACTCTTTGTGACCCCATGGACTGTAGCCTGCCAGGCTCCTCTGTCCATGGGACTTCCCAGGCAAGAATACTGGAGTGGGTTGCCATTCCCTCCTCCAGTAAATCTNGATCCAGCGGATGTTGGCAATTTGATCTCTGGTTCCTCTGCCTTTTCTAACATCAGCATCTTTTACTTCTGAAAAGGCTTCTTGTGTGTTAACTTCCAAGAGGAAGGACCAAGGGAGGAGGAACACATGAGAGGCTGGAGGTCCAGGAAGCTTCCTCCCCCATGTTCACTGCCACCACCTTACTTTCCTGTAAGGCAAGGTCCTGTTCATTTTCTTTGAGAAAACTTCTCCCATCCTTTCATTCCAGTTAGAAGTTATTATTCCCTCTTCCGTACACTCCGTTACTATCTTCCCACATATTTACATACATTTTTGACTGACCTTGTGTATCTTCTGATAGAAAACGGGTTTCTTGGGGGTCCACCTTAGGCTGTCTCATGTCATCTGCCATGATAATTCACATATGATGATGCTCTAAAGATGTCAAATGCCTTAGTATCTCTGCAGTGACTTGCCCCTCTTGTCTATACAGACATGTGATGTAGAGAACAGGAGTATTTAGAAAAGGTGAAAAAAGAAGCTAGACTAACTCTTAAAAATACAGAAAAGCGTCTGCAAGTATAAGAGGATTTAGATGAAGGAAATAAAAAATCATTTCAAGAATACCATGACTTAGCTTAAACACTCTGATGGCACCCCACTCCAGTACTCTTGCCTGGAAAATCCCATGGATGGAGGAGCCTGGTGGGCTGCAGTCCATGGGGTTGCTAGGAGTCAGACATGACTGAACGACTTCACTTTCACTTTTCACTTTCATGCATTGGAGAAGGAAATGGCAACCCACTCCAGTGTGTTGCCTGGAGAATCTCAGGGACAGAGGAGCCTGGTGGGCTGCCGTCTATGGGGTGCACAGAGTTGGACATGACTGAAGTGACTTAGCAGCAGCAGGAGTTTAAACATTGGCCATAGGCCTAGTTCAAATCTTGATATTAACATTTAGAATTGTGTCATCTTGAACAATGACTTACCTCTCTAAACCACAGTTTATTCATCTCTCAAATGGGGATAAAGAGTAGCTATCTGTGTTAGCTGGCCCCCAAGGTTCCTCCCAGCTGGTGTGTACTCTCTGTTTAATCATCTCCCCTTCACTGTGGGATGAATATGATGGGATTCTACTCTACTGATTAGATTATGTTATGTGACAAAAGAAAAGGGATTTTTTTAGATGTAATTAAGGTTTTAATCATCTGACTTTGAGTTAATCAAAAGGGTGATTATCCTGGGTCGACCTGAGTTAATCAGGTAAACCTTTTAAAGGAGGGTCGAGGGCCTCCCTAAAGGAGAAAGATTTTTCTGCCGGGAATGAAGAAGCACATTGTCATTTTGTGAGAGGCCCATAGATGTGGCAAGAACTGTAGGGCCCTGTAGGAGCTGCCACCTGGCAGACAACCTGCAAGAAAAAAGGGACTTCAATCCTATGACCACAGGAGTAGAACTCCGCTAACAACACATGCACTCAGAAGAGGCCTCCAAACCTCAGATAAGACACTGGTCTTGGCTGACACCTTGACTCAGCCTTGTGAGTCCCTGAGCCAGGGACCCAGTTTAGCTGGGCCTGGAGCCCTGATCTCTAGACAGTGTGAGATCATAAATGTGTGTGGTTTTCAGCAACTACATGTATGGTAATGTTACATAGTAACACTGTTGTTACACAGTAATAGAAACAAATATACTACCTTATAGGGAAGATTTGCAGGTTACCAACAACTGATTCTGGCTAAAATTAGATTTTTTTTTTTAAGCAGAAGTTATTGAAACAAAATTTAGTATGTCAAAAAGCTGAAGGAAAAGCTAAGTGACTAGGTCTTGGGGTAACAGACACGAGGGCTACTCTGAAGATATCATTTAGAAATTTGGGAGTGTACTCTGAAATAACCTATCTACAGCCAGCTACTCTTGTCACTCAGCCCATGAATCAGTTGATACTCCTGACACAGTCAAAATGGCCTCACTTTCATCACCCACCCATTCCTTGATGTTAGGAAACTGTGGACTTGACAAGCCCCTAAGGCCACATGCAATGAGTCTGCAAGCTCCCTAAAGGGAAAATTGGTGCTATCAGTGAAAGAAGAGGAAAAGAATCTAGGGTAGTCACGCACACACACACACAAATCCACCTTGCTGTTTCTTAGGGTTATCAAGAAGACATGAGATAATATAAGGAAAGTGCCTTGCACATTTCTTGGCACTCTGTAATCAGTTGTAAACTATTAGGCATAATTATTAAGCATCAGGGGGCCTAAGTCTCCTCTAGAAAGCAAAAGAGAGAATTCTGCCCCTAAAGATGAAAAGAGAAATCCCATCTTGATGAAAGATTTTCCTACTATTCAAGAAAATAGCCTTCAGTGTCCGATGCTACCTGGATGATTTAAAATTAAAAGCTTATCAGAAGATAGAACACTGTAGGTTCCTCAGTGCTCTTTGTGGTAATTATCGCCATGAGCACAAGGCGAAAGAAACCAGCAAAGGAGCAAAAAGGAACCAGCTGTCATTTGTTGCTAAGTCACTTCAGTCGAGTCCAACTCTGTGTGACCCCATAGATGGCAGCCCACCAGGCTCCCCCATCCCTGGAATTCTCCAGGCAAGAACACTGGAGTGGGTTGCCATTTCCTTCTCCAACGCATGAAAGTGAAAAGTGAAAGTGAAGTCGCTCAGTCGTGTCCGACCCTCAGCCACTCCAAGGACTGCAGCCTTCCAGGCTCTTCCGTCCATGGGATTTTCCAGGAAAGAGTACTGGCGTGGGGTGCCATCGCCTTCTCCGAGCTGTCATTTGGGCTCCACCAAACTCCAGTGGGTTAGGAAGGGAAACTAACAGTTAATGTCTGTACATTTTCTCACAAAACTCTTAATGGTTGGCTCACATTTCTGACAGTAAATATACCGGACAGCGCCCAAGCCCATCCATCTATGTTTGAATCATGGCTTATATTTGAAATTTTAGAAAATTCATTCAGATGTGAGATGACAGCCCACTTACTGAGGATCATAAATGGAATCTAGAACAGCTATAAGTACCCAGTACTGAGTGATGCTGTTGTGTTATAGAGGCAGGCTCTCCTTTGATCTTTGTGTTAGAGTATGTTACTGGCCAGTACGCCCCTCCTGAAGAAAGCCTGTCTATGAGGTGGTGTCATTTTTGGCCTGAAACATCACTGATGGCTGAATTTAACTTCCATTATGTTCTGTTCTACTCCACAAGTATTTATTGAGCCCCCCATTATGTGCAATGAACTGTATTAAGTGCTATGATAGATTAAAAAAATGAATAGATAAGATAGAGCTCCTGACCTCAGGGTATTTTATTATCTCAGAAGAGAGACAAACGTTTAGAGGGACCAGATACAACAGAGAGCAGGATGTGACCAGCACAAAAACAGATCCAGAGACAGAGGAAAGCTTTCACTTTCAAGTGTAATGACCTGGAGTTTTTCATGGTGGAGGGAGAGTTTGAGGCCTTCTCAACTATACGGCACACTGGGACAGGTAGCACTTTTATTCATCAGCTTGTTTGTTCATTGTATTCCTAGGGTCTAGCACAGTCCCTGGTATTTAATATATGTAACTTGAATGAGGAAAAAGAATTTAATTGCAGTAAAATATACCTACATAAATATATATACACAGTGGGACCTAGTGTCCAAGTGAATGGGTGAATGAGTAAAAGACACTTAACCTACTGTATAAAAGACTTTGTTTTGCATTTAGATTTTTGTCTTTGGTTCTAGTCATTATGGTGGTCTTGGGGTTATATAATCTGTTGGAATTTAATATGTGGATGCACAAACTTTTAGGCCCCATGTTAGGATTAGAATAAAATTTTAACTTCCCATTAAAATTTACTGATATAAAGGTCAGAGTAGGATATACTAGAGGGCTCTACGATGCCTTGGTGAAGGAAATGGCAACCCACCCCAGTATTCTTGCCTGGACAATCCCATGGGCAGAGGAACCTGGCTAGCTAAAGTCCATGGGGTTGCAAGAGTCAGACATGATTTAATGACTAAACCACTACCATACATACATAAAATTGCCTATTTCAACCATTTTTAAAATGTTTGGTTATGTGGCATTAAGTACGCTTGCATTGTTGCCCAAAAACTATCACCACTGTCCAACTCCAAAACTTTTTCATTTTATAAAACTGAAACTCTGTGCTCATTAAATGATGACTCCCAATTTCCCCCTCCCTGCCCCCACCCCAGGTAAGTGTAATCCTAGAAGATTTGTCCTTTTGTGACTGACTGGCTAATTTCACTTAGCATTATGTTTTCAAGGTTCACTTAATGCATGAGTCAGAATTTCCTTCCTTTTATAAGGCTAAATAATATTCCATTGTATGTATCTACCACATTTTGCTTATTTACTTATCTGCTGATGGCCATTTGTGCCGTTTCCACCTTTTGGCTACTGTGAACACTGTGTATAGCTATACACATGCGTGTACAAATAACTTTGAGAGAGACAGAAATTTTGATAGGTCAGTGGGGGCAGAGAGAGGGCGTTTCAAGCTTAGGAAATGGCAAGAACAAAAGCACAGACAGGTGGCAATGCACCGGGTTTGCTTGGCATGGCTTACTCCTTGGTTTCTCGGGGTGTACTGGCTGAAGATAGAAAGGTCAATTTGTTTCAGTGTTTGAAAGGCACTAAATACTAGACCAAGAAGATACATTTTTTTCTAAAGCTTTGAGGAACTATTTAGGGGTTTGGAACAGGGCAGTAACAATACCAACTCTACACTCTGAAAGAGTGAATGTAATGGCAAAGATGTAGTTAGATATGAAGGGTAATAAGCCTGGCAGGAGACCAGGCTGTTGAGTGGCAGAGGAAATAATAAAATGGAGGGAGGGATTAGAAGATAGATGTCACAGAGGAACAATCAATAGGATCTGGATGTGGGTAGCAACAAGAGGAAGCTGTAGTTAAATGTGACTGAAAGCCCTGGGACATTATACACTGAGATGGAGAATGCAGAAGGAAGAAGTAGCAGACAGAAACAACAGTTACTATTCATTAAACTCTTATGTGTTGGGCAACTTACACGCATTATCTCCTTTAATCGTGATAATGGCCAGTACAGGAGATATTATTAGACACTGGGGGAAATTCAGTTTAGATAGATTAAGTTACTAATACCTAGTTAAGTAGTGGAAATGGGATTCCAACACAGGTTTAACCCTAAAGTTTTTTGTTTCTTTAAAACCATCACATTATTCACAGTCTTCTAACACATAGAATAGCCACGTCAGTTTATAGCTCAAGAAATTGGAAATGTAAGTCTGAAGCTCTGCAGAATGCTCATGGACAAAAATATAGTCCAGGAGTTCTATACACAAAGATGAATTAAAATGATACTGAGGGAGTACATGAGTTCACTCAAGAGAGAATATAAAAACAGAAGACCAGAACTTAACTCCAGAAGCAATCATATGTATCAGGTGGGAGGAGAAAGAGGGACTAGGTTTGAGTCACAAGAGAATCACCAGGAAAGTAAATTGACAAAGACATTACGTGAGAAGACAGTTTCGAAGAAGGGATTAGTCAACACCATCAAATGCTTCTAGAATCTTAAATAGGAAGTGGACTGTAGCCACTAGATTTGACATTTAGGAAGTCATTGGAGACTTTAAAAGAAGAAAGCATATTCAGTAAGTCCATGGATTGAAGGATGAATCAGATGTATGGAAACAAAGAATGCAAGAGTGCAAACTACTTGTTCAAGAAGTTTGGCAACCAAGGAGAAATTACGGCACAGTATTCAAAGGGATGCAGAACTGACAAAAAAGGCTTTCTTTCTAGGACTGAGAAGATATGAGCATATTTGGGGGCTGTAAAAAAGCCAGTGGAGAATAGCAAACTGTAAATATCAGGAGAAGAATGAAAATTTATGGAGGAATAGTGAGAGGGTGTGAGTGATCAAGAACACATTTAGAGAGACAGCCTGGTGAAGGAGTAGGGATATTTCTCCCCGCGGATGGGAGAGAAAAAAGAGAGAGATTTGGAAGCTGAAGGGAAGAAGGAGCTTACATTGGGACAGGAGAAAACTGGGGTGGAATCTGACCTTGCGATCAGTACACAGCTGGTCGGGTTATGTAGGAGAGGAAGTCAACTAGAGTCAAAGAAATAGATCATCCAGCTTTACTGAGGGCTCCTCTGAGTTAGGATTATTTTGATCTTTAGTGAAGCCAATCAGCTAGAATAGTGACCAAAACTCAGTCTCTCTTTTCTCTCCAATACATTTTCAGACTTTCCTGAAACTCTACAGAGACACCTGATTGGATTTGGGCATTTCCCAAGTCTCCTTAATCTAGATTACTCTTGACTGATTTCATCAACAGTATACTGATTTTTACCCTTTCATTCTTCACTGTCTACAAATTCTAAGGGCATACTTACAGAAAACCTCTAAACAGTGACAGAAGGCAAGAACTACTTTCTTGGAGAGGTTTTCACAGAAAAAATTGGGAAATTACTAAGATACGGTGAAATATTTCAATACTGAATTTCAAAATTTTATTCCTTAAAGTCTTCAAACCCATTGAGCAACCCCAGTTTAAAAACCTTTCTATTGATTCTAGTTCCTGAAATAGAACCAAGTGAAACGCAGAGCTAGTATAATTTAAAGTAACAGATTGTCTTCTTCTTGAACACTGACATTCCATTCGGCATTCTACACGAACAAAGTAATGTTCCAGATTTTTTTTAATATACAGTTACACTTACTGTATTTATGTGATAAATTTTCTTCCAGTTATAGGTATTAATGATTGGAACCATGCCTCAGTTACCTCCCTTATGAAAGATAACATAGGAATGTTATAACAAATATTTAGTTAAAAAACTGAAAAGGGCTTTGAAAATGTAAAAGTGTAATATAAATGCTAAATAAAGATAATATATTCTGAACAGCAGGCTCCTTTGAAATAGGGCCTATGAATTCCATTAGCACTCTCTGTTTACATGCTTTTAGGAACTTTTTGGAGGATGCTGTCCATGGGCATGCCTGTGACGTGATACCTCTGGTTTGGTCACCAGCTAGGAAAGAGGCAAATAAAAGAGTGGCCATAATAATTCACATAATAGTATTTTCTTAAGTCATTCGATAAATATTTATTGCATTTTTAACTGTGTGCAGGTTCAAGTCTGGGTGCTAAGAATACTGCCGGGAGCAACTCAAGCAAAAACCCTGACTCATAAGCTAACATTTATTGATTAATAACTACACACCAAGGTTTAGTCTTGCATTACTCCATACATCCTCATAGAGGGGACTTCCCTGGTGGACCTGTGGCTAAGACTCTGGGTTCCCAATGCAGGGGGCCAGGGTTTGATCCCTGGTCAGGGAACTAGATCCAATGTGCTGAAACTAAAGATTGAAGATCTGTGTGCTGTAACTAAGACCTGGCACAGCCAAGTAAATAAATAAATAACTTAAAAAAAAAAATCCTAGCCACGTGAGCTAGGTACTGTAAATATTCCCATTTTACAGATGTAGAATCTGAGGTAAGAGAAGTTTGCAATTTGCCCAAGTGGTGAACTTGGGATTTGCTCCTGACCATCTGGCCCACGTGTTCCAGTAACAGGCACAAGGTTATTGGGTGTTGGGTCGACTCAGCTGACTTTCAGAGTTGGTCTCCTTTAAATCTGTAAGGCTAAAAAGAACAGGCCATACAAATTGTTGATGTTAGGGGTCTTTTGTTTATCTACTCAATTCAAAAAATGACTCAATTTTCCATAAGGGATGGGGAGCCCTCATGGTGATACTAGTGAAGACAGAAATTCTAGCCAGGCGGGTGCTTTTCATGAGGTCCCAGAGTGGCCAGGCCTCTCTGAGACTAGAATGACATTTGGGGTCAGGCGGCACCCTGGGCTGCTGTGGCCTGTATTTGGCTGGTTAACTTCTGCTCTGCTATGCCTTATGACTTCCATTAATACTTACACATAGTTTCTCATGCCTAACAACTAAGGAAACTACACTCTACTTGCTTCTCTCTGTGAATCATTTAGTTTTTGTAATGCCTATCAACTAATTTTATCTCCAGTACTTCCAGTTCATATGGCGAAGCATAAGTATAGATGAGTTCATTTCATCACTTTTATTCATATGGGGAAGCACTCCTCCTGACTCATAGGCTACCCCTTACTTGATTCAGTCCTTGGATTAAATGCCCACTCCTGGACCAATCAGCTGTGGCCAGGAGGCCACGTAATATGTAAAGAACATTCTAGAACCAGGCTCTAAAGTTATCAGGGGCTACAATCACAGATATGTTAGGAAGTCTGGCTTGTTCCTCTAATACTGTTTAGTTATGAGGCTTTGGGATTTAGGTTTTAAGCAAGTAAATGTGTTCTGGAAAATTATTAACTTTTTAAATTTATGTCACTTTATAGTTCTATATTAGTCCATTGTTTTAAATATGTCTGTCATATTTCTATCTTTACTTTTGCATCTAAAGAAGATTATAATAAGTAAGATGTTCTTTTATATTAATTTCCTTAAGATGTTGAAATTTAAGATTTACATCATAATCCTTTCCTTACCTAATGAGTAATACTAACAGATATTTTTTTTTATCATCCTTAGCATGTCAATTACATTTCACCTTCACAAGCTCTGTGCTAAGAATGTATACAGATGTGTCACAGGAAAAATAAGAAGGACTCAAATTAGAGTACTACATGAACATTTCAGTGTTATCTAGATGTTAACAAGAAAATCAAACTCAGCTTGTATAAATAATTATCAATAATAAGAATCTTGGCCAAATCAATGTTAATGTCATTTTTATACTTGGAAAAACATGGAGCACACAATTATATAGACTAAAAAAATCAATAACTTGACTCACACTTAAAAGTAAGATAATACATTGAAAGAACGATTTCAAGTATTGTTCACTTTAGAAAATTTCTATGGAAAGATTCAATTTTACCTGAAGACTCACAACCAATAGCACACATTACAACATGGGAAACGGTTTAGGAAAGCAGTTTGTGGCTATGAAACAGATCAAAACTAACTAGCCATTAGGGAATAGAACCCATGACCTTCATCTCATTAGTAACAGGCTTAAACCAACCGAATGAGCTATAAACTGGTAACATTCTGATACCTAGCAGACAGACGGATTTTCTACTCTTAAAATTCATTTCTTGGTTCCATATTATTTGTACTAAAATGTGACAATGCTGCTATTACGTGGAAGGATGGAAAGGGATGTGTTTTTGACGAGATCTCAGAAATCAATTATTACTCTTTCTTTGTGTAACTAGTGAGAGAATTCAAACCCTGAAGATGAGGTGACCTGCCTAATGGGTTCCCAGTGGGTGGTGGCAGAACTGTATTGCAATAAAAATCTCTTGGACTTCACTCCTGGTCGCTTTCAATTTGTGAGGGGCTGGCTGGTGGAGCAGGTTGTCCTTGAATTGTTCAAGGAAGGGGGAGTATGTCGTTTCAACGCAGAACAAACTTAGTGCTAGGAAAAGGGAGTGTAAGTTTCTAAATTGAATTCATACTGAATGGAGGTTACAGGAAGGAATATAGTGAGAAAGGTTTTGAATGACCTTCATCTGGGAGGGGATGAGAAGCCTCAGAAAGCCTCCAGAGAGTGAGTACAGTGATGGAAAACATTTTCTATGTAAAATGGCTTTATCTTCAGTCCATGGGGTGTCAAAGAGTCAGACACAACTGAGCACGCACACATACACCTCAGGACATTCAGGAATGGAGTAACCGGAAGTCATGGGGCTGGGGGCACAAGTTTGAGTATAAACGAATAAAGAAAAGTAAAGCAGTGGCTAATAATTGCACTTGGGAGGTCAGGGAAGTTACAGATCTGGTCTGAGGATGGGTTAGGCATGTAGGTGTGATAGGGTAGAGTCGGTTGGAATGGGAACCGGGGAGAGTGGTGGAGACTGATGCCATGAAGGGATGCTGGAAAGAAGGGATTCATCATGGATTATTAACCAGTGACTGAACAGTGGAAGGGTGAAGGAGCAACAAAAAGCTTCTACTAGTATATTATCATTTAGGGAACAGATGGAGAAAGGTTCTGTAAATACTACCAATTTATATAAAGGTCCAGTGTTATTTAGATTCTAATATCATATACTGCCTCTGTCTCAGGTGGTCACACCAGTGGATTCTTTGTAGCAATATCTTTAAACGTGAGTACCTTCAAAATATTTCCCATCTGGAACCACATCTTGGGAACAACTTACATTAAGTCTTTGAGCTTTTACTGATGACCTCTGAAGGAGATTGGCCATGTATTGGAGACAGCCTCAACTCATCCTTATTTTTCTTACTATACCTCAGTATGTGCACAGGTCCCAGGCGTGGCATGCTTTCCTGACCCTTGGACCTTTACTTAGACTTTCTCTGATTGGATCATCTTCCTACATACCCTGGACAATTGTCCTTCAAGAAACAGTTATCATCTTTTCTAGAAAGTCTTTCCTTATTGCCATAGTAGCTCCTCAATTATAACTGCTCTGCCTACCCCTAGTACAGCATCTTTCACACTGTAAAGCATTGACCAGTGCACTAGACTGTCTTTACCAGTCTGAATTCCTTGGGGCCTAGTTTTGACCATTTGTTTATCCCCAATACCTTGTAATGTGATTAGCACAAGGTAGATCTTTAATATAAGTTTAAAGACTATGGAAATCTCTGAAAAAGCTTGTGAAATAGAAATATAGTCTAGAAATTATCTAGAGAGAACAAGTCTAGGATGGATTTTTAGAAAGAGGAATCTAAAATTAATTTTATTAGTTTCCTTGGGCATAAGGCCTTAGTTTTGCACATAGCTCCTGGCCTTGCTTCCCTTCTCCTCTTGTAGTCTGCCTTTGGCCATTTCACTGCTTATTATGCAAGGGCTAAGGAGAGAAGCTTAAATTCAGATCAGTTAATTAGGCTGTTTGGGAACAGCTCAGCAAAAGGTTGGATATTGTGGGTGAAATCAATATTATCTATAGCCCTCTCTAACCCAGCCTTCCTCATCTCATACTCCTAAACCAATGGTTGCCTGACACAGGAAGCATATTTTATAAATTCTTTTCAGCTTCACAGGGTTTGTTCCCTTGTCTTGAATACATGTCAAGCTGTCTGTCCTGGGTTTTGGTTTGGAGAATTCGGTCACTACACCAGCAGAAGACACTGTGGAGTAGTCTGTCTCTCTAGGGTAATTTCATGGTCCTAAGGAAAGAATTTAGCAGTTTATTTTTCTGAAACTGGTTCAAGGAACATTCTCGGAGTGAAAAAATTCAATCGAGAATATTATTACTTACATTTTGGAGAAAGATTTTTAATACAGAATTTCCATCTGTGATATATTTAAATTCTAGGCCTCAGGCAGCAATTTTGGAAAAGGGTCTCCTTTTCGGTTTATTAGATGCAAACTAGTCCACTCTGAGGGGTAGGGGCCCTTACTTTATCTCCCCACCCCAGCAAAGTGTGAAGATTTGCTTCCACTATTCCTGAAATTACCACCGCTCCTTTTTTTTCCCTTGCAGGGTGAACTCCGTTATTGACCTAAAAGTGTTGATCACAACTTCAATTTCTTGAATTATTTTCTAAGTACTTGTATCTAGTAGAAAAGGAGAATGGTAAGCTGCCCAAAAAGAGGCCTACAGTCAATCAGTGGAAAGCTGTCAATATCGAAAAACAATACTCTCGCTTGATCTGGTTTTGATGCCCTAACAAAGACGGGTTTTGCTGTTTAGGACCGCTCAGCCATCTTGACTGAATACATTCAGAAGGTAGTCCTCGACCTGCTTACTGCCAGAGGACTTTAACACTGATTTCTAAGTTGACATATGTATCCCAACAGATTTCACAACAGAGGCCTAACGCATTTAAGCTGTCAATAAAGACCAACACTAAGAAACGCAAGGCACGCGGACACTTCACATGCACACTTTATAATGCATTCTTCCAGTCCTTTAAGAGAGAGAGGTTGTGGGGGGTGGGGGTGGGGCCTTAAAACTTTATTTCTCATTTCTCCTGACCTGTAGCATGTGTTTAGCCTTTAGGTTGTGTTTTTGTAAGACCAAGGCCCACTCTTTAATGGCTGAAAGCATACGTTTAACAGTACATGGTGGATCAGCTGCTCTGAGAAATGCCTTTTTAAAAAAAGTAAAGTGGAAAATAGACAAAGAAATCTATCACCTTAGCAGTCTTTCATATTTGTTTTGATTGTTCTGGAACCAGCTCTGAGCTGGTGACAAGGGTATTGAAAAGATGCACCTGAAACAGGATCTGCGGGCTGCTGCATTTGCCAACCGGCTTTAACGCTGCTTTCCAGCGGCGAAGGCGCAGCAGCATTAACAGGGAAGCCAGCGCGAGCCTCCCCGGCAGCGGCGGCGGCACGGCGGCACCGGCACCAGCGCAGTTTCCCCTCTCCCCAGCCCTGACTCTACGCGCACATGCGCACTGCGCCCGCAGCCCTGGACCATTTGTCAGGACTACTCGTGAGACGGAGAAAAAAAAAGAGAAAATTTGGGGGTAAGAAGCGGTTGATCGGATCTAATCTCTAATTAATCTGAAGATTTGTCCGTGCCAAAGCCCATTCATTTATTTTCCTAGGTGAGGATGAAAGTTAAGAGACCTCTACAGAGAAGGAAGCGCACCCTCGTCTTGTGAAACAGATCAGGGGAGGGGAAAGGACAGAAGGGGTTTCTCCCCCACTTCTCTGCGCCTCTGGGAAAGAGAAGAAAACTTAATCCTGGGGAAAAAAGTGGGCCAGTGACTCGGAAACGGCTGGAGGGGGAGTCTCTGGGCATCTCACTCTGAAGTAGTGAGTGCGAGTGTGAAAGAGGAACAAAAGAGAGAGAAAAGAGAAAGGAAAAAATGGGGGGAGGAGAGACTTGTATTTTTTCTTTGCGCGCACACGGGGAAGGGTGTGGGGGGCCGTGCGGAAGGGAGCCGGGGCGAGNCGTCTTTTCCTCCCCCTCCCCGCCGATTTTTTAGGGGACCCAAAAAACGGAGTCTCTTTCCTTATGCAACTTCCTCGGACGCTGCGAGCACGGCCCTTCCCCCCTCCCTGCATCCCTCGGCTGGCTCCTTGACCACCTCGGGTCTACCGCCAGAAGAAAAATGCGTTAGAGATCATTCACAGTGCACCGAAACAAAAATAGATTTTTGATTGTTCTAAGTTTAAGTTAAGGGAAACTGAGATGAGAAATAAGAAGGGGTGGGGGCAGGAGCGGCTGGAGCGAGTGCGTCGAATTTTAATTTTCCTAGAATGTTGTTTGTGATAGCTTTATTGCTGTGGGGAGCCCGAGAGTCTCCGTACTGGCTAACTCGGTCGCGTGGATTTTTGCGCAAGTTTTTAGAAAAACACTGACTCGAGTAGAGCATTTCTCCGGAAAGTTTCAAGTGCAGCAAAATAGCGAACGTGCAAAACTGGCCAAGGGGAGACCTCTAGTGGTTGGATGCGTCTTTAAGTTCGGAAGGCCGAGAGCAAACTTTGGCCTTTACTTTTTAGCTACGTAGTCCGTTCAGACGTGGAAGTGATTAGACGACCTGAGCCAGGGGCCAGATGTTGTATGAAAGGATGCTGATCAGAAATAGAAAGTTTGGTAAATCGGAGAGCAAATGAAATCTAAGGACCCAGCCTTCCAGTTGGGGGTACTTCTATAGGAAAGTAGAACCTTCCGAACTTCATGACTTCTATGAACACTTTGCTTTTTATTCTGGGATTTGAGATCGGTCACTCTCTGGTTTAGACGCAGTTGTTTGATTAAAAAAAAATATTTGTCATTGTCTATACATTTGATCAATCTGTAATCAGAAGTGACAGTGGATAATTTCATTTGAATGTTAATAAAAATACTAAGTGCAATACATGTTTAAAACTTTGAAAAAATGAAAAACATTTGTGTTTGAAAAGGCTCATATAAAATCATTTTATATGAGCTAGCATTTTATTCTCTAGTAAATATAATTTAAGGCCTTATTTCGTTTTTTAAACACAGTCATATATAGTTATAAAATAAATGACCCCATTTAGCTCTAAGAGTGTAATTTTGTTTCACTGGTTAAGACTTATTTCTGAATACTTTGTATAATTTGGGATTTAAACACTTAAATATATGGACAAACTTGCTTACATAGTATCTATTTTTCTGCTGGTGTGTGTTCTGCAGGGTAACTTTAAATAAGGGAAGCAGTGAGAGAAGTTAAAATCGAATCAAATGATCCTGGGAACTTTCATTTGCTTTGCTCGTCATACAATGGAAGAG
This sequence comes from Neotragus pygmaeus, assembly GCA_006410875.1. Taxonomy (NCBI): domain Eukaryota; kingdom Metazoa; phylum Chordata; class Mammalia; order Artiodactyla; family Bovidae; genus Neotragus; species Neotragus pygmaeus. The sequence goes on from SJYV01006996.1 coordinate 739,394, forward strand.
ACTTTAACAGGGGAACTTAGGATAGGGTAGTGATATAAATGTAAAATCAATTTCACCTCATCCAAAGCTAGTTTATTTGTGTGTGTGTTGTAACATATTAAGTGGTAGTGTACAAAATTATGCAATGTCAGGAATTCATAATTTGAACTTATTATCTATGAGTTTCAGGGCTTTTTTTTTTTTTTTTAAATGACAATACTTTGATTTTATTTCTCTTCTCTTTAAATCGATGATAGACCTCCAGGAGAAGTCTTGAGGGTGAACCACAGTCTTAAAGACCATCAGATAATTATTTCTTCACTGCCACTAGGTAAGAGTTGTGTGTTGAAACAAATTGCTTGATATACTTGCAAATATTAAAAGCTGCATTTGAGGGTAAGGAAGGAGAGTGTGGAACAGGGTTGGCAGAAAAACATCATTTTGAAAGGGGTGCTTTGAATTCATGAAAGTCTTGACCCTGATTGTGACTGAAGCTCCAATTAAAGCATTATGAAAAATTAAGAAATTGTTCTGGATAATCTTTGGACTGGTTTTTTACTGGATTCTTAATTCACACTTCAATTGTACCTGTTCTTTACTGAGAGTAAATAGTTTTATTCTTTGGAATTGAGGAAGTGGGAAATCTAGAACAAAGCAATTGAGAATTAATATAGCCGTAGTAGAAGTACGCTGTGATGTGGAAAGTTCTGGAACTTGGTAAAATTTTGTAGGTGATATTGCCAGTAAGATGTTTGGGCATGTTTAAGTAACTTATCTTCTATGGCTCAAATCCTATGGTGGGCTGATATGTGCCAAATATCATGTCATAGTGTTACAGTGAATTTCCAGTGTGTTAGCATAAACTTGTCAACTTTTAAGTGTATCACCACAAGCAATACAGCTGCTGCCCAATAAAGATCTCTTTGGTAATTTTGGAGGGTGCTGGTTAGTCTCCAGTAATCCAGGGCCTATTCTCAGAACAAAGGTCATTCTCTGGCAAAAGGGAGCCCTGTCTGGGTAGAACATGAAAGTACATTTGTGCGACTATAGTGCTTTTCTGCTGTTAATAATGATGATGTTTAGTTGATAAGTCATGTCTCACTCTCTTGCGACCTCATGGACTGTAGCCCACCAGACTCCTCTGTCCCTGGAATTTCCCAGGCAAGAATATTGAAACGGGTTGCCATTTCCTTCTCCAGGGGATGTTCCCAGCCCAGGGATGGAACCCGAGTCACCTGCATTGGCAGGTGAATTCTTTACCACTGAGCCACTAGGGAGGGAAACCTCTTCTACTTTTTATAACTCTTTTTTTTTTTTTAATCATTCCCTTTCTTTTTCTGCTTCATTTCATTTTCCTTCTCTGTCTCAGATATTAAAGGAGTTGCTAATCCTTGTTTGGCAAAACCAAAGAAAACAAAAATTAGCAGGACTAATAATCCCTTTTTAAAACATTTTGAATTTTATATGGGAGGGTAGTCAATTAAAAATGTGAATAGTTTCAGTTTCACAGTAAAGCGACTCAGCCATACATATCCATGTATCCATTCTCTCCCAGTGTCCCCTCCCATCTAGGCTCCCATCTAATATCGAGCAGAGTTCCCTGTGCTATATAGTAGGTCCTTGTTGGTTATCCATTTTAAATGTAACAGTGTGTACATGTCCATCCCAAACTCCTTAACTATCATTTCCCACCACTCTTTCCCGCTGGTAACAGAAGTTTGTTCTCTCAAGTTGTGGGGACTAATAGTCTTTATTGAGCCACGTTATAACCATGGTAGGTGTGGTCTAGATGTCAAAACTGAATAAATACCGCTATAAAAATGATTGTCAAAAAGGAGTTTATTGTCATTTTCTGCTCGTGGATCACCTTGAGAAGTATAAATAGCAAAAGAAATGGATGTCCATGTAGGTAATGCAGCAGAAACAAGGGGGCAAGAACAGCTGACAAGAAGATCGCAGATAGAAGTAGAATTCAGACAGAGTGAAGTGTGTTTCCTAGGATGGTTAGTTTCATGTTTAGATACTCTGAGTGGAAGACAGTCGTTATTTTCTTCATTTGGGGAATCATTGTGATTGTAGGTAGAGTGCTAGAATAGGAATCAGAGGACAGTTTAGCCACTAAATATACCACTTTGTGTAAATCACTTTAACTCTTTTAGCCTAGATTTCCCCTTCTGGAAAATGGGAGCAAGAATGCTTGCCTTGGTCTCTTTGTCAAAGGGATCAAATAAGGTTTTGAGAACTATGAACAATTATTCAAATGTTTGGTAGTCATATTATCATTTTACCTTAGCCAGGTTTTGTGAAAAGGGCAGAACAAAAGATAGGCTTTTAAAAGCTGAACAGAGTGATCTAATTCTTGGCTAAAATAATTGGTTTAGTTTTTGGTGTACATATTATATGGACTTGCCACAATGCTTTCAGGGGATCTTTAGGAAAATAGTAGTTTCTCTTTTATGGCTTTCTTGAGGGAAGAGACCATGTTTTAAAAAGGTGCTGAATACAAATTGTGTTTTATCTCAAGGTAGTCATTTAATAGGTAGGAGTTGGTGAAGTAAATACTTAAATATAAAATAATACCAAATTGTGGAAATGGTAGGGTGGTGAAAGTGGAGGGGTTGGTGTGAGGGGAATTTATATACTGTAATTAATATTTTAGTTAGCCTGGGTCTGTTGGGAAATGAAGACGACAAAATAGGTAACTAGAATCGTAAGAATTTAGACTATAGGGACCAGAAACTGGGTCCTGCAAGTGGCTGTGAGTTTCGGGGGTGCTCCCTATAGGGCTTTTTCTAGAACTCTAGGCTGCTTTGTTCTAATCCTAATCAACTATATATTATCTAGATAGAAAAAAGAAAATCACAAGTCATTGCTTTCAGTTTGATAACACTGATTTTGCCAAACTCTTGAGAAGTTTTAGCCTATCTCTCTTATCTTTTAAATTATCCAATCAATATTCTAAGAACCTAGAAACCCAGTAGTGGAGGAAAGAAGAAATATAGTTCTTGTTTAATTCATCCCTGCGTAATTGAAAGTTGGTTCTTGAATAATTCTGCTGTTTTGTTTTCTTTGATAGTTTATTTCTAAGAAATACATATATCAACCAAGCTATTCATAATAGATGCAGTTAAGACAGGAAATTTACAAAAGAAATCATTCAGTTCGCCAAAAAGTTCATTTGGAATTGTCCATAGGATGGTACAGAAAAGCCGAATGAACTTTTTGGCTAACACAATACTTTACGTAGTGTGGACAAGGGTACCCTTGGTGTCCCGAAGTTGGGTAATCTGAATAATTCATCTAGTAATATTTCTACTAGTTAGCTGATTTTTATTGAATTCTTACAGTGCTGAACACTGAAAGACCAGGTCTTTGCTCTTGAGGAGTTCCCTACACCCTTAATCTGGGAGTTTGATTTATGAAGTCAAACTGAAAAGCCTTTAAGTCCTTTTTTAGGAGACAGGGTGGTTTGCAGGAAAGAATAAGGACTTTTGAGAGGCACTTGTGTAAAGTTGACTGATTCTGGTTGCACCTTCAGTTTTGAAAGAATTACATGTGTATTAGATTGAGCTGGCCAAAAAGTTCACTTGGGTTTTTCTGTACCATCTTACAGATAAATCTGAATGAATGTTTTGGCCAACCCAATAATAAAGCTTTATTATTATTATTTACTATTCTTTCTGCAAGTCAGTGTTTTATGTCAGTCAGTAGATACTTATTGGGTATCTTTGTGTTGGAAAGTGTTTTACATAATTAATGCATAGAATAGGGTGAAATAAATGACTTTGTTGGGGCTACAGAGAAAGCAACAATCTTTGGCCTCAGTGTGTTTATAGTCTATTGAGGAGATATCAATACACATACAATGATAATTACCAAAACAAAGCTGTGGTTCAGTGCTAGTAGTGAAAGGTAGAGGTAAATGCAGTGGGTACTATGGTGGTCCTGCTGGTTGTGGCGGTAAGTGTGTCCCTAACATAGGGACCTGGAACATGGGGCGCCCTTTGAAAAATACTGTGACGTGTTAATATAGTCAATGTAATTGTATATTGAGTGCCTTCTAAATGTCAAGCATTAAGCTGGATATTTTACATTCATTCATTCACTCATTCACTCATTCATCTAACAAAAACTTACTGAGTGCATTCTGTATGCCCAGGTACTGTTTTAACAGTATTATCCCTAATACTTTCACTAACCTTGAGTGTTTGGTATTATTAATTCTCTTTTAGAAGAAACTGGTGCTCAGAGATACTTAGTAACTTGTGTAAGTTCATATCATGCAGTTTGGAAGGGCTGGGACAAGGGAAAATGACACTGGCTTTTGTTTTGTTATGTCTTTAACTTTCTAATTTTCAAAATAGTAATTCTTAACAATATTTCCAAGAAAACACATTTCCAGATTTTGAGGAATATGTTTGCTTTTATACATTGATTCACTAAGATGAGCAATCGCATACAGGTGTAAGGAAAAAATGATGGGAAGAAAACACTATTTCTTCACTTTCCTCTTCTTCCCCTTTTAAAAGTTGGAAAAAGACTTAGTTGTACTGAAAAGAACACCTTGGTCTAATTCATGGCCTTGAAATGATCATTAGCTGCTAACAAAACATTACTGAGATTAGGTTTGGTAATTACTGGGCTTATTTATTAAAAGGTTTCATCTGTTCTTTGTAGGAACAGACCTGATAAGGCAGTAGGGTTTGTTTTCAATTAATTTAAATTAATTGATAAGTTAAGTTTAAATCAATTAATCAGGAATCAAAAGAATGGGACTAAATTTACCATTTTATGAACTCAAAACATGGAATTTATTGATTATAAAAAAATAAAATTAAAATGAGGGATAGAGATAATAATGGTGAGAAGCTGGAGACAGGGAAGAATGTAGAGTGAGAGAATCAAAGTTTAAAAAAAGATACCAGAGAATATGACTAAGAATATATTCACCAAAATGTGATAATTACTGATATTATGCTCTACCCAGAAGAGTAGGCCCATTTACAAAATAAAGTGAAGAGTCTTTGATTCATTAGGTGGTTCTGGTTTATAGTGGGAGTCATATGACATTTCTGTTATTTGAGTCATGGTCCATCAAGCAGAGCTTTAGTCTTAACTTCAAAGGATGCTATTGCAGGCATTGGTTATAGGGTGATGGACTGTTTCTCTTTTGTTGAAGCGCTATCATCCAACAATTTTTTTTAAGCACCTGCTGTATGTTGGAGCCTTTCAAGGTTGGACGGTGGCTTTATGTTACATGTGCTTTTATAGAATTAAACTAGTTCAGTTACTGGAACACTTTGAGTAGGATGGTTGAGGCACCAAAATCAGTTGATTACTTTTCCCCCATCTGTTAAACTGACTGAGCACTGAACTGTGAATGGAAGTCCCTGGTCTGGTTGTTAAATGATCTAAATAATTTCACCCCATTGCTTTGTGGTCTTATTTGGAAGATGTGAGGCCTAGCTGTTCAATTTGTTGATAAGGAGTTTAGCTGCAGAGGGTTATCAAGATAAGCCTGTAGACATGACTTCTGTGACAGAAATAAAATCTGGACAGACCTAATTTATTACAGGCAAAAGAAATCAAGTGTAAATCTTTTAATTTTAGCTCTGTGTTCTATAAAAATATGAAGCAGAATAAGAAAAAAGAATGTACTACTTTTAGCATTTAAAAATTATGAAGCAAAGTAAGAAAAAAGAACAAGATACTACTTTTAGTTTTCTTTTAAAATTTAAACTTGTGCATATTTTGCATAAGCATGGAAATATCTCAGTGAGACAGGTTCTTGCTCTTTTTCTGCCCTTGAATCCCTCTAATGGGTGTAAAATTTCTATTATTATCCTACTAGTGTAGTGTATGGATGACATTATAGCACTTTTCAGGATATTTCTGCCTCAAATTGAGTATCTCATAGTCTGTACATTGAAAATGAACTTCAAATAAAAGCATTCGAAGAGAGTGTGTTAAATATGCCATAAGACTGTTAATGTCAGTTTGTGATTTCATTTTCTATATACATTTTTTTTTCTTGAAAGGCATTTTTCATTTTCTGTTCCTCCTTCAGAGGAAGTAAGTAGGTTAAGGCCGCAGACTCTCAAACAATTCATCCTTCTTACAGTAACAAACGGAAGGGCAGGAAGTTGAGATTTTGTAAAGGCTGCCTTTGGTGACTACCCCTTTGCATGTAATCTTCATAGCAGAAAAGGTAGGAAATCAGATAAGCCATCGATGTGTTATAAATAGAGTCATTTTCATTAAAACATGACTAGTAGTAGATACAGGAGCGGGAGGTGTTTCTTGAAAAAATATCAACAAGAAGGACCCGTCCTAATAATCGATTTCACGTACAAAGGAAATTTAGCTGTTCATGTAGCAGGCATCTGCTACATGAACATAGATAGGGACAGAAAACCCAGATTCTCAAGAATTTGTTCTTGATGCTGTTGAGATTTCAGTTTTCACATTGAAGTCATCTACAGTTCTACCTGCCTAAAAAAAGAAAAAAAATCTATGAACTTGGGCCCTCAGGGCAGAATTCACATCTCTCCACAGCAGATCTCAATTCCAGAATGTGTGCAATTCAGAGTTCTTATCAGTCAGGGTTACTGGGATATCAAAGCTGGTATCTGTCATGCTTGATTTGAAAGGAAAATTTTTCTTTGTAGCAAAATATTTGTTGCGAGATGCTTCAAGGGTGAGTTTAGATTTTTCTCTTATCCTTATTGAATAAGCCTGTTTAAGAGGCTTGAATTTAACTTCTTTTGATGTGTTCTTCACTGACACTTAAATAAGGAGGGTTTCTTGGAGCTGGAGAGTTATCCTCTTGCCAAAGAGGTAAATAAATACTTAGCAGCCTCCCTGTTAGAATTTTCGCCGGAGAATATGAGATAGATGGACAAATGAAGGTCTGTTTCTGATTTTCCCTCTCCCCAGTCCTTGCCCACAACTAGTCTGTTACGTTTTCCCCTTCTCTTTTGTTCATTCATGTGATAAATTTTTATTGATGCCTACTGTGGATATTCACATGAGGGTAATGAAATGAATAAATCAAAGTCTCTTTCCTCCAAAACCTCCTGTAAGAAAGGATCGTGATATGATGTAGTAAGTACTGTTATTGGGGTACAGAGTCTCCCTTCAGCCCCCATTCTCCTGGCATCTTACATACCCATGTTCCACTACTTCTACAGAGAAAGACTCACTGTGGTCATTTGAGTCCCCTTTGGAGAGGATCCATAGCTTTCATCTCTCCTTTCTCTATAGGCCTCTTACTGTGATTTCTCAACGGTGCTTTCTGTTTGCCTCTGTGTTAGCTTTCTTGAAAGCAGGTCCTGGAACCAGAGTTGATATGCGACGATGCTTTTATGCCTCCTCAGCAAAAATGTCACAGTAAGGTTGCCAATGGCTTAGTCTCAGGTCGTTCAGAGATTATGTCCTTCATACTTTTCTCATTGTTAGAATGTTCTTTTCCTTATAAGAGCTTGGAAAAACCAATACTTACTGACTTTCCACCAGTTTCCCAAATTCATTTTGAAGTTTTACTTGTTTGTGAAATCCCAGAATCCTACCATAGTTCTTAACTCCCACTTTTCTCCACCTTCACCTCTGGACTCTGGAGAAATCTAATAGGACTTTGTGGTGCAAAGGTATTAGCTTTTGTACAGTTATCATTTCTCTGCCCTGAGATATTCAGACATCTGGTAAACTCATGCTTGAAGGGAGTGTGGACACTGGAGAGCAACTTGTTTCTTTTCTTCAAAATGACTGTAGCTGTTGTGGACTGAGTGTCCACAAAGTACAAAGCACTTTAACATGCGTAATTTAAAAATGTTTAAATCCCTATGAATTAGATATTCCTATTCAGTTTTTAGATGAACAAGCTAAGGCTCAAGAGAGATTGGGTACCATGCCCAAGATTATTCAGCTAGTAAGTTGTGAAGCCAGGATTCAACCCAGGTACTCTGGCTGTATGTGCTTTTCACCTTTACAATCGATTGGCTTCTTTATTGACTAAAATACATTGTGTTGGGCACTGTGATATAGTCTGAGGGTCACTGTTTTGGGAGGTGAAAGTCTGTTTATTGGTTTGGTGATCTCTTATCTGTAAAATGAGGCCAGCAATTCTTGGCCAACTTAAAAGGTAGCTGTTAGGGTCAAATAGGCTAGTATTGGTAAGATCCTTAAAAATGACAAAGTGTAGAAGCAACCCTCCAGCTCCACTATGTCTGTATCTCTGGAGTGGGTTAGATTTACTGACTTTGTCTGACTCCCCTTATGTGGCCGTGTATTTGTAAATATGTGAGTTCCCCATTAACAGCCTGTGTACCTCTCAGGTGTCATGAAAGTGCATAGGAAGGCATCAGATAATAAATCAGAAAACCGTAGATAGACCTCAAGAGGCAGGGCCATGTCTTTCTCAGGATCGCTTTCTTGGGCCTGGACTCTAGGTCTCCAGGACTTTCCCCCAGTGTTGGATACTACAGATTTCAACACACAGATGCAGACTGGGAGCTCAGCCAGAATGTGGCATCTCTGTAGTTGATTTCCTAACCTGGAGATGAATGAATGCTATCCTGTAGAATACTGCCTGTTCTCATGTTATTTCTTGAATTTGTTTTCCATAGCTCAGCATTTTCTGAAAAGGGGTTCCATGGGACTTTCTAGAGCTATAGGGCTAAGTGACTGTGGGAAACTTGGATTCACCGCTTCACAGATAGCTGCATTGCTGCTGATACGTGCCATCCACCTCGCAAAGACCCAGAGGTTACATTTCTCCATCACCACAAAACTTGTGTCACAGGACACACAGAAAGGGTCTCCTAGGAGTTCTGAGGAGCGGACTTTGGGACCGTTTGCCCTCGCCTTTCCTCTTGGTCTTGTTAACCTGCTTTAGCATGGTCCCCAGTGTGCTGCCAGCCCAGCGTGATAGTGAGGAGAGCCCTGCCCTCGGGTCCAACTCCCTCCCTGTGTGGCAAATCCTTCACCATTACTTTAGAGGAACTGTTTTCTTGAAGAAAGCTAGTCATTTTTAGAGCCATGTAAATATGAGGGATTGTTGTTATTAACAACACAACATCTACTTCTCTGTTGTAATGTTGACATCTTCTAATGGAGCTTTGAACACAGGTGGCTTACCATAAGAGACGCCCCTGAAATAAAATGAAGGGAAAGGGGGTAAAAGAAATGCCAGTGACTAATTTTTTTAAGGTCACTGAGCAATTCTCATGAACTCAAATAATTGTTAAACCAGGTCCCTATAATAGTTAAGATTTTATTGACTGCTTAACTTTGGAATAGACACTGTGTTGCACTGTTCCCTGACTCATCTCATTCAGTCCTCACCATGCGCAATGAAGAAAAGTTCTGTTATCATCCACATTTTATAGATGAGGAAATTGAGGCTTCAAGGGGTTAGTTGGTCTGAAGTCACAGAGCAGGGCATTGCCAAGCCTTGGAAAGTGAATTGAAGAGGAGGAAGGAAGGCCATGGCTCCTTTAGGAAAGGGCAGGGGATGGAGAGAGGAACTTGAGAGAGCGCGGTAAGTTTTGAGGATGACGCATGAAGTGTTTGATTTGCATCTATGAAAGGATGACAAGGAGCAGGGTGGGTGGGAGAGGGAGGCTCAGCAACTTTATACACCATTTTAATATGGGTGTTGCAGTGGGCAGAGGCCCTTTCGATGATATTGCTGAAGGTGATGCTTAAGACTTATTTTTTGAGAATGTCACAATGTGCCAGAGACAGCTTTTGGTGAGTGATTGATGATTTCTACAAAGTGAACCAAAAGCCAGCTTCAGTTGATGGTATTCATGTGGGCATCATAGCAACAGAGCATTGAATCCCCACTGTGGATGTTGACTTTTCTTATTATTGTCTCACTCTTCTGCAGAGCTGTCATTTTTGTTTCTTTCATGGCTATGATTTAAGGGTTAACATTCCTGACTTACCCTTCACAAAAGATACATTGCCCTCTTGAACCAAAAACTGATGTGTTTAGTTCATTGACACCAGGCACTGAGCTCTCACTCAGTCCCATCATCTCTCTGAGTGATAAAATTAAATCTGATTCTCAGATGATGCTTCTGGGCTAATGCCTATCCCCATTTTACAACTACTCCCAGCTCTTGGCCTTGTTATCTCTGTAACTTACTTTTGAAAACTGTACCTGTTAATGGTAAAGCTATAAAACAAAATTCTAAAAAAAACAACTTTATTTTAAAACATTAAAACTGTTTAACTGGCGTTAGTGAACATTAGCTGTTCTTGTAAATACTCTACTATCTTAAAAACAATGGTTTGAGCAGGAATGGCCAGGCTGCAGTTAGTACCCTTTCTTAGTAATCTTGAATGCTGACCTTATCTGTTGATCCAGACTTTTGGTTTCTAGGCAAGGCCCACTCTCTCACTTTGTGTTGCAGCTACCAGATTGGTTTGCTTATCTTCCAAGGGACTGTTATCTTCTCTTCATCTCAGCCCCGGGCAGCCTCTTCACCTTGAATGTGCTATCCAAGTGCAGGCCTGGGGCGTCTCTGCCCCCAACTCTGAGCGGCCATTTTATCCTCTTCTGGCAGATGTGAGCAAAGGAATCATATAAAGAGAGGATTATGAACGACTCTGTTTATCTCCAGTCAAAATAAGATACAGTAGATTCTTGACATTTATGATGGATATAGCCCATGACCATTGCCAGTCCACAACCTGAAAAAATCGTTGTAGCACATAATTCCTCCCCTCAGATTGCTAAAGTATAAGAGTAATGTAAATAATCTCTCTAGACCTTAACTATTTATCTTACTTGATGAGCAATTTTTGTACTGTCTAGAGCACTTATTGAAACAAATTCACACGTCTTGTCTACTTATTTCCTTTTGGAGCGTTCGATAGTTTTGTTCACACAGTGTGTCTGAGTCATCATTGCATTTGACATTTCAGCCTTCAATGTATCTGAAACTTCTGTTTTGTGGCTGGGACCTATCACTTTCATAAACATTTCCATGTTCTCCTTGTTCTGTCATCGGCACCAGAGTCAACTAGCAGTTCATTTTGTTTGTTTCGTTTCTTCACTAGAAGCAGAGTTGTTATCGCTTTGTTTTCAGTGGCTGTAGCACTCAGGCACAGCGCTGAGACTCGGCACACCTGGACCTTGGCCGGGCCCCTCGGTTTATGGCGTGTGTGATTCAGACTCTTGACTCTGCAAAACGGCAGATTACTAAATGTGGGAGCTTCAGCTGTCACTCAGGAATGGTAGAAATCAAGATAATCTGTGAATGCCAGGGATCTACTGTTTGTTTGTGATACCGGAGTTGTGGAGAAGTGAACCCTCAATCAACCCTTTCTCTTTCCATCCGTCTGTGGAGCTGATACATGTGTGTATGTGGTTAAATACCTACTAGTTAAATTACACAAGAGCTTTGGGGAAGTCCACTTCCACTAGTGCCTTTCCAGGCTATGGCTTCAATTGTTGACATCAATAAGAAGCTAAATATTTTTGTAGGGAGAAGCACCTTTCATGACATAGCATATTTTAAATAAATATGAAACAGAATTTTAAAATATATTTTTATGTAATTTTTTTATTTAAAAAAGACATGTTTAAATATTCAACAGGTACTAAAGTGGCCACAGAGAGTAGGTTCCCATCCTTTGGCTGTCTTTCAGCCTACCATTGCCCCTTCCTGGGGGCAGGCAGTGCTAACCAACTTTTGACAAATCCTTGTAAAGATAGTCTATGTATATATAAGCAATAATCACACTGATATATGTCCCGTTTGTTTTACACAAATTGTATCACACTGTTTTTATAACCTATGTAAAATTAGTAGTATTGATTGTATCTTGGAGCTTTATCTGTATCAGAATGTGAAGAGTTTCCTCATGGTTTTCTATAGTGGCATTTTATACTATTGTATGGGTGTACCACAGTTTTCCTTTACTGATGGACAGTCGGATTGTTTCCAGTTTTTTGACATTACAAGCAGTGCTATAGTCCATGAATCACCTTTTACATTTCTTATACACATGTGCAAATATCTATGGGATAAATTTCTAGAAGCAGAAGGGCTGAATTGGAGGATATGTTCTTGAAAATTCGTTTCCATAGAGTGGAGGTTGTTTCAATCAATAATGCTACTATAGTGTATGAGAGGGCCCACATTTCCATATTCTTATAGGATTTTTAAAAATACAAGATATTAATTAATTTTATTACCACCTGATGTTTCTAGATTCCTGGTGGTACGTAGTAAGCCAGGGCTCCCAGGAATTTCTTTGCATGAGAGATTGGGGAAGTGTATCCATTTGATAAATGATTCCAAGGGAGAGTCAAGTTGCACAGCTTTGGTTCAGAGGCAGGCGGTGGAGCAGGAGAGAAAGAGGAGGTAATTTTTAAATTTTTTATTTATTTATTTTAATTGGAGGATAATTTCTTTGCAGTATTGTGGTGGTTTTTGCCATACGTCGACATGAATCACCGATGGGTGCACATGTGTCCCCCTATCCTGAAACCCACTCCCACCTCCCTCCCTACCCCATCCCTCTGGGTTGTTCCAGAGCCCCGGCTTTGAGGCTTTGAGTGCCCTGCCTCATGCATCGAACTTGCACTAGTCATCTGTTTTACATTTGGTAATATATAGGTTTCAGTGATGTTCAGAGGAGGTAATTCTGTGTTAAATGTCATTTAGTCTGTCAGCCAGCCTTTTTGTAGATTGTTACGCAAGGAAATTATAATAAAAAGAGTAAAAACTAAAGTGAACTGTTTCACACAGGAGGGACTTTGAGAGTATCATACATTTGCATTGGTGCCAGCAGTAATGGTCTCCACCTACAGTATTGATGAGACATCCACTGTAGGCATTGGAGGGAACACACTGGGTGTCAGTACCCTTGATATTAGCCATTGTCAGGTATAGTATAGGTGAGTGGAAATCAGAAGCTGCATTGGTGCATTTCCTGGATATCTGATCTCCAAAGCTGTCCTTTTCGATATCAGCAATGGCTGAACTGGTAAAGAACCCACCTGCCAATGTGGGAAATGCAAGAGACATGGGTTTGATCCCTGGGTTGGGAAGATCCCCTGGAGGAGGGCATGGCAACCCACTCCAGTATCCTTGCCTGGGGAATCCTATGGACAGAGGTGTCTGGCGGGCTATAGTCCATGGGATCACAAAGAGTAGGACATGACTGAAGTGACTTAACATGCATGCACTGGAGAAAAATAGTAGATCTTGGCTAATAACACAGAGGACCCATCATGGTACACATTTAAGGTACTGCCTTAGGAAATCTCAGCAGACTTTACAAGAGATTTGGAGTGTGCTTTTTTGCACAATGAGAAATACTGGTTGTGACTTAAATGGTGAGTGACTTAACCTACTGGTGTTTAGGCCTATGAGTACAGGTTACACATGAGATGATGGGATAGTGCCAGATGATAATTAAAGAAAATACAAAGGATAGCATTTCTAAGTACTAAAAAAATTTGCTTAACTCTTAGAAGCATAATTTGTTGGCATGAAAAGACTGTATGTTTGTATACAAGATCACACACTTACAGAAGACAGAAAAAGAGGAAAAAGGTGTGATAAAAACAGCTTCTGTTAAAATAATATTGGCTTTTGGTTATTCTACCTGATTAGGAGATGGTAGAAAAATGCCTAATCTATACTAGCTGTTCATAATTTTGGGGATAATGATAGTAGCCAGTGACTTCAAAATTAGATGAAGGAAAGGAAGGTAGTGAATATTTTTATGCTATAATATTTTATACAAAATGTCCATAAACCTTAGAATGAGATAATGGATGAAAACAATTTTTGTGCATGTTAGATATGTGCTTACAGGCAGAATATACTATGTAACATTACCAGTGTTTTCTATGCTAATTATTTTCTAAAAATAATAAACATTTACTGCAGCCTTTGTACAGTGACAGCTTTTAGAGTTCTCTTATTTTTCTATTTCTCCTCCTAATCACAGACAGCATTTTGCTGTTGTAAATTTCATACATTTATGGTTTTTAGGTAGGAAAAGACGAGAAATCTATGTGTTGGATATGTGTCTCAGTGACATTTTGTTAATAAGCATATATTNTGACAGCTTTTAGAGTTCTCTTATTTTTCTATTTCTCCTCCTAATCACAGACAGCATTTTGCTGTTGTAAATTTCATACATTTATGGTTTTTAGGTAGGAAAAGACGAGAAATCTATGTGTTGGATATGTGTCTCAGTGACATTTTGTTAATAAGCATATATTTGATGGCATTTTATTAAAAGGATACATGTTGTCCTAATCTGTATACATCAAGAACTTTGGACCTAGTAAGCTGGTTTCTGGATTTTCTTGTTCCAGAAAGTAAAATAAGGAGAAATAGCCTTAGCCAGATTCTCAGAGGGGATAAGACTTTGAAACAGGAAAAGACGGTGGTTGAAGAAAAACACCAGGGTTGGAATCAGGCTGATCTGGGTTCAATCCTGACTGTGTCACCAAATATGATTCTGGATGAGTTACTGAATTCCAACATCCACTAGAGGGATAATAGAACCCATCTTTCTGTGAGAAAGAAGGAAATGCAATAATTTTTGTAAATTATCTAATGCTTTGAATTCTTTTTTGGAAGAAGGTGAGATTGAATTAATAAATTTAAAATGTTTCTTTTTGAAAGATCACTCAGGTTTTACCTCTTTTATCCACCAGGGGGAAAATTATACTATCACTTTATCAGGAAAAAGTTGCCACTCCTACATTATTTAATAGGGAAGTCAGGTTCCTTGCTTTTGTTTATTTAGTGAGGTAGGAGTCATAGAGAACATCACTATGAGTCTTAATTTATTTCTTATTTTTACTGCTTTTTAGATGGATTCTTCTCAGGCCTTTACAACTTGCACACGTGAATGCTAAGTCTTTATAGCTCACATTATAACTCAGAGAAATACAGGTTTTTGTTTTTTCCTATTGAGTGTTTAAGATGTACAGAATGTAGTATAATAACTACTCTGGACCTTTCGCTCCTCTTTGCAGTTTTCCAGGATGTTGCCAGTCTTGTTTCACCACTTTACCGCTTAATTAATTTGTAGCAACTTCCTCACCTTGTAGCATTTCATTTCACAGTTTTGATTTGTATCTCTGAAAATACATGGAAGCCCTCCTCTCTTTAAAGTATGTATCATCATCTCTCTAAAAAAAGCAACTGTATTTCCCTAATATCATCAAATAGTGGGTATTCATATTTCCCCTCCTACCTAATAATCGTTTTTTTTAAATAATTTAAATCAGGGTTGAAACAAGATCTATGAAATGCAGAATATGATTAATATGTCTCAATCTAAATTTCAAATTTCCTCTTTGTTTGCTTATTTATCATTCTTTAAAATTTTTTTGTGTGTGTATGTGCAGAAAACAACTTTTTAATCTTGCCTAGCAATGGCTTTCAGACTTTTGGGCCTCAAGTCTCCATTATGCTCTAAAAAATGAAAAAACCAAAGACCTATTGTTTTTATATATTACACTTATCAATATTTACTACATTAGAAAGTAAAATATTGGTTATTTATTACTTATAACAATGGTAAATTGATTACCTAAGTGTATACAAGCACACTTTTTATGAAATATAATGATAATTTCAAAAATTTAAAAGAAAAGGTGAGAAAAGAAGCACTGTATTACATTTTTGCAAATCTCTGTAATGTATGCTTAATAGAAGACAGCTGATTCTCCCATCAGTTTCTGCATTCAGTCAGTTGCAATACATTGTTTTGATTGAAGCATGTGAAGAAGTCTCCTTCACACTGGTATGGAGTTGGAAAAGGGAGGAATATTTTAAGTTTTTCATTTAATGATAGATATTCTTTAATATTATACCAAAACTTGACATGTGGTAGTTTCTGAAAGGTTAGTTGCAGTGTGTGATTTGAAATCTTATCAATGAGTTTTCTGTACTCTGTTACATTAAAATCACATTGGTCTGTCCTACATTCTGAATGGACCCTTTAACCATGCATAATTTTGTAACTTTAAGCGTTGGTTGTTTGGAAAATACTGCCTAACTGAGTTATGACATATTTCATTATTAAGTATCTTTAAAGGTCATATTCCTGAATATCACCATCCATCTCCTTGGAAAAGTCTATAACTATTGGGAAGCTGTCAGGCTCATCCTGGTACATACAGGTTTTCCAAAATGTTCAAGTTTTATCATCAGTAACATGCTGTCAGTGTTTTCCTTCACATGACAAACTCTTTTCATTTATTTTTGACAGTGTATTTTCCAGATATCCAAACTTGAATAAACATAATTTTTAAAGTAAAAGTGGGATTCCAAAGGAAAAAAAAAACAAAAACAGTTTGTTCAGCTTGCCTGGAGACAGCCATGGTACTTTGGCATGCCTGAACTCTGTGTGCATACTCCACTTTCTTCAGACAGAATATTAAAAAGATATATATTCAAATATGGAGACTTAATACAGTTTATTATTTTACTTCATCAGAGATGGTCTTTAGGGAATCTGGCATTTGTTGACTGTGAGTGTGTGGTGGTGAAAAATGAAATGACTCCTACTGTAGCTGGGTGCTTCTGCTCCAGCAGGTTTATCCACTGTTGCTTTGGCCCATCAGCGTAAATAATCAGCATAGTGAAAAAGGCAAATAACGTGCTGGTATTTTTATGAAAATAATTTTGACTTCTTGGACCTCTTGAAATTCCCAGAATAACTCGTATCTTGCTTCTTATATCTTTTTGGTGTGATTCCACATGTTCTTTTGTCTAGTATTTCCTGTGAATAGACTTGATCACATCAGATTTGATGTAATTTTTTCCTGGGAAGACTGCTTCATAGATGGTGTTGGCTTGGTAGGTATTCTTAGAAGGCATTGATGGTCATGATCTAGAGCCATTATTTTAAAAGTTGCAAATGGTTATGTTTCAGTTTTATCATTCCTTCTTCTTACCAAGAATTTTTTTCTAAAAGGAAGCTTCCTTTCACCAATGATTTGGTTTCCCTGAGATATAGTTCTTATTGATCTCATATGATATAGTCAGGATAAATCCTTATTTCTTTTTCCCAGTAATGAATTAGTACTTCCCTTGTATTCTCAAAAGGAGATCAATGGGGTGTTCTTGATTGGTTGGTTTTGAATATCGTTGTGAACTCATAATAATTTAAACTTATTTGATATGTTTCAAGTCACTGCAGCTAATATCCAACAGAAGCCTTTTCAGATTGGTCTCTGAGTCTTTTTGGTATGAACTCGGCTGTCTTTGATAGCTTCCTTGCTTTTTAATTTGGTAAGATGTTCCTGATTCATCTTGCACATTTCTTGCTGCCAGTTAGCTCGTTTTCTGGGAAGACTTGGGAGAAATGGCATTTAGAGACTACAGTCTGAACACTGCTACTGCTGCTAAGTCATTTCAGTCGTGTCCAACTCTGTGCGACCCCATGGACTGCAGCTCACCAGGCTCCTCCGTCCATGGAATATTCCGAGCAAGAGTACTGGAGTGGGGTGCCATTGCCTTCTCTGGTCTGAACACTAGGCGATTAATTTTGACTGGTGGTTGTTTTCCAGAGTTTGTCTGGGCAAAGCTAGAAAATATGCATATTTCTAAAGCAAAGTGCATCATGGAATCATCATGATACTTCCATTCAGATTTAGGACCCATTAATCTTTGACCACTTGTCAGTGACACCAATGTAACTACTTACTTGTTTTATCCCATACCACACAGACAGCAGCCTCAGAGTAACAGTATCAATACTACCACCAGTGGGTATATGATTATGAAAAAGTTTGGTTTTGAATTTTTTTTTTAAATGAAAGAAAGTTAAAACTATTATCACAGTGTAGCTACCCAAACTGGTTATCTTAACATAGCCCTATTATGTTTACTCTACATTTTGAGACTGTTTTCCTATTTCTAAGAACATCAGTTTGGCACCTGTTTCAACTAAATTAAAGAAGTTTATTGAATCAATCATACTGTGTATTCGTTGTGTTGATAGAACAAACTTAATTGACAAATTTAGTGTAGATGGCATTCAATAATGGACTGAATTTTCTTGTTCTTTTCATCTTCTTTTTAAAAAAATCTCTAAATGGCCTTTCTTTTCTTTTCAACATTTTATATTGGGTAGAGTACTCTCCTTTATGCACATCTACTCTCTTTTCAAAGTCTTAGAGGGGGAAGAAAAAACTTAGAGGGTGAAGAATTCTATCCATATGTGATCAATACTTTTTGTTTTAAGTGAGTATGCTATGAAACAGTGAATTCCTTTTCTAACAATGGCAAAGGTTTACCATGGTATTTTTGTTTAAACCAGAACTTATTTTCTCCTGTAATATACTTTAGATTACACTCAAAAAAAATGTTTCTGAAGCAGGTATTTCTAAATCTCTGGATGTGGGACATTGTGACCAAGAAAATTATGTAGTTAAGGGAAACTGAAGGAATGACCACTGAAATAAAAATTGATTTGCGTGAAGACTATGTGGTACTATGCCCTTTTTTCCTTTTCCAGGTTAAAAAATAAATCATGACTGAATCTGCCTCTAGCACAAGTGGTCAAGAATTTGATGTATTCAGTGTTATGGATTGGAAAGATGGAGTAGGTACATTACCAGGAAGTGACTTAAAGGTAAGCTGTCTGTATTGCATACAACTGTATATGTGTGTATATCCGTTTGTGTTTATTATTAAAATGAATTTGAGCACATATGTGACATAAGGATTAAAAGCATTAAGCATAGGTGTGTGTAGGTGTGTTCAGTGCTTCAGTCGTGCCTGACTCTTTGCGACCCTATGGACTGTAGCCTGCTAGACTCTTCTGTCTGTGGGATTTTCCCAGCAAGATTACTGGAGTGGTTTGCCATGCCTTCCTCCAGGGGATTTTCCTGACCCAGGGATTGAATCTGCATCTCTGGTGTCTCCTGCATTGCAGGCGAATTCTTTCCTGAAGCACAGTGGCTATAGTTTCGTATGATTCTTGTTCCTCTGCCTCTCAAGACAATACACGGCTGGTGGATTGGCAGACGCCTTTGTCATTTGGGGTGGGGGACTAAGAAATCCTTCTGCAATCTGTACTCATTTTGTAGAAATTAATGTATAGTTTCAAGGAAGATCGTTTCAGGATTTCTATGGCTAATAAAATTTAAGAATGGTAGACTTAGAAGGCCTAGCTTTGTATATGTTTTGTAGTGATGGGCTTTGTAACCGAAGTGAAAAGCTACACTCCCTGCATCCTAGTGTTTTTGTGTAAAAACTGGATAAAGCTAAAATACTGAATAAACAGGACTGTTCACCTCCCTTAAATTATTTACACTGTAAACTGCGAATACAGATTTTTGTATAATCACTTGTTCGGAAGCTGGTGCTTCCTGTAAATGAGACTGCTTTTGTAAAACTGAGAACTCTCTTCAGAGAGCAGTGCTTCAGTCCGCTCCTTTNNTCTGTGGCCCTTTAGACTTCGTGTTTGTACTTGGTCACTTAGGTGTTTGAACTTCTGATCTCCCTGACTGTCTCTTGGCTTACCTCGCTAATGCTTGTCTTTCTTGCCTGTCTTGACTAGAAATTCATGCACCCTAATATCAACGTCTTGGAATCTGCTCCCTTTTAGTGGCTACTTGACAAGTACCTGAGCCAAAACTTTTCTAGTTGATCCTCAGTGGTGAAATTTGGACAGTCTGCTTGTTGTTGGAAAAATACTTAGATTTTAGTTGGTTTTGGTTTAATGAAGTGCTGTGTGCCAACATATCTATCTGAGTTTAGCTTAACAAAAGTACTACAGTGAGGTTTAGTGAAATCTGGGAAGACAATCTGGTTTTTAGTGTTAGTTTTCTGTGACCTTGAACAAGTCAGTTAATCTCTTTGGGGCCAATTTCCTCTTTGGTAAAATAAGGAATTAAATGAATACCAAGGATTTTATCTGCTCTAACATTCTCCAAATGTTCATCTGGATTAGATATGCTGGAAATAGAGTGCTGAAATTTTTGAGAAAGAACAACTGTTTGAGATTCTGATAGTGTCAACCACATATTAGCTAAATGAGTTTTCTTTAAACTGAACTTCAGAATCTTTATCTGTAAAATGGGGATATAGGATCTATGTCATAAGCTGGTTATAAGGATTAAAAAGAAGTATATGCAAAAAAAATTAACAAATTCTATCTTTTCTTGCTTTATGGTGTATTAGGTAAACTACCTTTTTTATTGTTTCAGAGTCTTATTTTTCTTGTACATTTTTATCCTTATCCTGAATGGCTTTTTGTGTGTGTGTGTCAGGTGGATGATGAAATCTATAATTTTTTTTCAGTTAGATTTTGATAATAGAGTGACGTCTCCATCCCTGAGAAATTTAGATTGCCTGAAGGTTTTTTAAGCAATAGATTTTAGGAATTAACCTATTACTTTTATAAAGGTAATCAGGTAATTAAGCCACTTAGCGGGTATTATAAACTAGGTTATTTGATTTGACTTTTAGACTCATCTAATTACCTGGGTAATTGCCATGTACCCAGTTTACTTTATGTGCTGTTGACAGTTTGATACCCCACTTAAAATATAATTTAAAAAACATTTTCTACTTTAGAACTCCTTTCATCCAAAGAGAGTCAAAGACTCACCAGTTGATTATATTGCTTAGGACTCACTTGCTCTTCATATTAACATTTGAGTGGCTTAGGAGATCTGATTGAGAAATTAATTTTTTCACAATTAAGTTATTGGAAAGAATTTTAAATAAATCATGAAATGTACTCTCCTGCATCATACTTTGCCTATTTGACTGTAGAAGCTTCCCTTTTTTTTAATGGATGAAGGCATGTGGCTTTCCTAATGCGTAATCACTAAGACAACCAGCTGAAGTTAATTCAGGAAATACATAGAAGTCAGTTTCTTTTCATGGGAACAGGTTTTTATATGCTTCAGTTTATTGCCGTTTTAAAGAACTTTTCTCTGTAAAAGCCTCATGATTGCTGGCCAATCGAGTTACATCACTCTTCTGCTTAAAATCCTTAGCAGTTTCCTGTACCTTTCGTGATAAAGTTCAAACCCCTTAAGTTCACCACAAAAGGTTTTTGGTGGTCTGACGGATTACTTTTCTCTCCAGCTGCATCTTGCTTCACATCTCCGTGCCACCCTTTTCCTTTCCAGCCCAGTCAGCTTGTTCACACCTTGGTCTCTTTTTACTAGTCCCTGTTGCTGGAGTCCCCATTCCCCGCATCCCACTGGGCTAACCAACCCTTATAGGAAGCAGCATGCAAAAGCTCCTTTTTTAGGTGCAGCAGCAGAAAGAATAGAGAACTTATTCTCTGGTGAGCTCTTTGTTTCTTGTGCGTGGTTGCTTAGTTGTGTCCGACTCTTTGTGACCCCACTGGCTGTGTAGCCTGCTAAGCTCCTCTGTCCATGGGATTTTCCAGGCAAGAATACTGGAGTGGGTTGCCTTTTCCTTCTCCAGAGGATCTTCCTGACCCAGAGACTGAACCTTTGTCTCCTGTGTCTCCTGAATTGCAGGTGGATTCTTTACCCACTGAGCCATCAGGGATTGGCCCTACGCCTTTTAAGTCACTTATTTAACCCATTTGAGGCAGTTTCTGTCACTGATGTTAGTTTACAGATGAGGTAAACAGAGGCCTGGGGTGGTTAATGTCACTTGCTCAAGGTCAGACAGTTAGTTATTGGTAGAACTGGGTCTTAAAATCAGGCTTTTCTGATTTTAAAATGGATACTCTTACACTGTTACTCTTCAGTCTAACAAGAGAAATGTTTTCATATCAAAAGAGATAAAAGGAAAATGTTAACAGCAGTTTAGAGGCAGTATTATGTTAGCTGGAGGGATCAGGAGGGTTTTGGAAACAGATGTCATGTGAGCTTTCAGGTGCCTGAAAATAGGTAGGAGTCTGTGAGGACTTTTTGGGACAGAGATGGGAGAAGGGAGAGAGAGGGACATTCGGAAAGGGGGTCAGCATCAGCAAGTCCAGTATCGGGGAGACCAGGAAGTGTCTGCTGGTCCTCTTGTAGTCATTAACAAGACATTTTCACTTAAACAAGCTTTGGAAACTTTACCGTTGTCTAATTTGTTCTTTTAAAATGCACATCAGTGTTTGTAGATTAATATCTCAGGGCCAGCTGTAAGAGCAGGCAGGCTACTTAAGTGGTGAGGCCAGTGGAACGATGTACGGTAGGGCTTGCTGTCCCTAAGCAGTTCTCTACCTAAACTTCTTACGCAATTTCCAAAATTGATCCACAGAGAATTATTCCTCTGTGTCATAAGGATTTAGCCTTCCAGCTTCCCTCAGTAAAATGTTGGTACACTCCCAACAGTGATAGCATCTTATCTCGAAAGAATAGTTGCCACTTAACTGAGAGCAAGACCCAGCAGCAGTGATGCAGAAACCCAACTGGAAAATTCACTGCACTCTTTGTGCAGGGTTTTGCCTTGTCTTGATTGGCGTTCAGAATAGTTTAGTTACTAAACATCTTTGCCCTTAAAACAGATTGGTAAGTAGAACTCACATTTATTTCAACGTCGTAAGTAATAAAAACAGGAATCTCAGCAGTGTCTTTTAATGATCTGTTATTAAAGACAGGCACAAATAGGCTAAAGATGCTTTGTCTCTATAAACAAAAATAAAGGAGAGAATGAATTAAAGGTAGCTTAAGCTAAGAGAAACAAGTAAAACCTTCTCAACCCCTATAATGTTTCAGGCATAATTGTTTTCTGATTGACCTCTATGTATCCACTAACAGAAAAAGTTAGACTCAACTGATATGCTTGATTTGCTTTATAAAGCCCTTTTATAAAGTTTGTAATTTTTGCATTCTTGATTGTAGAATGGAGTCAGTTGCTAATTTTTTTATACTGCTTTTAAGGTGTCTAGTTTAAAAGAACCAATAACCTGAAAAAAAGTGATTTTATCAGGTTTCTATGGTTCCAGCACCATTCATAAAACGTTACCAATTTCAGACTTTGAGCATATCATAGGATACTTTAAAAACACTTTGAGGTTCATGTTTTATTATACGTTACAGGTGTACAGTTTAGTGATTTGCAATTTAAAAGGTTATAATCTACTTATAATTATTAATACTGGTTCTATTTCCCCATGTGGTACAATATATCCTCATAGCTTATATTGCACCTAATAGTTCATAACTCAGTGCCCTACCCCCCTGTTGCCTTGTCCCCTTTCCCTCTCCCCACTGGTAGCCAGTAGTTTGTTCTCTATATTTGTAAGTATGTTTCTTTGTGTTATATTCACTAGTTTGTTGTTTTTAGGTTCTGTATATGAGTGGTACCCTATACCATATGTCTGACTTGTATCATTTATCATAATGTCCTCCAAGTCTATCCATGTTGGTGCATATGGCAAAATTTCATTCTTTTTGTGGCTGCATAGTATTCCATTGTGTGTGTGTGTGTCACATTTTCTTTATCCATTCGTCTGTTGATGGACACTGAGGTTGCATCCATATCTTGGCAGTTGTAAACAATGCTGCTATAATCATTGGGGTGCGTATATGTTTTAAAATTAGTGTTTTGGTTTTTTGATATATTCTTAGGAATGAAACTGTTGGCTCATATGGTAGTTCTGCTTTTAGGTCTTTGAGAAACTTCTATAGTGTTCTCTGCAATGACTACACCAAGTTACAGTCCCACCAAAGTATAGGAGGGTTTCCTTTTCTCCACATCCTCGTCAACATTTGTTATTTGTATCCAGTTTCATGATGGCCGTTCTGACAGTTGTGAGGTGATGATATNACTTCTATAGTGTTCTCTGCAATGACTACACCAAGTTACAGTCCCACCAAAGTATAGGAGGGTTTCCTTTTCTCCACATCCTCGTCAACATTTGTTATTTGTATCCAGTTTCATGATGGCCGTTCTGACAGTTGTGAGGTGATGATATATACAATGACAGTGGTTTTGATTTGCATTGCCCTGACGATTAGCGATGTTGAGCATCTTTTTATGTGTCTATTGGCCATTCATATATCTTTTTTGAGAAAATGTCAGTTATGTTCTGCTCATTTTTTAATTGGGCTGTTTGTTTTTTGGTGTTGAGTTGTATGAGCTGTTTAGATACATGGATGTTAACCCCTATTGGTCATATTATTTGCAGATATTTTCTCCCATTCAGTAGGTTATCTTTTCCTTTTGTGTACTGTGCAAAGCTTTTACATTCAAATGGGTGCCCCGCTTTGGGCTTTTATTTCTTCTGTGTTAGGAGATAGATCTCCAAAAAAATATTCCTATGATTTATGTCAGACAGTGTTCTGCCTGTTTTCCTTTAGGAGTTCTGTTATTTCNGTGGTCTGGTATTCCCATCTCTTTCAGAATTTTCCACAGTTTGTTGTGATCCACACAGTCAGAGGTTTTGGCATAATCAATAAAGCAGAAATATGCTGGGGTCCAGCCCCCACAGGATCCCGGGGGACCCGAAGGAAAAACAGCATCGGCGATTGATTTAGAGAGAGATAAGGAAAGAATATTGTAGATAAGAAAATAGAGGAGAGAAAGAGGCTGATGTTCCTTGGTTTACATAGAAAGCCAATAAAATTTCGAGACAAGAAGTTTACCCTGCTCACGGAGGCCACAGGTGCCTTCCTGGTCTCCCAAGGGAGTAAAGATGCAGAACGTCTTCCCATTCAGGTCTTAGAAACCCCGGGCAGATAAGTGAACGCAGGGAGCCTCTATGCTCCAGCCTGAAAAAGAGAGGGAATGAGAGAGAGAGAGAGAGAAAAAGATTGACACAAGGAGACCAAGCTACTCTAGTAAGCAAGGCCCCTAGCTTTATTATTTTAAAGGTACTTTTATACCTTGTCTTATACATAGAGGGAAATGAAAGATGCAAAGTCATACAGAGTCAGCCCAAACATTACATCTGTTTTGTCTTTATTGAAACCAGGATTTTTTCTGCAAACCTTTCCCATAAACAATATTGTGTACATTATCTTCTGGCCGTGGANAAGAGGAGAGCAAAAAAGTTGGCTTAAAGCTCAACATTCAGAAAACGAAGATCATGGCATCTGGTCCCATCACTTCATGGGAAACAGATGGGGAAACAATGGAAACAGTGTCAGGTTTTATTTTCTGGAGCTCCAAAATCACTGCAGATGGTAACTGCAACCATGAAATTAAAAGACGCTTACTCCTTGGAAGGAAAGTTTTGACCAACCTAAGTAGCATATTCAAAAGCAGAGACATTACTTTGCCGACTAAGGTCTGTCTAGTCAAGGCTATGGTTTTTCCTGTGGCCATGTATGGATGTGAGAGTTGGACTGTGAAGAAGGCTGAGCGCTGAAGAATTGATGCTTTTGAACTGTGGTGTTGGAGAAGACTCTTGAGAGTCCCTTGGACTGCAAGGAGATCCAACCAGTCCATTCTAAAGGAGATCAGTCCTGGGTGTTCATTGGAAGGACTGACGCTGAAACTGAAACTCCAATACCTTGTTCCACCTCACACGAAGAGTTGACTCATTGGAAAAGATTTTGATGCTGGGAGGGATTGGGGGCGGGAGGAAAATGGGACAACAGGGAATGAGATGGCTGAAGGGCATCACCAACTCGATGCACATGAGTTTGAATAGACTCTAGGAGTTGGTGATGGACAGGGAAGCCTGGCTTGCTGTGATTCATCGAGCCACTAAAAGTCAGACACAATTGAGCAACTGAATTGAACTGAATGATCACCTACATTGAGCATTTCTTCATATATCTCTTGGTAATCTGTATGTCTTCTTTGGAGAAATGTCTATTTGAGTATTCTGCCCATTTTTAAATAATATTGTTTCATTTAAAAATTTTTGAATCATATCATTTGCTGATATTTTCCCCCATTCAATACATTTTCTTTCATTTTGATGATGGTTTCCTCCACTGTGCAAAAGCTTTTAAGTTTAATTATGTCTCATTTATTTAGTTTTGCTTTTGTTTATTTTGTATAAAGAGACAGATTTTTTTAAAAATTGCTACAATTTATGTCAAAGTGTTCTGCCTATGTGTTCTTCTAGGAGTTTTATGGGTTCAAATTATTTAGATCCTTTTTTTTTTTTTGTATATAATATGAAGAAATGTCCTAATCCTGTTCTTTTACATGTTGGTGTCCCAGGATCACTTACTGAAAGACTTTTTTTCTCTATTTTATATTTTTGTTTCCTTTGTTATAGATCAACTGACTATAGGTGTGTGTTTATTTTTTGACGCTCTATTCAGTTGATCTATGTGTCTGTTTTTGTGTCAGTGACTTGCTGTTTTCATCACTATAGATTTGCTGTATAGTCTGAAGCCAGGGAGTGTGATATCTCTAGTTTTTTTTTTCTCTTTTCTAAAAATTGTTTTGTTAGTTTGATGTCTTTTATAGTTCCATATAAATTTTAGGACTGTTTGTTTTAGTTCTGTGAACAATGTCATGAGTATTTTGATAGGGATTGCATTAAATGCCTTTGGGAAGTATGATCATTTTAGCAGTATTAATTTTTACAATCCAAAAATATTGGATATCTTTTCCTGTCTTTGTATTGTTTTAAAATGTTTTCATCAATGTTTTGTAGTTTTCAGAGTATGAATAAATCTTTCACCTCCTTAAATTTATTTCTAGCTATTTTATCATTTTGATGCAATTTTAAATGAAATGTCTTTCACGTTCTCTTTCTGATAGTTCATTATTAATGTATAAAAACATAACAGCAGATTTCTAAATATTAACCTTGTATACTGCAATTTTACAGAATTCATTTATAACACACATGACATTTATTAATTAAGTTTGCCATATTATATGAGTGCCCCCAAACAATTACAATATCAAAGATCATAATAACAAATGCAGTAATAATGAAAAATTTGAAATATTTCAAGAATAACCAAAGTGTGACACAGAGACTGAATAAATTATTGGAAAAAATGGCACCAACAGCCCTTGCTCAACACAGAGTTGCCACAAAGCTTCAGCTTCTAAAACATGCAATATCTGTGAAACAAAACAAAACAAAATATGCTTGTTTATATATGCAATCTTGTTAAATTTCCACATTATATTGTTCAGGTGTTTTTAAACTTTATTACTTTTCCCTCATCTATTAGTTACTAATACACGGTGTTAAATTTTTTCTTTTATGATGATAATTTAGAAACTATTCCATGTAAATCTGTCAAGTTATGAAGAATATTCAATGCATATAAATGTATAATTATTATTTTTCCCTAGGAAATTGAAACTTTATCAACATTAACCAGGCATTATCTCTAGCAATAAATTTGACTTAAACTTTAATTTGTCTGATGTTACTACTGCCACATCAATTTTTGTTATTTTTCAATCCAGGAGCAAGGAAAGATTAAAGAGGTGATATTAGCTTTACACCTATCTTGCTATCTTTTCCCTTTTGCCTTTTCTGTGTCAGGTCTTAGGCACAGCTCTTAAAAATAGAAAATCACTATATTTAAGTGTGTTTTACTACAGTCTGACATTTTGCTCATTTAATTATGAGTATATCCCATTTATATCTATTTGGATATTATTCTCATTTTCCTGGACTTATTTTAGGTTACTCTTCTTCTCATTCTATTATTTCCCCTTCACTCTTTGATGGTTAAATTCTTTACTCTTGTATTTTTAGTAGTTATATAGCTTTTAATCTTTCTCTTTAATAAAGTATGAAGTATAAGAATACATATATCTCTCTCCTGAATAATAAATGGCCTGAGAATGTTTTAAATATGACCACATCTCACATTTTTATGCTAGTTTTGCCTAATTTCTTCTGTTTAGGATTATGTTTTAATTGTCAGAGGCATATCAGATAATTTTGTTCAAATGATCCATTGGTAACAAACTGTTCTTATTTCATTATCTCACCCGATTCTTGAAATGTATTTCATACTTGCTAAGTTGTCTATTCTTTTCTTCAGATATATTGAGAATATTTTTCTAAAGCCTAAAGTTTCCATTCTTGCTACCAGGAAGCCTATGGTCCTTTCCAAAGGGTTTGTCTCTTTTCTGTAGATGCTTTTTAAGCTTTTTATGTCTTTAGTGTAATGTTGTTTCAACTGTGACATGGTGTGTGTGTGTGTGTGTGAATTTATTCCATTCAAGATTATTTGAGTTTTCTGATCTAGAATTAGCATTTTTCAACAACTCTTGAGGTTACTAAATTTGTCTCTTCAAATATAGCCTCATCCCTTTCCTCTCCTTTGCTTTCAGGACTCAAGATAAATATATATATTAGACAGTATTCCCAGTTCTGACAGACAACTCTCTTATACTTTACATTTAGTTTTCTCTGCTGCATTGTGGTTATTTGGTTTGATACTTCACTAATTTCTGATTTACATTTAATCTACATTTAATTTCTTACTTAACTTGTTCATTGATTTTAGCCTTGGTTACATTTTTAAATTTATAGTTTCATTTGATTCTTTTCTAAGTTTGTTGATCTTTTAAAAATCTCTCCTTTCTTACATATGGTTTCCAGTTTCTCTTTCACTTAAAAAAATTGTAAAATGTATTTAATAGTCTTTATCTGGTCATTTCAACATCTGAATTTTCTGGGCATTAGTCTGTTGTCCTTTGGTCTTCTTGTGTGTCTTCACATGAGAGCTTGTATGTCTGTATTTTTGATTAATTTTAATTCAGTGCTTGCTTTAATCTCAATATCTTGGAATTTTGAAAATTCTTGAAGGCCTCAGGAGAAATAAGGGCTGACTTATTTGCCTGCAAACAGTGCTAATTCTAATCAAGCAAGTTCATTCCCAGTTTGTGTTTACACTCAGGATAGAGCATTTGGGAAAGATAAGTAATTGTTGAGGTGTCTTTCCCATCATGAAGGGAAGGAGAAAACAAAAGAGTAGATAAATAGAAATAAAAGTAAGACGGGCTGTTTAGTTATATGAGAGATAATTTAAGGATAATGTAAAGAGAGAACAAGAAACAAACTGCAAAAATAGTAGAAAAGTCAGTGGTTGCTGGGAGCACCTACATTGGCTAAGTATTGACTTACATAGGAAAGGCAGATGAGTGAATTATGCTCAGCATCTAATGTAGACCCAGGCACTGTGGACTCACCTCCCCATTTCAGGGCATTTAATCTTCTCAGTGATAGTGTCAGGTAGGTACTACCTTCAAGGAAGCCCTTTGCTTGATTTTTTATGTCTAAAACTGCCCTACTCAAAGCAATAGCAACTAGTCACATGATACTTAAATTAAATATATTGTTTGTTATTTGTATTAGGCATGTTTCATATGCTTGATAGCTACATGTGGCTAGGAGTTATTTTGAGGAGAGTACAACAGGACATTTCCATCATCACAGAAATTCTGTTTGACAGCTTTCATCTAAGTGCTTTAAAAGAGATTTTTTTGTGTGTGTGAATAATTTCTAATGATTCTGACAAAGCATCATTTGTCAAAGCATGTCCTTAGGCACTGCATAATTTCTAGGCTATACTGTTGAAACAATGTACATTTCTCTATGGATGCTTACAAAAATGTTGTGTAACCTTTTAAAAGTGAATATAATATGAGAATTTCAGAGGCCAAAGTAATTTAAATAGATTTAATTATTTGCTAAATCAGGCAAGTATGAACCAGCATATAAAAAGGTATATAAGCCTAAGCAATTGAGGCCTAATAATAAAATAACAAATATCCATGACTACTAATATACAATGATTCTTACTCTGGATTCTGAGAAAAAGTTTCTTTAAAACGTGCATTTTAACAGGAGCTTAAAATGAGACTTTAACCATAATTTGATAAACTGTGGAAAATTATGAAAGAGATGGGAATGCCAGACCACTTAACCTGCCTCTTGAGAAATCTGTATGCAGGTCAGGAAGCAACAGTTAGAACTGGACATGGAACAACAGACTGGTTTCAAACAGGAAAAGGAGTACGTTAAGGCTGTATATTGTCACCCTGCTTATTTAACTTCTATGCAGAGTACATCATGAGAAATGCTGGACTGGAAGAAACACAAGCTGGAATCAAGATTGCCGGGAGAAATATCAATAACCTCAGATATGCAGATGACACCACCCTTATGGCAGAAAGTGAAGAGGAACTAAAAAGCCTTTTGATGAAAGTGAAAGAGGAGAGTGAAAAAGTTGGCTTAAAGCTCAACATTCAGAAAATGAAGATCATGGCATCTGGTCCCATCACTTCATGGGAAATATATGGGAAACCAGTGGAAACAGTGTCAGACTTTATTTTGGGAGGCTCAAAAATCACTGCAGATGGTGACTGCAACCATGAAATTAGAGACACTTACTCCTTGGAAGAAAAGTTATGACCAACCTAGATAGCATATTCAAAAGCAGAGACATTACTTTGCTGACTAAGGTCTGTCTAGTCAAGGCTATAGTTTTTCCTGTGGTCATGTATGGATGTGAGATTTGGACTGTGAAGAAGGCTGAGCACTGAAGAATTGATGCTTTTGAACTGTGGTGTTGGAGAAGACTCTTGAGAGTCCCTTGGACTGAAGGAGATCCAACCAGTCCAGTCTGAAGGAGATCAGCCCTGGGATTTCTTTGGAAGGAATGATGCTAAAGCTGAAACTCCAATACTTTGGCCACCTGATGCAAAGAGTTGACTCTTTGGAAAAGACTCTGATACTGGGAAGGACTGGGGGGGCAGGAGGAGAAGAGGACAGTAGAAGATGAGATGGCTGGATGGCATCATGGACTCGATGAACGTGAGTCTGAGTGAACTCCAGGAAATGGTGATGGACAGGGAGGCGTGGCGTGCTGCAGTTCATGGGGTCGCAAAGAGTCGGACACAACTGAGTGATTGAACTGAACTGAATGATGAAAAATTAAACCAAACACTGCTGATACTGCTGCTAAGTTGCTTCAGTCGTGTCTGACTCTGTGCGACCCCATAGATGGCAGCCCACTAGGTTCCCCAGTCCCTTGGATTCTCCAGGCAAGAACACTGAAGTGCATTGCCATTTCCTTCTCCAATGCATGAAAGTGGAAAGTGAAAGTGAAGTCTCTCAGTCTTGTTGGACTCTTTGTGACCCCATGACTGCAGCCTACCAGGCTCCTCTGACCATGGGATTTTCCAGGCAAGAGTACTGGAGTGGGTTGCCATTGCCTTCTCCAACAAAACACTAGAGCAGTCTTAGTTTTAATTTCATTATTTTGAATTATAAACCAGTATTTTTGTAACCTTATTGGCACATATGCTGTCTTTTCTCATCAACATCATTTCCCTCTATTACCTTATTTTATTAAAATGTCCAACACATAACTCCTAAGTGTCTTTCCTTCTTAGCATAATACATTAAATACAAATTAATGAGTATTGAATCATGTAAAACACTTCTCTTCCTCCTCCTCTCAAAAATCTTAAACATGGAGAATTCTGGTAGGAATAAAAAGATATACAGATATAATGCTAGGGTGTATTCTATGATAAAATATATTTGACTTATTTTTTCACTGCATTTAAGCAAGATGCAACCAAGAAGATGTGGCATGAATACACAGAAAAACTATACAAGCAAGGTCTTAATGACCTGCATAACCATGATCGTTATTTGTTGAATAACATATTCATTGGAAAGATCCTGATATTGGGAAAGACTGATGACAAGAAGATAAGAGGGTGAGAGAGGATGAGATGGTTGGATGGCACCACTGACTCAATGGACATTGAGTTTAAGCAAATTCTGGGGCATACTGAATTATAGGAAATTCTGCACTGCTGTAGCCCATAGGGTCACAAAGAGTCAGACACAACCTAAAGACTGAGCAACAACAAACATTTTTTAAACTGATTTTTTTAATATAAATTTATTTATTTTAATTGGAGGTTAATTACTTTACAATATTGTATTGGTTTTGCTATACCTCAACATGAATCCACCAGAGGTATACATGTGTTCCCCATCCTGAACCTCCCCTCCCTCCTCCCTCCCTGTACCATCCCTCTGGGTCATCCCAGTGCACTAGCCCCAGGCATCCAGTATCATTCATCAAACCTGGACTGGCAATTCATTTCATATATGATATTAAGATAAAATCTTCTAAGAAGCTTTCCAGGAAGACAGTGGAGGAGTAAGACGGGGAGATCACCAGCCACCACACAAATACATAAAAAAATCATGAACATATGGAACAACTGCTACAAAGCAATCTCTAGGCGGCAGTAGAAGACCCTAATCCTCCAGAGGAGCAGGCTAAGCTCCCTGAAATGAGGTAGGAAAGAGGATGGAGACATAAACAGGGACAAGTTGGAGAACTTCTGAACAGGAGCTTGTGCCCCAAGAGAGGAAGGGAGTTCCTCGGCACAGGGAAGCTCCCTTTCAGGGAGGCCCAAGGCAGAGCTACAGAGTCTCAGAAAACTGGGCAAAACAGGGACTTAGAGGGCAGAAAACAGAGAAAGTTGCACTTTTCAGCATCTTAACAGCTCATGGACTGTGGCCCCTATGAGACATGGGCTTGGGCAACCAGGAGTGGGAGGCATACAAACCTCTCTAGTGCACGCAGCCCTAATGGCACTGAGGGTAAGCTCATGTAGCCCTGTGATGCAGCATACAAACCTCACCAGTGCACACAACCCTTGTGGTACAGAGGATGGGCCCAGGTATCCAAGAGTAGCCTGGCATACAAACCCTGCCAGTTCACACAAGACTTATGGTGCAAAAGGTGGGCCTGGGTGCTGAGAGAGGGAGGCATACAAACCTCGGCAGTGCACACAAACCTCATGGCAAAGGGTGGGTCTGGGGAGCCATAAGAAGAACACACAAGCCCTGCCGCAAAGAGTGCAGGCTGGCGAGACGAAACAAGGGCAGTATAAGTCCCATGATGCAGAGGGTGGGCCCGGGGAGCTGAAACAATTGGACAGAAGCCCCATAGCACAGAGGGAGGGCTCAGGGAGCTAAGACAAGCTCCCAAGTCCCACAAGCCCCATGATACACCGGGCGGGCCTGGTGAGCCAAGATAAGTGCACACAAGCTCCATGACACTAAGGGTGAGCTCAGGGGACTGAGGGAAGCCTACACAAGTCTCTACAATGCAGAAGGCACAGTCGAGGAGACAAGAAAAGATCCACACAGACCCATACCTAGCAAACTTCATCCAGCAGCGTAGGGTGGGGCAGGGGAACAGAAGCACCAGCAAAGACCCCAGGGACAAGTAGGGGGCTGATGGCAGTGAAGATACTCTGAGAGGGTCACTTTGAAGCAGCTGCAGAAATAGACATGTCTAACACTACCCAAGCCAGAAGGACTGCCCAAAGACATACTGAACCCGTAGATACCCCAAAACTGACTACTGGCACTGCATTGTCATTTGGAGAGATGACATCCAGCTTCATAAACCAGAACACAAGCACAAGCTCCCCCAAACAGGAAAACACAAGACACTAACCCAACCCCATCCACGGAGGCAAGATCCATAACCAGGAAGAATTATAGAACCTTTAAGAACCTTTTTTTTTTTCCTCTCTCTTTTTTCTTTTTTATGTATCATGATGTTTATACCCCCTACATATTTCCACCTTCATATTAGCCTTTTGTGATGCTGTGGAGTTTTCCTTGTTACAAAAATCAATTTAAGACTTCTTTCTCATTTTTTTTTCTTTATCACTCATTTTATGAGTTTTTATTTTGTTTTTATATATTCATCTACTTTTCATATAATTTTTTACTGGCTGTAGCTATTCCTACATATATATATATTAAATATATATAAAATATCAATATTATATATATATGAAAAGGTACAAGCTGGAATCAAGATTGCCGGGAGAAATATCAATAACCTCAGATATGCAGAGGATACCACCCTTATGGCAGAAAGTGAAGAAGAACTAAAGAGCCTCTTGTTGAAAGTGAAAGAGAAGAGTAAAAAAATTGGTTTAAAGCTCAACATTCAGAAAACTAACATCATGTCATCTAGTCCCATGACTTCATGGGAAGCAAATGAGGAAACAGTGGAAGCGTTGGATATGACAGAGGGACTGAACTGAACTGACATGTCTCTATCTATCTATCTGTCTATCTATATCTTTTTCACATACATCTATTTATATTTGTTTTTCTAATTTTTCTCTCTCTTTATCTTTTTACCCTCTCTTCCACCTCTTCATTTTCTCTTTTCCCACCCTTCTCTTTTTCTCCCTTTCTTCTTTTTTCCTTCATTTTCTTTTTTTTTCAGCAAGTTAAACTGTTGAACTCTCTTTGCTATATTGCCTAGTTGGTACTTTGTTCATGCTTAGTTTTCCAGATGGAGCATTAGCTAGCTCTGTTTTTAACTGCTCACTATCACTTTTAGATTCCCTTATTCACCAAATCAGTCTCCCATACTCTTTTCTTCAGAATACTTTGTTTATAACTGTATGTGTGGAAGTGTGTGTCATTTGGAGAGATGACATTCAGCTGTCCCTTTATTTCTGTAATTACCTGAGTGATCTTCTTGATCTCCTCACACTAGAACAGAAGCACAAGTCACCACTAACAAAAAATCAACACAAAGCATTCAAACAACCTTTCCCTCCAAGAGTAAACACCAAAATGAAGAAGAAATACAACCTTAAAACATAGGAAAATGAGGCCTCAAGTGGAGCAAGTTAGAAAAAATAATTATGTAAAGACAAAGAAATATAACACAGATGAAAGGATAAGGTAGAAACTCACAAGACCAAATAAATGAAGAGAAAATAAGCAATCTATTTGAAAGAGAATTCCATAATAATAATATTCCAAAGATGTTCTGGAAACTTGAAAATAGAATGGAGAAAAGGCAAGAAACATTTAACACAGTTAATACAATCACCAAGGACATGGAAAAAAATAAAAAATAAGCAAACAAAGATAAATAACACAATTATTGAAATTAAAAATATTCTAGAAGGAACCAATAGCAAAATAACTGAGGCAGAGGAAAAGATAAGTGAACTGGAAGATAGATTTTCAGAAATAACTGCTGAAGAGCAGAAAGGAAAAAGAATGAAAAGAATTGAAGAGAGCTTCAGAGACCTTTGGGACAATATTAAATGCATCAACATTCAAGTAATAGGGATCCCAGAGGAAGAAGAAGAAAAAGAAAAAAAAAAAAAACGTGTTGAGAAATTTTTTGAAGAAATTACAATTGAAAACATCCCCATCATGGGAAAGGAAATAGTCAATAAAGTCCAAGAAGGGAAGAGTCCCATACAGGATAAATCCAAAGAGAAACACATTGAAACACATATTAATAAAGCTAACAGAGATTAAGCACAAAGAAAGAATATTAAAAGCAGCAAAGGAAAAGCAATAAGTAACATACAAGAGACAATCCATACAATTAACAGTGGATCTTCCCACAGAAATTCTGCAGATCAGAAGGGAATGGCAGGATATAGTTAAAATAAAGAGAAAACTCTACAACCAAGATTACTATACCAGGCAAAGATCTCATTAAAAATTGTTGGAGACATCAGAAGTTTTACAGACAAGCAAAAGTTAAGAGAATTTAGCACCAACAAGCCAGTCTTGCAACAAATGCTAAATGAACTTATATAGCCAGTAAACACAAGAGAAAGGAAAAACTTACAAAAACAAAAAACAATCGAAAAAATGCCAATAGGAACATATGTATCAATAATTACCTTAAGTGTAAATGGATTAAATGCAGCAACCAAGAGATACAGACTGACTGAATGGATACAAAAACAAGACCCATATATATGCTGCCTACAAGAGACCCACTTCAGACCTAGAGACACATACACACTGAAAGTAAAAGGATGGAAAATGATATTCCATGTGAATGAAAACCAAAAGAAAGCTGGAGTGACAATTCTTGTTTCAGAAAAATTAGACATTAAAACAATTTTTAAAAATGTAAGAGACAAAGAAGGACACTACATAGTGAGCAAGGGATCAATCCAAGAAGAAAACATAGTGCAAAGAAAAGAAACTGAAATTGCTCAGTTGTGTCCGACTCTTTGCGACCCCATGGACTGTAGCCCACCAGGCTCTTCTGTCCATGTGATTTTCCAAATTAGAATATTGGAGTGGATTGCCATTTCCTTCTCCAGGATATCTCCCTGACTCAAGGATTGAACCTGGGTCTCCCACATTACAGGCAGATGCTTTACATCTGAGCCACCAAGGAAGTCCAACATTGGTAAATATTTATGCACTCAACATAGAAGCACCTCAATATATAAGGCAAATGCTAACAGGCATAAGAGGGGAAATTGATAGTAACACAATAATAGTAGGGAACTTTAACACCCCACTTACACCAGTGGACAGATCATCAAAATAGAGACTCAATAAGGAAACAAAAACCTTAAATAAAACATTAGACCAAATGATCCTAATTGACATCTTCAGGACTTTTTCATCCAAATGCAGAAAAATACACTTTCTTCTCAAGTGCACACGAAACATTCTCCAGGATAGACCACATCTTGGGCCACAAACCAACCCTCAGTAAATTTAAGAAAATTGAAATTGTATGAAGTATCTTCTCTGACCACAACAGTATAAGATTAGATAACAACTACAGGAAAACAAACAAACAAACAAAAAACTGCAAAAAAAAAAAAAACACAAAACTGATGGATATTGAACAATACATTACTAAATAGTGATGAGGTTACTGAAGAAATAAGAAGGTAAATAAAAAGATTCCTAGAAACAAATGACAATGAAAACATGATGACCCAAAATCTATAGGATTAAGCAAAAGCAGTTTTAAGAGGGAAGTTTAGAGCAATACAGTTCTACCTCAAGGAACAAGAAAAGCATTGGATAGAGAACATAATTCTACATCTAAAGTAGCTGGAAAAATAAGAACAAAACACCCCCAAAGTCAGCAGAAGGAAAGAAGTCATAAAAAATAGGAACAGAAATAATTGGAAAAGAAATGAAGGAAAAACAGCACAGATTAATAAAACTAAAAGTTGGTTCTTTGAGATGATAAACAAAATTGACAAACCACTAGCCAAACTCATCAAGAAAAAAAGGGAGAAAAGTCAAATAAGTAAAATTAGAAATGAAAAAGGGGCGGTTACAACAAACACAGAAATACAAAGGATCATAAGAGAATATTATGAGCAACTACATGCTAGTAAAATGGACAACCTAGGGGAAATGGACAGATTCTTAGAAACGCTCAGCCTCCCAAGACTGAACCAGTAAAAAATAGAAATTATGAACAAGCCAATTACAAATACTGAAATCAACTGTTATCAAAAATCTAAAAGACAAAAGTCCAGGGCCAGATGGCTTCACAGAGTAATTCCATCAAGCAGTTCAGTTCAGTCGCTCAGTCGTGTCCGACTCTTTGCGATCCCATGAATTGCAGCACGCCAGGCCTCCCTGTTCATCACCATCTTTCGGGGTTCACTCAGACTCACGTCCATCGAGTCCGTGATGCCATCCAGCCATCCATCCTCGGTCGTCCCCTTCTCCTCCTGCCCCCAATCCCTCCCAGCATCAGAGTCTTTTCCAATGAGTCAACTCTTCGCATGAGGTGGCCAAAGTACTGGAGTTTCAGCTTCAGCACCATTCCTTCCAAAGAAATCCCAGGGTGGATCTCCTTCAGAATGGACTGGTTGGATCTCTNGTCTGACACTGTTTCCACTGTTTCCCCATCTATTGGCCATGAAGTGATGGGACCAGATGCCATAATCTTCGTTTTCTGATTGTTGAGCTTTAAGCCAAATATTTCACTCTCCTCTTTCACTTTCATCAAGAGGCTTTTTAGCTCCTCTTCACTTTCTGCCATAAGGGTGGTGTCATCTGCATATCTGAAGTGGTTGATATTTCTCCTGGCAATCTTGATTCCAGGAGAATCAAGATTGTGTTGATTCCAGTCCAGTGTTTCTCATGATGTACTCTGCATAGAAGTTAAATAAGCAGGGTGACAATATACAGCCTTGACGTACTCCTTTTCCTATTTGGAACCAGTCTGTTATTCCATGTCCAGTTCTAACTGTTGTTAGAGAACAGCTAATGCCTGCAGAGGAAGGAACATTTCCAGGCTCATTCTATGAGGTCACAATCATCCTAATACCAAAACCAGGCAAAGACAACAACAAAAAGAAAATTACAGGCCAATATCACTGATGGACATATATGCAGAAATCCCCAACAAAAGTTTAGCCAATGAAATTCAATAAAACATTAAAAAGCTCATACACCATGATCAAGTCAGGTTTATTCCAGGGATGCAAGGATTCTTTAATATAGGCTAATCAATCAATGTGATACATCATATTAAATAGCTGAGAGATAAAAACCATATGATCATCTCAACAAATGCAGAAAAAGCCTTCAACAAAATTCAGAACCCATTTGTGATAAAAACCCTTCAAAAAATGGGCATAGAAGGAACCTAGCTCAACATAGTAAAGGCCATATATGATAAGCCCATAGCAAGCATTATTTTCAATGGTGAAAAACTAAAAGCATTTCCTCTAAGATCATGTATAAGATGAGGGTGTCCACTTTCACCACTATTATTCAACTTAGTTTTATAAGTCCTAGCTATGTCAATTAGAGAAGAAAAAGAAATAGTTGGAATCCAGATCAGAAAAGAAGAAGTAAACCTCTCACTCTTTGCAGATAACATGATACTATACATAGAAACCCCGAGAAACTATCAGAAAATAAAATTCAGTGAAGTCACAGGATACAAGGTCAATACACAAATATCATTTGCATTCCTATATACTAACAATGAAGAATCAGAAAGAGAAATTAAGGAATCAACCCCACCACCATTGCAGCAAAAAGAATAAAATATCTAGGAATAAACCTACCTAAGGAGACAGAAGACATGTATACAGAAAATTGTAAGACACTGGTGAAAGAAATCAAAGACCACATAAACAGATGGAGAGATATTCTATGTCCCTGGGTAGGAATAATCAATATTGTGAAAATGTCTATACTACTAAATGCAATCTACAGATTCAATGTGATCCCTATCAAGCTACAAGTGACATTTTTTTTTTTCACAGAACTAGAACAACAAAAAAAAATCATATGGAAACACAAAAGACCCTGAATAGCCAAGGCAGTCTTGAGAAAGAAGAATGGAACTGGAAGAATTAACCTTCCTGACTTCAGACTATACTACAAAGCTACAGTCATCAAGACAGCATGGTACTGGCACAAAAACAGAAAGATAGACTGATGGAACAAGATAGAAAACCCAAAGATAAACCCATGCATCTGTGGGTAATATTTTTTTTTTTTTTTGACAAAGAAAACAAGAATATACAATGGGGCAAAGACAGCCTGTTTAATAAGTGGTACTGTGAAAACTGGACAGCTGTGAGCAAAAGAATGAAATTAGAACACTTACTAATGCCATACACAAATATAAACTCAAAATGGATTAAAGACCTAAATTTAAAACCAGAAACTATAAAACTCTTAGACGAAAACATAGGCAGAACACCTGATGACATAAATCAAAGCAAGATCTTTTATGACCCACCTCCTAGAGTAATGGAAATAAAAGCAAAAATAAACAAGTGGGGCCTAGTTAAACTTAAAAGCTTTTGCACAGCAAAGGAAACTATAAACAAGGTGAAATGACAACCCTCTGAATAGGAGAAAATTATAGCAAATGAAACAACTGACAAAGGATTAATTTCCAAAATATGCAAAGAGCTCATACAACTCAATACCAGAAAAACAAACACCTAAATCAAAAAGTGGGAAAAATACCTGAAATGACATTTATCCAAAGACATCCAAGTGGCTAACAAGCACGTGAAAAGATGCTGAACATCACTCTTTATTAGAGAAATGCAAATCAAAACTACAATGAGATTTCACTTCACACCAGTCAGAATGGCCATCATCAAAAAATCTACAAACAATACATGTTAGAGAAGATGCAGAGTAAAAGGAACACTCTAGCGTTGCTGGTGGGAATATAAACTGATACAGCCACAATGGAAGACACTATTAGATTCCTTAGAAAGCTAGGAATAAAACCACCATATGATCGAGCACTCCCACTCCTAGGCATACACCAAGAGGAAACAAAAATTGAAAAAGACACATGTACCCCAATGTTTGTTGCAGCACTGTTTACGATAGCTAGAACATGGAAGCAACCTAGATATCCACTGACAGATGAATGGATAAAGAAGCTGTGGTCCATATATACAATGGAGTATTGCTCAGCCATAAAAAGGACTGCATTTTTTAGTTCTATTGAGGTGGATGAACACAGAGCTTATTATGCACAGTGAAGTAAGTCAGAAAGAGAAACATAAACATTGCATATTGATGCATATATGTGGAATCTAAAAAGATAGTACTGATGAAGTTATTTTCAGGAAAGCAATGGAGAAACAGACACAGAGAACAGACCTATGGACATGGGGTGGGGATGGGGAGGAGGGAGAAGGTGAGATGCATGGAGAGAGTAACGTGGAAATTTACATTACCATAAGTGATGGTGACTGGTGACTTGTGGGAATTTGCTCTACGACTTAGGGAATTCAGACAGGGGCTCTGTGACAATCTGGAGAAGTGGGATGAGAAGAGAGATGGGAGGGAGTTTTGGAGGGAGGGGACATGGGTGTACCTGTGGCTGATTCTTGTTGATGTATTACAGAAAACCACAAACTTCTCTAAAGCAATTATCTTTCAATTGAAAAAAAATTAAAAAGATACAATTTTCTGACTCTGCAGAATTATAGGAAAGAAGTTGAAAACTTTAAAAATTATAATACCAATGTAGATGATCCACAAGGGGGATTATATTGGGCAAGATGTTTTCAGCATCTCCAAACTCCAGGGAGCAAGAAGATCTTTCACATCAGCCAACAAACAGATAATAATTGAGAAGTTCAAGACCACAATGAGGTGCCATTTCATGACAGCCAGAATGGCTGTGATCCAAAAGTCTACAAGCAATAAATGCTGGAGAGGGTGTGGAAAAAAGGGAACCCTCTTACACTGTTGGTGGGAATGCAAACTAGTACAGCCACTATGGAAAACAGTGTGGAGATTCCTTTAAAAATTGCAAATAGAACTGCCTTATGACCCAGCAATCCCACTGCTGGGCATACACACCGAGGAATCCAGAATTGAAAGAGACACATGTACCCCAATGT
Source organism: Neotragus pygmaeus (assembly GCA_006410875.1). Taxonomy (NCBI): domain Eukaryota; kingdom Metazoa; phylum Chordata; class Mammalia; order Artiodactyla; family Bovidae; genus Neotragus; species Neotragus pygmaeus. The sequence goes on from SJYV01006996.1 coordinate 780,439, forward strand.
TCATTGCAGCACTGTTTATAATAGGCAGGACATGGAAACAACCTAGATGTCCATCAGCAGATGAATGGATAAGAAAGCGGTGGTACATATACACAATGGAGTATTACTCAGCCATTAAAAAGAATACATTTGAATCAGTTCTAATGAGATGGATGAAACTGGAGCCNATTTGAAATGCCAGGGTGTAGTTGAGTAGCAGTCTGGAAATTTGAACCACAGAAGACTTTCTGTGCAGTGTAAGTGTTTTGTACTGTTTCCCACATTTTGTATTAATATTTATCAAAAAGCTTAAATTAACATCAGCATGTAATAAAAGAAAACTTACTTAGCTGGGCTAATGCCAGTTTTTAAAAAATTCCATTCAGAATTGATTTTCCACCATCATTTTTAACGTCATTAATTAATGATCATGATGGCTTGACTTTTCTACTCTTGCCCAGTAGATGGTACTATCAGCTTTATTTTCAAATATTCTGGTTTCAGTGTTGATCATTTAAAACTTTATTTTTTCCCAACAAGTGAAGTTATTTTTAGCTCTTTCCTTCCCAGTTGACTTTTTACCACCTCATAAACTGACATGTGTAGGTGAATCCACAGGTTTAGTATATGCATGCTACCTGGAAACTTGTATCTGAAATATAAAATAGGGAGAAAACATTTTCACTTTTCATAACTATGTCACTTATTCTATCTAGAAAGCTTTTAATAATTGTGGACCATGTGCAGAAAATTGTGTAAGGTGCTATTTTCACCGGATGGAAAGAATAATTAGTTGTAAATTTGGCTGAAGATTTTTCTGACTTGTAGCCTGAATCTAGCTTGATAAAATTAATTATTCTGTTGGCATGTTGACCAAATATATTTTTAGGTTGGAAAATAGAAGGCCTCATTTTAAATACTGCATATTTGCATGTTCATATATATATTTCTGGGAGCTATCTAAAAACTTTAAGCCAATGTTTTATGATCCTTTTGAATTTTGAGCTTTCTAGNCATGTTGACCAAATATATTTTTAGGTTGGAAAATAGAAGGCCTCATTTTAAATACTGCATATTTGCATGTTCATATATATATTTCTGGGAGCTATCTAAAAACTTTAAGCCAATGTTTTATGATCCTTTTGAATTTTGAGCTTTCTAGCTGTTTGTCCCTTGGTAAAATTAGTGAATCTCTTAGGTCATTTTGTTTTATGGGAAAACAGAAGGAATACAGGATGACTTTGACTCTCATGAATGTGAGTCAGCCTAGCTGTTTCAAAGAGGATGGGGTACCTGCACACAGGTAGTGGTTCAAAGCCTTCAACACAGTATGATTCCACATAGGATGCCCATGAGATTGCAGAAGAATATTTGGTTTCAGGCTTGCCATGAGATGAGGTGAGAGGAAATTTTCAATATTTGGAGTCCAGAATACCCATGAAATAAAAATGCTCTTATACTTTTTATAAGTAAACTTGGCCTGGGGCGAGTAGACTTGTTCAGATCTCTCAGATATTACCAGTTGTTTGGGAGGACTAGAAGTGAATGACTATAATGGAGAATTCTAAAGAGCAGTGAAAGAGGAAATACGGAGCCTGGGCGCAAGGAGGAGGGGGGTCCCATGACTCATGCTTCAGCCTTCCTTCTTCACATCTTGGAATACGGAGATTGGATGTACAAGTCAGAATTTCTAAAATGGTAATTTTTCCTGCTCTTTGAACTAGGGAAGCTTGGGTGAGACAAGTTGATTCCTGGGAAAACAGTAATTCTGCTTTTACTAACTTTAATTATTAAATAAACTATAATATGAAATGTGAAAAGAAAAAAAAAAAAGCCTGAGCCAAAAAAACAGTATTTGAAATTGCAAGCCATAGAAGTGAGCTGGCAATTCCACAGGACAGTGCAAAGGTGGTGGTTTGTGCCGTTCAGAAGTGCTTTGCCGCTTGTTCTGTTCCCTCTTCCCGAAATTCCAGCCTTGTTAAATGCAAAGGTTTTCATAGTGGTAGTGAGTACATCTGGATATAATTGGGGCTTATCTGAATATAATTGTTGAAATTAACTCTTAAAATGTAGACTCTCTGTGCCAGCCTTTAAATGGTGACAGTTCTGAACACTTATAAATTCTGCCTCTTTCTTCTGTTGCTGCTAGTTCCGTGTAAATGAGTTTGGAGCCCTGGAAGTTATTACAGATGAGAGTGAGATGGAAAATGTTAAAAAAGCAACAGCAACTACAACTTGGATGGTACCAACTGCACAAGAAGGTAAGAGCTGGTCATCTGCATTGTCTTTTCTCTTGGTTTTTTTTTGGAGAGTTTTAAATGTAAGACTATCTAAGGTTTTATAATAGGCTGGAACTTTGAAAATCCTGGGTGATCTTCATGTCACATATTCTTAGGTAAATTTCTATGATGAAACGGATATGGAACCAGCTTTAATATTTTTGAAATAACTGTAAAGTGTCTTCTTTCCTCAAGCCAGATCTGTCATAGCACAAGGTTAATTGAATATTACCAAGTAAATTCATGTTGCAATAGCCTACCCAGGTGATTTAGCCAAAAGCCTGCCACTTTTTTCTCATCTGCTCCGATGGTTGTAACTAACACCTATATGCTGATGACTCCTAAATCTATATCTCCAGCCCCGACCTCTCCCCCGAGCTCCAGGCCCGTATTTCCACCTGCCTACTGGACATCTCCACCTGGATGTCCCACAGGTACCTCAAGCTCCACATGTCTAAAATGCGATTCATTTTCTATTTCTTTCTCCCCTCCCCCAACCTGCTTTTTCTTCTGTAGCCCTTAATATCAGTTGATGGTAGCACCATCCATCCAGTGGACAAGCAAGAAATCTAGGAGTCATCCTGAATTTGGTCTCTCCCAACCCATAGCCTATTATTGAATCCTCTTGGTTTTTGTTTTCTAAATATGTCTCAGATCTGGCCTTTTCTACTTATTATCACTGCCGCTGTCTTAATTTAGGCCATTATCACCTCTCACTTGAACCAGTGCAGACATCTCTTAAAAAAATCCCTCCGCTTCTGATCTCCCCCAATTTATCCAGCACACTAAAGTCAGAGGAACTGATGTAGATTGCTTATCTGACACTTCACCAACTTCTTATTGTCTCTTTAGCAAAACATACAAAGATCTGGGTGACCCACACCCACCTGCTTGCTTTTGTCTCTTTGCTCTCTGTTCTCTTTGTACGCTGTGTTCGGCAGGGCCAGCAGCACTGAATTACACAGAATTCTCCCAGGACTATGTGGTTTCAGGCTTCCTTGCCTTTGCTCACACTGTTTCTTCTGGCCAGGATGCTATTTCTCTCTCTGTCCAATTGGTAAATTCCTCTTTGGCCTTCAAAACTTGAGGCTTTCTATCAGAAAATCTTTTCTCGAACTACCCACTGCCCCCACCACACTCCCCACCCCAGGCTGGATGAGTCACTTCTTCCTCTGCACTGCTTCTGGAACTTGTTCATGCTTCAATTATTGCATGTATCACATTTTATTATAAATATTGGTTTTCTTGCCTGTCTTTCTCTTCTAGACTGTGAGCTCTCTTGGGCAAGGTCTGTACTGTCAATATCAGTATCTAGCATAAATGGGTGCCTAATAAGTGTTTGCTGAATGAATGATTAGCCTAATGATTCAGACGAAAGGAAACGTGGACTCCTAGACAATATGGATAATTATGATTCAGGAGATCTACTACATTAAAAGGAGAATAGAGAGATGATTCAGCCCATTAACTAAAATTCATCAAAAACATTATATAACATAGAGAACTTAAATTTTGTCAAAAAGATAACAGCTGTAAAGGATTCTGTGGATGGACAATTTCATCTTCTGAATTTAATGACTAATGAAATTTTCTTCGTTTTACTTTGAACTCTGTAGAAAAGGCATTAGACAAGCTTCTGCTTGTCTTTTCTACAGATGTTTTTGTTATGTAAATGATTTGAGTGATCCCAGTCAAGCCCATCCACCTCTCCCTCCCAAAGGAATGATGAGTGTTCATTCATTCATTCAACAAACATTATCCTTTTTATTGTGTTGCTAACAAAATTATTAGAAGAAAAAGTCTAAATGTATTTTACCACGATTTCTGTCATGGTTTTAAGGTGTTTTTTTTCTTCTTTTCATCTTCTAGTCTTTTCTGAGAAGACTGGAATGCCTTTCAGGCTGAAGGACCCAGTGAAAGTAGAAGGGCTTCAATTCTGTGAGAATTGTTGTCAGTATGGCAACGTAGATGAGTGTCTCTCTGGAGGAAACTACTGCAGCCAGAATTGTGCTCGACATATCAAAGACAAGTAGGTTTTTGCCCACATTCCATTTATAAAATGAGTTCTAGAGTCCAAGGGCCTGGTGCTTGGGAATAGAGAGGTTTAGTGTTCTCTGACATCTGTCTTCCAAATGCCTTCCCTCGCACTCCACCCCACCCTTCAAGACTTTCCCTCTGGAGGCACTTGGACCCTGATCCTGCTACTGGACCAGGTGGCTTCAGTCTGAGTTCAATTACACTGCTCATGTCCTACCTGCAATACAATCTTGGCCTCTTTCTTTAGTCTTTTGTTTACATTAATTTGCTCCCCAGCCAAGAGTATTTAGATCTCTTTGGGCTACATACACATTTTAGTGAGACTGATGCTTGTGAAAATGTACTTGGGTTTAAATTTTGGGAGTTCTTAGGTAATTCAGCTAAAACTCCATGAATGAAATACAGCTTCCCCTGATTGAGCACCCACTGAATGGCCACAGTGAGGAGTCTTGTAATTGTGTCTCTGTGGTTCTCAGGACAGACCGAGGATTCTGAGACAGGGCCATCAGCTATGACTGATGGTGGTGTGAGTGCCTTGGGAGACTCTGATGAGGTCAGCTTATCACTAACAAGGTGTATTTCCCGTGTATACTTGTGTACTGCGAATAAATGACTTGGTATTTATGTTCTAGTGGAGTTTCTCATGTATTTTAATCAGCACAGGCTGGGGAATTGTCTGTTTTCGTTGGCCATCTGATATTTTGCCAAATTACATTCGGCATTTTTTGATTGAACTTGGTATTCTCAATAATTGCTAGATTGTTGCTTTAAAATCACCACCAAAGACTAGGATAGCTCCACATAATCGATTCTTTTATTAGTATGGATGGTAGCTGTGAAAAACCAATAATTTTAAACTTGTTAGAACCTGTTTCACCTGTAGGGCTGGTGCTCTTGTATAATTTTATCATTAATTACATAATTATAATAAATAACTATATAAATTCTTATATGAGCTAATTTCCACTTTCTGTCATGACAATGTCATTCATGATTTTGGTCTGAAGTGTCTCTTATCTATGATATTCTAATACATACACATTTTTCCTCCTGGTTAAACATTTTTAAAAGGTTTTTAGATTGCTAATCAACATGCAGATATTTGATGGGTATTGTTTCCTAGTCACTCTTTTGGGTTTATGAATTCAGCAGAGATCAGAAGGAAGAAAGGGACATGGGCGAAGACAACGAGGAAGAAGATTCTAAATGTAGTAGGAAGAAAAAGCCCAAGTTATCTCTGAAAGCCGACTCCAAGGAGGAAGATGAGCGGGATGATGAGATGGTCAGTACCCACGGGGCTGCTCCTCCTGCAGGTAGCACCAGGGTTTCAGCGCTGCTTCCGTGACCTTGTTTTACCATCAGCAGAGTGCCCACCTAGCCTGTGTGTCACTGTCCTCATCTCATGATGAGAATAATAAATAGTATAGTACCCCTCCCTCAGGGTGAAGAAGTAGGAAGTCCTGAAATTGATTGCTGGAGTGAGAGAGTCACTGGCAGAACCTTCAGTTCTGCAAATTAATTTTAAATTCTTCTTGACAGCAAAATGCCAATCTCATTTTGGTAAATTGCAGACAGATCTTATAATACTATGCGAGTAGGTAGAAAATGGCAGATAAATGTCAGATATATTTAGGGAAAACTAATTCAAAATATGCTAATTAAAACATAAACATCTCATCTCTAAAGTATTTATTAGTTACTCTATATGAAAGGGCTTCCCTGGGGGCTCAGATGGTAAAGTGTGTGTCTGCCTACAATGCGGGAGACCTGGGTTGGATCCCTGGGTCGGGAATTTCCCCTGGAGAAGGAACTGGCAACCCACTCCGGTACTCTTACCTGGAAAATCCCATGGATGGAGGAGCCTGGTAGGCTACAGTCCATGGCGTCGCAAAGAGTCGGACACGACTGAGTGAGTTCACTTCACTTCTATATGAAAAGACAACTTTGAAGTCTCAAAGCATTTTCCTTGAGATCAATATTGAGCAATGATTATTGGTTAGTTACTGTTTTAGGAGCTGGGAATACAGGGATGAATAAGATAGCAGAAGGACAGATCTTTTTTCTCAGGGACATATAGTAAACCACTAGGGGAAATATCAGCCTGTGATAAGCGCTATGATGAGAAGTACAATAGAGCATTGAGATAATCTAGCTGTTTTAAGCTGGGTTATCAGGAGGCCTCCCAGGGGAGGGTGGCTTGGACAGTATGATCTGAATAAGGAGGCTGATGTAAAGTTGAGAGTAAGGAACTCTGCCCGGCAATGGAATTGTTTGGGGAAAAGACCATAATGTTAAAAACATGCATAGCATGCTTTGTTTAAGGAAATAAGACAAGGTTGCTGAGCCTTGAAGGTTAGAGAAGAGCGGAGTAAGGCGAGACTGAAGAGTTCTCTGCAGTCCAGGGCTTTATGGTAAACCAGAGTCAGGGGTTGTCACTTTACTCTGAGTGTGCTAGGAAGCCACTGAAAAGTAGAGGGCAAGGGGAATACTTTGATATGATGTTTTAAAATGATCACTCTAGCTTTGACATGGGAGAACAGAATAGAATCAGGGAAACCACCTGGAAGCTTATTGTAGTAGACTAAATAAGAGGGCTGTTTAAGATAGAAGGCAGTGGTTTTGAGACAGAGTTGGCAGGGTATATGAGAGAGAAAGACGAATGAGAGATAACTCCTAGCTTTTTGGCTTGAACTGTTGACTGGAGAATCATACCATTTTCTTGAGAATGGGAAGGCCAGAGTAGAGTGTAGAACTTATAGTACTTTGGCCATCATGCGTTTGAGATGCTTATTAGATGTCCGAGCAAAAATCCCAGGCATCTGGATATATGAGGATGGAGTCAGAGCTTGAGATATAAATAAGGGGTATTTAGCAGACAGATGATCTTTCAAACCTAAGGAGAGTGATTGGATAAAGAAGAGAAGGGGATTAGATGGCAGGAGATGTCAGCAAAGGGACCAAGAAAGAGGGGCGGTTAGGTACCAGGGGGCCAGACCAGAGAGGTCAAGGAGCTGAAAGAAGAAAGCGCCTCAAGGAGGTGGGAACAGTATCTGTGCTATACCAGAGTGTAATTCTTGGAAATATTCTTATTTTGTAAGGACCTCAGGCCAAGAGCAGCAGAGTTCTCAAGTGACCTATATTCTTACTTTCTTTCCAAGTTATGAAGTGAAACTGAAGAACAGTGCAAAAAAATGCTTTCTGACAGCTAACTTTTCATGGATGCCAATTTCATGAACTTTTAAAAATCATAAACTTTTCTGCCTTATTGTAGGAAAACAAACAAGATGGGAGAATCCTGAGGGGTTCACAGAGAGCCCGAAGGAAAAGACGAGGTGATTCGGCTGTATTAAAGCAGGGTGAGTTGATGAAAGGAAGGTTTTACTTGTAATTTTCTGAAGTTGAAAATATTTCACACAGGCAGACATTTTAGTCTTAATTGTAACACATACTATGGCAGTTAAAGGATCGTTTGGGGATTTTCTTTGATTAAATTGTGTCAATAAAAGTTGGAGTTTAGAAGTAGAAAAAGGCGAAGGGAAAGTGGAAATTAGCAAGTTTCAAGCAGTGTCAGGGAAAACTTGAGATCATTTTCTGTTATTTATTTTTCCACCAGGTAGGTTTCTTTTACTTCTGCACTTTGACTAAAACCTCTGGTCTTACTCATTTCATAAAATTTTAGATTTTTTTTTTAATGTTTTCTCTCAGCCATAACTTCCTGACACGGTACCCTTTTTTCCTTTCTGTATTTCTCGAGGAACACTTTATTCTCTGAGGAATGTAGAGCTTAGGCCCTGCCCTTCAGTACTTGGTGGCCTGACTTGCTGCCTTATTCATCCTGGACCTTGGGTTGTCTCCCCAGAAGCTTCTGTGTGCCCTGCTAGGCTGTGTCAAAGGACCTGCCACGTCTGCCTGGCTGGTCTTCCGTGTTAGGCCACGGTGCTTTGCCCAGTGCCTTCCTGACCTGCCAGTCACATTGTCCCTCTGAATCAGGGCCTGAACCCAGTGTTTCTCTTCAGGGCTTAACCACATTCCTCCCTTGTTCGTCTCTTAAAAACACTTTGCGGTGTTTCTGCATGCATCAAGCGCACAGCCTAACTTTTACGTTTGGACGGCCTTCTGTGTTTCATCACTGACATTACAGGGAGTAAAGTCTCAGTTGCTCTGCACTCTGCCTCTTTGTCCTTTCTGTCCCTTCCCCTTCATTGCTTCTGCTCCCACGGCTCTGGCCCTTCAGTGGCCTTGTTGCTTCAGTCATTTCCCTCTTTCAGGTCTTTCCATTTTCTTCCTCTTCATGTGCATTATCATTGCCTAGTCTAAGCTCATCTCCAAATATCTTTCCCTCAATTTTAAAACCCATCAAGCCTAACATTATATATCCTTTCTTTATTTTCATTTTTTGTTAAATTAACCCCAAATGAAATTGCTGTAGACTCTGTACCTTTATCATTTATGCGTTCTTTTGCAACTTAAAATTTGGCCTTGGATGTATTGATTCCCGCCCCGCTCCANTTTCTTATCTCTTCTTGCTATTCTTTGGAACTCTGTATTCAGATGCTTATATCTTTCCTTTTCTCCTTTATCCAGGTTTGTGGCTAACTATGCTATCTTTTAATAATCAGAAAGTTGAAAATTAGAAAACTGAATGCAAATTTGGGTATATCCACTGACTGTTACATTAAAATCTTTCTTAACATCTGCCAGCCCACCACCAGCTGGCCTGCATCTCTCTCCTCCTCCTTATATCTGCGTGCTTTCTTATTTCTCATCTTATAGACTTCCCAAGTGGTGCTAGTGGTAAACAATCTGCTTGCCAATGCATGAGACTTAAAAGGCATGGGTTCAGTCCCTGCGTCAGGAAGATCCCCTGGAGAAGAGCATGGCAACCCACTCCAGTATTCTTGCCTGGAGTATCCCATGGACAGAAAAGCCTTGTGGGCTGAGCCACCCACAAGGCTTTTCTGTCCATGGGGTCATAAAGAGTTGGACACTCAGTCATGAAAAATTTTAGCTCATGCTATTAGATTACATAGCTTATTATTCCATAGATTGAGCTCAGGACATTTCTCCTCATTTCTAAGTGATTTTTAGTTTCTGCTTCACTCTCACCTGCCCCACCCCTCGTCCACTATCTCTGAACTCTTGGAAATTTCAAAGTTTGTGTTGTGAGCTTATCAGCTCCATAGTCTCTACCCTTCTGGACCACCTTTCCTCTGCCCTAGCTACTCCTGGGGCCAATGTAGTCAATCCCCAGCCCTTAGTAGTACCAGTACTTCCCGTCATCTCAATTTCACACCTGCTGCCCTTGGACATCTGTCATCTTTCCACAATTCCAACCCCAACAATTCTCTGATCCGGTGGCAGAGCTATTCAGTCCTTTGATCCAATCACTTTGGGCCAGCCCTTCCTCTCTTGACATCCTCACTTCCCTCCTGACCAGGTCAAGGTCATTTTACACAGTCACGATACTGAGTCTTTGTGATCTTGACCCACTTCCTCCTCCCTCACTCTGCCATCCTTGTTGGTGCACCATGACCCCTGTGACATCCAACTCCCTGCCTGCTTCTCAACTGCACCTGTGTCACTCAAAAAAGAATGGGTCTAAGTCCGGCTGGGCAACCACACTGGACCCTCCTAGTCCAACCACCCTTCCATTCTCTAAGATGTCACCTTGCCTCTCCTTGCATCCTCAACACTCTTCCCCCATCACCCAAGCAGATACCCTTGGTTCAAACTTCACTGAAGCAATAGAAGCAACTAGAAGAGAACTTCCACAGGTTTCCTCCCATTCCACTCCCCAGGTAGGCTCACCTACCAGTTTGTCTGCTCCAATATCCTGCCTTATCATCTACTAGAATGGATGAGTCATCCGTGCTTTCACTGTCTGAAGCCAATTCAACACCTGTCTACTGGCTTCTGCTTCTTTTCCCCTATTCAAAAAATCTTAGCTCCAGCAACCCTCCTCTCTTTCCTTAAGATCATCAGTCTTCCTTCTCAAATTCCATCCTTCCCAGCGTAGAAACATGCTTTTTCCTCCCATCTTTTACAAACCTTCTTGACCTCTTGATCTGGCATTGGCTGATGCCCCACATTTCTTTGCTCTGCTTGCAGCAAACTCCTTGGAAAAGGCACCATATTTCTGTCTTAATTTCACTTCCCCATTCTCTCCTAGGTCGACTGCCATCAGACTTTCTCTCCCTCTACTTCACCAAAGTTGCTCTCAGACTTGTCACTAATGACTGCCCAGGAGACACATCCAACCATCAGTTCTCAACTCTCGTCATGCTGGATCTGCCAGACAACTAATTATTCACTCTCTTCCTTGAAACAGTGTCTTAATTCAGTTTCCAAAAAACTGAAAACTCCTCCATCCTTTTTCTTCCCTCATTTCCCTGGGTTCCTCTTCAGAATCTTCTGTTAATCTCTCCTCTTCTCTTTGATCTCTTAATGTTGGAATACCAGAGGCTAGTCTTTCCTTCTTTCCTCAGTCTATATTCACATCTTTGTTGATACGATGCTAATGATTTCCAAATGCAAGCCTCTATTCCCAAATACAGACCCATAAATCCAAATGCCTGCTGACTCAACAATTTCTCCACTTGGAGGTCTAATAGACACTTCGAACTTGATTTCCAAAAGTGAACCCTGATCTTCCTCCCCAGAACTCTTCTGACTGTAGCTTTTCTAATTTCAATGAACAACTCCATCCTTTCAGTTGCTTCAGCCAAAACTTTTGAAGCATCCTTGATTCTTTTTTCTTTTCTTCCCCACCCACCCCCAAAGATAGCTAGCATGTGATTGCTTTTTACTACTTCCCTGGCTATCATCAAATCAGAAGCACTCTTATCTCTTTAAGTAGCCTTGTAATCAGTCTCTTTTTACCTTTGCCCATCTGTGGGCTATTCTCAACATGACAGATAGAGAGAGGTTTTTAAATAGAAATCAGAATGTACTATCCCTTCGTACAAAATCCTGCAGTGACTTCCCTTTCATCCCGGGAAATAGCCAAAATCCTTCTCATGGTTCACAGGTCACACATGGCCTATTGTGACTGGTTGACCTCATTTTTTTTTTTTTTTTTTTTT
>SJYV01006996.1:792616-831241 GCA_006410875.1 Neotragus pygmaeus
AGGGGCTGGGCGGAGGGAGGGTGCCTGGCCAGAGGTGGCCCCGAGACACATGGAGGGAAGCGTGGACGGCTCCGGGGCTGGCGGCGATCGAGGGGAAGAAGGCGAGCGAGGCTGGGGGACCCACTGCCAAGCTTTCATGGCCCGGTGACTGGGAGAGCAAGGCAGACATTTCCCAGAACTGAGAGACCAATCCGTTTACTCCTTATGTGGGAGAAAATGTTGTGAGGGAGCCCTGAAATCAGATGTCAAGGCAAGTGGGAAGGTGACTGGTAGTGATGCAGATGTGAGCCGCCTGTGATCTGTGGAAGAAATCAGGGCAGTGAAGCCTGGAGTCCCGGGGGAGCTTTGCTGATATAGGGAGCCAGAGGTGGACAGTGGTCAGAGTGGCTGGATCCGTGAAGCCTGGAGGACACAGTCTTTAGGTGTGACCAGCATTTGGACAGGGCCACAGGCCCACTGGGTAGGAACTGACTAGATCACTCTACTTGAGCCAAAGACCACCCCTCATCAGCATGAGAGCACACACACAGACGTGCACGCACACAAGCACACACATGNTCCCCGCCCTTTCTCCAAGTTAGCAGCCAGCCCCTAAGGTCAGTGCACTGACCTTTTGTCAGTTCTCAGCTTCTTGACTCATTAGGAAAAAACTTTGGAGCATCCTGCTTCTAGATACTCTCACTTGCTGAGCTTCCATGATTCTGGTCTATCTTGGCTTCCTACTGCGTCTCCTTTATTTACTCTAGTACTTTCCTTAAAGTACTTTAAGTTTTTAAAAGTACTTTAAGTTCTTCCGTTCCTTTCTTCTATACTCATTCCTGGATCTACACATAGTTTACTTTTTAGCTCTCTTTTCTTCAGAAGAGGAGTCAGGGAAAGAAATTGAGAAATATCTCATGGAAATAAGAGACGAGCCAGGCCTGGGGGTAGTTAGGGAAGTGAGAGTTTACAGTAAGTATCCTGCTCTGATTTCCTAGATTTGGAAATTCGGTCAGTTTAGTCTCACTTGCCTTTCAGGTTTGCCTCCTAAAGGAAAGAAAGCTTGGTGCTGGGCGTCCTACCTGGAAGAGGAGAAAGCTGTGGCTGTGCCGGCAAAGCTGTTCAAGGAGGTACCCACCCATCTAGAAGGCATTGTGCATAAGGGCAAAGGAGCTGGAATGCTGGTCTGGGATTAGTATTGCCGTTTCTACTGTCTGTCTAGGAAATGTGACTTGGGATAATTTTTCAAACATATTGTTTTTCATATGTGGAGGGGGACCTCGGAGGGTAACCATCATCATATATGCACACCTTCCCTAGGGCCACATGCATGGGCACACAACACATACAAATACATACCTACAGACAGACGCTGTTTTCTGTCAACACTTGTTGGGCTTTCATGCATTGATTTAAAGAAGGATGCCTCTGTTACTACTGAAAAACTAGTAGATAAAGAAAAACTAGCGTAAAATGTCATGGCCTTGAGAGAATAAAAATGAGTTACTAAGGTTTACATAATATAACAGAACATCAAAAAACATTGTTATATTAACCACAGTAAAAATGTTTTATCAGAAGTGAGTTAAGATCTGTAAAAGTAGCTCTGAGTAGGAACTGCTGTCACTGGGCTAAACCAGGGATCAGCAAACTTTTTCCATAAAGGGCAATAGAAAATCTTGTAGGCTTTATGGAGTATATGGTCTCATTTATAAGAGCTCAACTCTGTTCTTGTAATGAAAGCAGCCATAGGCAATGTATAAATGAATGAACATTCCAGTAAAATTTATTTCACAAAAACAGTGGTTGGCTGGTGTCCCATAGATCGTAGCTCACTGACCCTTGATTTAAATGATTTAATTATATATCACATGGTATATAGTAAATCTGCCATCAATACTTTGTTACATACATATTAACACATCATTTTTAAGAAGTGGTGAATATTCAATAACAATTTCTTTTGAAAACTGGTGAATAGTAAATGTTAGGATGATTACATTTACATTAAGACTAATTCAGATATAATGGCAATTGCATATGACTTGTTCCATATAATTATTTTTTGCAATTTTGGTCCTTTGCATAATAGACTTTTTTACACTTTAAACAGTTTAAATACAGTTAATTATTTGAATCAGCAATACATTCATATGATTCAAAATATAAAGTGCTATAAGAAAATTACGTGTACATTATAAGCAATATATAGGCAAATCTTCCCCCCTACCTTAAGCCACATGTTGACATATGTCACATGCTGTTTTGAACTTTGCTTTTTTGTCTAACTGAGTTTGGAGATTATTCCATCTCAGTTCATTTACCCACTTCATCAGTCTTTTATACTCATACATAGTATTTTATCTTATGTTTGTTCCATAATAATATAAACTGGTCCATACTGTGGTTGACATAAATGTCATATATGTATGTCATATATATATCACCTGAATGTTACACACATACATGTGTCAGTCAGTAGAGACCAGCTTAAGTTATTATGGGGCAGACATAAGATGAAATACTATTTGTATATATGGACTGCAAGTGTGCTCAGTCATGTCCAGCTCTTTGCAACCCCATAGACTGTAGCCCGCCAGGTTCCTGTCCATGGAATATTCCAGGCAAAAATATTGGAGTGGGTTGTCATTTCCTTCTCCACTATGTGGAATATATAATATATATACATGAATCTTTTGCTAAGTAAATGCTTTGGTGAATAGCCTCATACATTGCTCATTTTGCACATATGTGGCTATCTCTATTGGGTAACTTCCTAGGATTGAAATTGCTGAGTCAAAGAGAATGTTCTTTTTTATAGATCTCAGGAGATTGCTAGAGGTTGTACAAATTTATATCCCTATTAGCAGTGTATTTATACATCTCTTTCCCTAGAGCTTTGCTAGTGTACTGTAACCAAACTTTTAGATCTTTATCAGTCTGATAGGTGAAATCTATTTACTGTAATTTTACTTTGTATGATTCTTATGGGGGAGGTTGATCATCTTTTCGAATATGTAAAACATTTGAATTTCCTTTTCTGTCACCTCATTGCTTTGTCTTTTTTCACATGAGATGATTAGGTGATCCTTTTTTTTTTTCCCTGCATTTTTAAGAGCTGTTTATGACTTGGTTATATAGTCTTAAGAATGATTATCACTCACTAAAACTGCTGTCATTTTACATTTTAGTATCAATCTTTTCCATATAACAAAAATGGGTTTAAAGTTGGCATGAAACTAGAAGGCGTGGACCCTGAACATCAGTCTGTGTATTGCGTCCTAACTGTGGCTGAGGTAAGCTTTGCCTCATCTTTATTTTTAAAATAAAATAGTGCTTATATGGTTTTAATAATGGGAAAAGATGCCATTGTTGAACACTTCCTTTATGCCAGGCATAGTACTTAGTGTTTTGTAAACATTACCTCATTTAATCTTTGCAAGAACCCTTTTTCATCCCTGTTCTATAGATGAAGGAACTGAGGCTCAGAGAGGTTAAGTGAGGTATACAAGGTCACACAGCTTCAAAGTAGTAGAACCACGATTTGACCCTGGTCCATTTGACCATACCATGTTCCTTGACATAAGAGACAGACCAACAGATATTTGTATTATTTTTAGTATTTCAAGGTATCTTTGAAGTTTTTTAGGAAAAAATGTCCAAGTCAATTATGTGTATCTTAGTACAATATATGGACTTCCCTGGTGGCTCAGATGGTAAAGCGTCTGTCTACAACGTGGGAGACCTGGGTTTGATCCTAGGTTGGGAAGATTCTCTGGAGAAGAACATAGCAACCCACTCCAGTACTCTTGCCTAGAAAATCCCATGGATGGAGGAGCTTGGTGCAGGCTACTGTCCATGGGGTTGCAAAGAGTCAGCACGACTGAGCAACTTCATTTTCACTTAGTGCAATATATTACTCTTTAGAGTAATAGAGAACTCTTTAGAAATTTTTTTTTCCTTTCTTTCATGTGCTTGACTCCTTGTTCTCTCCCTTGAGTTGGGGGAGGTATCTTTTAAAATTTTCCTCCAAGAATCAGATGATCTTGTGTATTAGTTTTGCTTATAATTTTCCTTCAGTGACTTAGTGGTCTTGTAAGAAGTTTGGCTCCTACAGAACATAGAACCCATCTGCTGTGCTAATGGGAAGAAGATTGAGAGGCTGAACTTTTGCGAGCCTAGTGCCAAGCGTGACATGGCAGAGGCTCCATAAACCCACATGACTTTTTAACTTAGAACTCCCCCAAGTGCCGCCCTAATTTAAGCAGATATGTGACCTCACTGTTGGGCATGGGTTACATAGAGTGAGTTCTCACCACATTCCAGGGATCCTGTTTCATTTAAGTATGAACTGGGGAGGCTCTTCTTTCCCCCAATTCTGCTACTAGTGGAAAGGAGACTGTTGACTTCTCCCCGTGTCTGCACCAGCCTTGGTCTGGCCAGATATCGCTGTGTGTGGAGCTTTGTAAAGGGCAGAGAGCCAGCACTGAGCCAGTGCACGATAGGGCACCCATGCCGGGCCCCTGCAGGAGCTCTGCACCCTGTGCTTGTACAACGCAGGGGATAAAGACGGGGACTTGTCTACATGGGAGAATTATTCTTCACCCAGATCCATGTGCCTCTAATGGCACTAGGGATGAGGCCAGAACCCCCTAGCTCAGCTCTTCCCAACGAAATAACGTTTGCCCCTAGATTTTGTTATTTGTTCACTTGTTTTTGTGGCTGTTAACAATGGTGCTCTAACATAATCCATATCATTCTTGAGATCATGTTAATTTATTTTTACACATGTGCCCAAATATTCTGTTCTTTACCTATTACAGGTTTGTGGATACCGGATAAAGCTGCACTTTGATGGATACTCTGATTGTTACGACTTCTGGGTAAATGCTGATGCTCTGGATATCCACCCAGTTGGGTGGTGTGAAAAAACTGGCCATAAACTCCATCCTCCAAAAGGTATTGTCACTTTTTAATTTCATATTTTATATTCTGAAAACACTTAATTTCTTATATTGTAATTTAGATTTTTGAGAATTCAGACTTTGTGGTTATTCAGGTGGGCCCAAATTTAAGCTTATTGTTCATGATGAGAAATGTTTATTAATCCGGTGGGCCCAAATTTAAGCTTATTGTTCATGATGAAAGATGTTTTTTAAAGTGAAAGAAATTTAAAAAATAGAACCCTACTTAAGAGAATAAATTATGTCCATGTACTTATTTGCATGTCACATGACACTTAATTCATACTTTGACTATAGAGTTTAGCTACAGATTTCTATCTCATACACACACACACACACACAAAACACATACATGCATACCTTCTTGAAATAACTGATTGCAAAATTATTTCTAACCTGTTTACATAAGTAAATGTATTGATATTTCAGTAAGTAAAATCCTTGAGAAATTATGCATTGAACTTAATATTTAAGAGATTGGAAAGGAGACTATAACACTGAAAAGCAATTTGGGTGAGGGCTGAACTAATAGTGATTACTCTATTGTTAAGTTTTTATATTACAGTCTGCCAATGATTTTGCCTATTTCATGTTTACAAAATATCCAAGAATAACAGATTGTATCTTTTTCAGTTCATCTCAGGGTATTTAATATCTTACTTCCTTTCTTTTCATGTTGCATTCAATATTGTTTGCTTGATGTGAAGGAACCAGGTTACCAGGCTGATATTTTTGCTCTGTCACACAATTATTGGGGCTTCCCTGGTGGCTTAGATGGTAAAGTGTTCTGCCTCCAATGCGGGAGACCTGGGTTGGATCCCTGGGTTGGGAAGGTCCCCTCAAAAAGGAAATGGCAACCCACTCCAGTACTCTTGCCTGGAAAATTCCATGGATGAAGTAGCCTGGCAGGCTACAGTCTGTGGGATTGCAAAGAGTTGGACATGACTGAGCAACTTCACTGGCTACTACATCAGGATTATTGAGGTTTTTTTTTTGGAGGGGGAGGTGGGTTATTGGATTTTAATGGACAAGCCATCTTTTGGTTTTAAGTGAAAAATTAATGGCAGAATGGTATTTTCAGATAACTGAAGGATTGAAAAAAAACACCTAGAAAAGAGAAGGAGGAAAAAGAAAATATGTAAGCCTTTACATAAATTGGCCTCATATGTGGTGAATTGTTTTAAATTGTTTTTCTTTTCACACCAACCTTCTGGACTCTGATGGAAGTAGAAAAGAGAATCTACTCGATAAAATTAAACGCCCAATTTCCTTTTTAAAGGAAATGTTGGCTTTACCAGTGTTGAACATGAAGTGGTAAAAACTAAGGAAAGGACATTTCCATTATTGTAGTTGGCCAACATGCTCACTTCATGAATCTTGAATTGTCATTCTTGTGGTGACAGGCTAGAAAGATTTTATCTCTTGTAGTACCATTTTTTCCAACCTCCCACTGTTCCTACAAGTAAGTCTCCCAAAATAGAATGAGTGAGGGAAAAACAGAGAACTCAACTACTGCAGCTCACTGCTAATGAATTCTACCTAAACACTGATAGAAATGGTCTGGTAATGAAAAGAAGTCCATCTGAGGACAGTGTGTATTTGCTACCTCATACCTTTTCCTCTCATCCATTATCATTCATTCGGAATTGAAAAAAATAGTACAATTTGTTGGAAATAAATACCCTGTGTATAAAAATCCTCAGATCCTAATTATGAGTTAAATACTATCCATTTCAAAAGTCACTTGATGGCTTGATCTTGGCATGTTGGACTTACAGATAAAAGTAAGAATGGAAAGCCAAGTCTGAAATATTTTGGTATTTTACTGTCTCTATATGTGTGAATCCTAGGATATAAAGAAGAAGAATTTAACTGGCAGACCTATCTCAAGACATGCAAAGCTCAGGCTGCTCCCAAGTCATTATTTGAAAATCAGAATATAGTAAGTACCTCCAAGATACTTTTTCTTTCACAGGAAGTGGCTTTTGAGTGTTTCCTTGGGTAAATTACAAGTGATAACAAGAAACTATAATAAATGTTATTGCTTTGGTAAATAAGGTGCTCTTAAGCTGTAAAATTAAAAATTATCATGAATAAATATCTGTTTTTAACCATATCATGGCTGTTTTTTTTTTTTAATTAAATAGTAAAAGGCAACATAGTATAAAACCTAGGTATACTGTACAGTTAAGGTGCCTAAGCAAATTAAGTTCACTGGGACATTTTATGGTTGTAGTCACTTGATTTTAGGAGTACTGTTCAGATAGGATTCCCACAGTGAGATGAATGTACCCCTATTTGAATTTGCATGCTAGAGACTATCATTTAAATCTTTTCACCAGCTTCTAGCTCTGTTTAGCAGTGTTAACAGGAACAAAGTCCGGATGTGTTTGTATTTTCTACTTCTTAAACTATGGGCATCTCTGAGGAGGCCTGATATGTTACAGTGTTCTACCCTGATCAAGTTCTGATCTATTGGAAAGAATAGAGGACAAGCAGGTAGAAAGCCAGAATCTCACCTTTATAGTTGATGAGAGCTCAGTTGGAGTACATGCATGGCCTATATCTGCTGACAAATGAGTCTCTTGATTCTGAGCCCTGGAGTTGGAGATTTATTGGCCTTTCCACCCTCACCACTCTAGCCCATGAGCACTGGACCAGGGCGGACTACCATCTTGCAGGGCAGAGCTTGCTCCTAGAGGAGAGCAGAGTGGAAACTATATACCCTGTAGGCCAGCTTAACGGTGGGACCACTTCTTCCTTCCAGATTCACCAGTTAGGCGACAGTGTGTGAGTATGCAGAGAGGCCATCGTATTTCACTAGGGATTCCCTCCAGATACCAGGAATGAGAAAAACCTTCCCACCTACCCCACATACTCTCCACTTGGGAAATGACATTATCCAGGTGTTTTGAGGGCAACAAGTCTAATGGCTGAAACATTGTCTAATCAAATTGAACATAGGCCAGCTTGAGTTAGAGAACTGGAAGGGGGTGTGTGTGTGCGCGCACATGCATGCGTTTAGGTAATTAATAGAGATAATGAGCCAGATTATTATTTTTAAATATCTTAATTGAGAAGATAGCTTAATTGCTGAGATATACATGCTGCATAGTCAGTTGGCATTCTCCTTCAAGAGGAGGGAGGCCAGTCAGGTGGAAAACTCAGCAATTGGCTTGCTGTCACGGCTCCAAGTTTCCTAATCCTCGTCTGGTTCTCTGATGATGAGTTCAGTCAGGTACATGAGCCACTGACCATCATCTTAAATTCTGTGCATTGCTAGCACAAAACTGAATCTTGGGCCAGGTCTGTTTGGTACGTAATTAATTTTTGTCTTTCTAGATTTCTTTGCCTCAGAATACTCAAATACTTATGGTCTGATACAGAAGTCCAGGGCTTAAATATATAGTAACAGTATCTGTGTAGCATTAGTGCCTGAGACAGGACTTCACTCTAACATATTCAGATACATGCCTGTCCGCATTTTTGTGATGATAGCTGTATAATTATAGTAAAAAGAGATAACATCTATTTTGCTTAAAGTAATGAGAAAAGTGTCTGTATGCTTCAGTCTGGACAGAAAGATTTTTTTTGAAGGGCAGAAATGACTTGTAGTGTGTTGTGATTGATACTACTGATATCCAAGTACTTCTCTGAGATTAGGATATTTTTCTTCATGAAATATTTTGAGGCAAAGCCAATAGAGTATTGTAAAATAAAGTAAAAATAAAATAAAATAAAAAGAAATATTTTGAGGAATGTTTACATCCACCGCGTTTCAAGTACTGCGTCTGGCTGAATTTTTATTGTTTTTGTTTCATGTCCCAGATGGTCAATAATCTGTGGATTTCCTTATATTACAAGCTATTTTGTATGTATTAACAGCCAGCTCTTTGGGTGCTATTGTGAATAACATCTGGATTGTTGAATCAAAGTTGTAATAATTTCCAGCCTTTCATATAGGAAGATGGCCTACTTTTAGTAGAGTACACTTTTGAAAGATTTTTCAGAAGTGGGAGTGAATTTGTACTGACTTACACACATTTTTAACTTGGTTATGGGCATATTTTATGTGAAATAGTTTTCATTGTTAAGTCAATAAAGGAAGAGAGAAACTGAAAGTAAACTATACGTACATAAAATTTGCCTAACTAGCGTAGTCATCTAAAGTACCAAGACACATGTTAAGATTAAGTAAACTTCTCAAGGTTGTGGGTGTGTTTGCTTTAAAGGTCCAGATAATTAATTGGGTGTAGCAACGGGGCATTTTTCTTATTGCTGCTTCTTGAAAAGCAACTCTGCTGCAAAACTGGTCTGTGATTTTTAAATTATGTGAATACAGCTGATGGATGCCAGGCTTTCAAGCAGGGGTGCAGAGAGGGTACAGGTCCTTGTTGTTAAGTGTGTGCTTATCTCTAATTAAATCTGTATATTTCATAGACAGTGATCCCATCAGGCTTTCGAGTTGGAATGAAGCTTGAAGCTGTAGACAAAAAGAACCCTGCATTCATCTGTGTTGCTACGGTAACAGATATGGTGGACAATCGTTTCCTCGTACATTTTGACAACTGGGATGAGAGCTATGACTATTGGTGAGACATTTTTCATTGCTGTGTGCATTTTCTAATTGATGTTTATTCAAGGACTTATTTAAAACCAGTAATAATGCAAAGCAGAGAACACAAATAACAATATTCTGCCCTGCTCTTTCTCATTTCAGATTTTTAACTTTACCTGTTCCGTATGGCATGTTTCTAAATAACGTCCTTTAGTTCTACTTTGTGATTTATATTTTAGTTGACTACCTCCTATGGAAGCAGAGTTCGTACCACACTCCCAAGAGACACTCACACGTGAGTGCACACACAGATTCACACTTACCCCCTCATCTGAGGTGTCTTCTCTCATTTCTTAAGAAAATATTTTTAATCTTCCTTTCATATTTTCATGCCCAGTAGCTAATTTTACTATTTATAATGACAATACAAATTATTAATTGAGGAATATTGTTTTTAACCCTTAAGGGTTTTGGCTATATTACATAAAGTGGCAGGAGCAACATAATTATAAAATTACATAATCATGAAAGGATTATAGTAAAGCCGTAAGGTTTTGATTAGGCAGTTGAAATAATGATTTTTCATACCTAATTCATGTTCACTAATGAAACTATACTTTGCTGGTGAAAGGTATTTCTGTATGGTTTTGTTCCTTCTGGACAATACTTGGATTGAGAAGTGACAGTTATCTTTATAAAATATGGCTAATGTTGCAGTAGCAAATAGATGTTAATTTATGTAAATGTAGTTCAGCTTTAGGAAAACTTGTTTCCTGACCTTTTTAGTGTGTGTATAGTTAAATATTCAGTAGAACCATTAATAATTTCCGTTACTTCTCGGATTGGATTCTTACACAGTCATCAGTTTTACTTGCGTTGTTTTAAAAAAGGAGAGACATTGAAAGCTATTTGCTGTTTAGACTTTTAAAAGATGAATTATAAAAATCCGAATTATATTTTATGTATGGTTTTCACAGAATTTTTTAAAGTAGTTCCATGATCACATCACATAGAATCAAGTACTTTTGAATAGTATAGTAAGTTTTACCCAGGTTTTTTCTGCAAAGCATAATTTTCCTCATAGGATATATTTTTTATTCAGTTTGCAATCAAATTTGTTACTGAAATACAAACCATTTCAGGTATATACAACAGTTAGAACAGTAGAGTGACCTCCTGCAGGCATTACCTACTACTGGCGATTATCAGTATATACCATTGTTGTTTCCTGCTCTAAAATCCCAATTCCAGGACTGTGTTGAAGCAGATTCCAGATTCCATAGCATTTCATGTCTGAATATGTATCTTCTAAAGATAGAACTTCTTTTTCTTTTTTCAAATATATAAAGTTATAAATGGCATCATGTCACTAACATACTGAAACATTATCCCCCAACTGTATTGGTTTATTAGCTTTTGGTCCAAATAGGGTGTGCATTTTATGATTGCTTTGATGTTTCTCTTGATCTCTTTTAATTTATAGTTTCCTATTCCTTCATCGTTTTCTTCCCCCTGTAACTTTTATTTAAGAAACCAGGTGGTTTGTCCTGTTGCCTTTGCCACAGCATGGATTTGCTGATTGAATCCTCATTGTATTGCTTACCATGTTCTTTTCTTTTTCATATTTTCCGCAAACTGGTGGCTTTTGTTTCATTTAAAATTATCCATACCTGTCTTGAATGAGTGAGTAGATGAGAAAACTATGAATTTAGAAATACTGGAATCTATCCTGGGTGGCACATATTTCTCTCCCTCCTGTGTTTGGTGTGCTGTGTTGATGGCAGTACCAACATGACAATTGGGATCCAGTCCTTTTATTAATAAATGATACTTTATTTATTAGAATCTGTTGAAATGAGAGCTTTTTGCTTCAGGGAGAATTTTTTAAAAACAGCTTTTGCCTGATATAACACAGTGAGTGAATGTTTCAGTTATTTTTGTCGTCCTATAAGTATTACAGGGTTTTAAAAGTGTAGGTTCCTTATTTGACATAATATGTATTTCCTTTAAAAGCATTCATTCTTNTTTTTGCTTCAGGGAGAATTTTTTAAAAACAGCTTTTGCCTGATATAACACAGTGAGTGAATGTTTCAGTTATTTTTGTCGTCCTATAAGTATTACAGGGTTTTAAAAGTGTAGGTTCCTTATTTGACATAATATGTATTTCCTTTAAAAGCATTCATTCTTCTGGGGAAAAAAAAGTAATGAGAAAGCTGCCGTCTATGGGGTCGCACAGAGTCGGACACGACTGAAGTGACTTAGCAGTAGCAGGAGAATGTATCACATTTTTCTTTGATGCCAAATGCCTAGGGAATAGGAAGCATCCTGGTTTCTTATTAGAAAGAGCAGGGGAAAAAATTGATCTCTCTCAGCAATGATTTTGCACTTTTATGAGCACAACCAAAAATTATTGATAGACTTACACTTCTAACTATTGAAGTTATATTTTGTTAATTGTCAGAAAAGAATAACAGTGTGTTCCCTTCCTCGATATGCAATTAAGGCATATTGAAAATAACTTAAGTGCACTGAAATTTCTCCAGCCTTATTAAATATTATGTTCTTTGATCTTTGAATCTGGAATGGTTTTTATCTGCATAAATTAGTTATTTAGGTATGTAATTGAGGTTACAAATTGGATTGCTTTCCCAATTTAAAATAGTTTGAAAATGAGATTTTTTTTTTTCCTTTGAATTGGGCAGTGATCTTATCTCTTTTTACCTTAGTGGTAATTTGAAAGTGTGCTTGAATGCGCGTGTGCATGCACGCACTCACACACACACACACACACACATTTTTGGTACTGCATGTTTAATTGCAATAAAACATTTCTTTCAAAGAGAAATGCTATGTGGGATTTAAATTTATGTAGGATTGTAGTAGTTTTTAATGAGAGCAAATAGCATACATATATTACAATAAAAATTGGTTCACCTCTGGGTTTTCTCTACACTTTTGTTACTGGTAGTTGGGCTCTTTTACATGTATACATTAAGAGTAATAGTAATTTTATGTGTCTCCCCAAATAATGTTGAAAAGTTTGCATCGTGTTGTCGGTTTCTCAGAGCAGTGTGTGTGTCATCAACCATTATATGCGAGAAACACCCCTTGATGGTGGTGGTGAGTTACAGAGATGACAGGGACCTAGGGACCTCTGCACTTCAGTCTTGAGAGGCTCGGTGTCTGGGAACAGAGAGAAACACAACACCTCGGTCTTGGCTGCAGAGTCCATGGTGGTTAGCGCTTAATTATTAGAACCAACTGCTTGCTGTCTGTGGTGGCATGTGGAAGGAAGGACTGACTGACTCACCGAGGGTTTCTCAGAAAGATCTTCCTGGGGACATGGAATTTGAACTGGATCATAAAGAATGATAGGAGTTAGTACATAGAAGTTGGGATGAAATAGTTCTGGCCAAGGAAAGCACTGACTTATGTTTAAGTCCATGGAGCAAACAGGGATATGTTTGGGGTGTGGCAGCCTTGGTATTCAGCAAATGACTTAATCCTTCTAAGCTTTAGGTGCCCCCTTTGCAAAAAGGGTTAATAGTCCCTATCTCACAAGATGTTGTGAGGATTAAAGTAAGAATTTCAGAAACAGAAACCAGTTTGCAAAATGTTAAAGAGGTGGCCGTTACGCGAAGAACTGACTCTTTGGAAAAGACTTGGATGCTGAGAAAGACTGAAGGCAGGAGGAGAAGGGGGCAACAGAGGATGAGATGGTTGGATGGCATCACGGACTTGACAGACATGAATTTGAGCAAACTCCGGGAGTTGGTGATGGACGGGGAAGCCTGGGGTGTTGCAGTCCATGGGGTTGCAAAAAAGAGTCGGCTGCAACTGAGTGACTGAACTGAACTGACTGAAAGAGATGTCCGTAAGGCACATCAGGCAGAGAAGTTTAGTCCTGAAGGTGAAAGTGGATTATTGTCTCAGAGGGAGTAAGCCCCTCAGGTGTTGAGCTTGGTTTTAGGCTGAAGGAAAGAAGCCACTATTGAGGGAGAGTGGAGACATCTGAGACTGGATAATTGAAGACCCCAGTCCCATAGGAGAAGAGCTAGCCTTGGGGAGAAATGAGCTTTCTTCTCTCTCAGTGTGGAGAAAATGAAGACTTGAAAGGAACATTGATGTTAGGGTGATGAGATGGCACCTGCTTTGTCTCTTCCTGGTAGTCACCTTGTTAGTGAAAATCAGGGTTTATGCTTGAAGCATGAATATTGAAAACAGCCTCTGTAGGGAATGGGCTTGGAAATGAATTAAGGATGAAAAGGAGAACGAGATGACTCGGTGGGATGAGGTCTGGGGCTTACTAAAACAGAGTGATGGAAGCCCTGAAGAGTTAGCACAGAGTGGGAGCCGGGAAAGTCGGCACCAGGAAAGAAATTGGCAGTCATCATGCTCTGGATTTAGGAAGTGTGAGAGACCACGTGTACTGTATTTCTTCAAAGAATCTGAACCGTTATTGCTTGAAATGAAGACTTTGATGTATTCCTTAAGTGAGCAACTTGAAATGTTCTTATCTGACTCTGCCGAGATCTGGGGAGCCCAGTGTGTGTGCATCGGTTTTGTTTAGCATTTGCCAGTGACTGATGAACCTAAAAGGGCCCTTTACTTTCAACCTGAAATCACTTAACCTCTCAGTGTTTCCATAAAATGAGGGTCTTAATGTTTGCTCACTTTATATGACAAGTGTGGATTCTTCATGAATTCTTGTTTCTATTATTATCTACCAATCTAGGTCTGATTTGGGTCCTAGCAGCCTTTATAAATAATTTGTACTTACTTGTGAAAGGGACTTAAAAATTGTTTTTAAATGGACTTTCTTAATAATACACATAAAAAGCCCGAAGAAAGAAAAGAAAGGCACAGGGAGCAGCAGTTTGCCAAACATTTCACCATTAGCTGTTCTTCATTATGTTTCTTCTTGGTTACATTTCTGCTTTTGAACACTAGATGGGACTAAGAGATGACTTGTGTTTCAATAGTAACAAATAATTTCACAGCCTTCCCACTTCTGAAGGAAGTATTGTTTGTTTATAGAGGGGCTGTAAGTCAACTAGATAAAAATGAGGCTATTTTTAGTTTCATAATTGACACAGCTTCTTTATTTTATTTACCATTTATTTTAAATGATGACTTTGATCAATATTTAAATAATATTAAAACCTTATATGAGATTTTGGCTGTACAGGAACAAGTGGCCAAAATATGCTACAGTGTTTTCTTTACTTGTAATATATAGAGAAATCCAATAAACAGAATTTTGTCTAATGCTTTTACTTTAATCATCATGAACCTGACATAATTAGAAGTACTTGATAGTTGTCTTAAATTGAAAAAATTAAAGAATTATTACATATTTGTTATTTTTTTCATTTTTAAGGAGCCATTGAGTTTTCCCTAGAATAATATAAAAAATTCCCTAAAATAAAGGCTGCATCATTAGTAATAATCCATAGCCAAGTGATTTTCCAGGAAAGAATAGTATAACTGGAAAATCAAGATCCACAGTTTTGCTTATACAGTTTAAAACCATGCATCTGAAGGGATTGGGCATTCAGTGTACCGAGATTTCCATATATGCCTCACCTAGGTTCCCCTAAATATTTCCCAGCTTAAAAAATAAAAAGCTTTCTATTTTTCTATCTAATGTCTCATTTTTCTGCTTCTTTTTAAACAGTACTCCTTAAATGTGTTTTCTGAGCTAGCTATGCTCATTTCCTAACATTTTCTCCTAAACCCACTCTTTTCAGGCTTTTGCCCTTTCCCGTACCCAGCTCCACCACACCAGCTCTTGTCAAGTACACCAGTGACCTTTACGCTGGTAAATCCAGTGATCAGTTCTTGCTTTTTCTTTTCTTTGACCAAGCAGCAGCATTTGGCCCGATTGATTTCATCTTTCTCTCTCTCTCTCTTACTTTACCAGTCACTGTTTCTTGGACTTCGCCTTTTCTCTTTTCTGTCCTCTGTACTCATTTTCTGGATGGTCACATCTCTGCTCATGGCTTTAAACACCATCCTATTTGCCGAAAACTCCTAAATGTGTGTTTTTAGCCTTGATCTTGCCCTTAAATTCCGAATTTTTGTGCTTATGGTCTACTACTTTACATGCTTGTTAAACATGTTAATATCAGAGCTCTTCATTCACTGGTTGGAATGTCAGGCTGTGCTTGTAGTCTTCCTGTCTCAAAAAATGGTAACATCCATCTTCTAGTGGTCATGCCCAAAGCCTTGGAATGTTCTGGACTTCCCTTCACTCCCACTCTGCGTCAAATCTTATCAGCTTATTCAGTGGATTCTTCTTTAGAACATTGACCTAAATATACAATCACTTCCTATTATCTTCACCACCAGCACTCTGGTTCAGGTTACCCTCACCAACTCTGGTGAAAACCTTACAGCAGCCTTTTATCTCCTTCCCAAATGTGGTTTATTATCTGCAAAGCAGTCAGAATAATTTCTTTAAAACATAAATCAGATTATGCCACTCTTCTGCCTAAAACCTTTCACAAAATGTTCTAGTAAACATCATTTTACTCTGAGATTCCAAGACCTTACCGTGGCCTAATGGCCCCTCTTGATATTTCCTGTTCTCTGCTTCTCTCAGTCCATTCCTAATACAGTTTATCTCCTCTTAACATTGCATCTGTACTTGCTATCCCCTAGCATGGAAGGCTTTCCTTTATATATTTGAGTGGCTCAGTCCTCTCTTCACTCTTTTCAGATGTCATCTTATTTAAGAAGTCATCTTGACTATGTGTTTTGAAGGAATATCTTACCACTGTTTCGCTCTACCTTTTTATTCCAATTCTTTGCATAGGATTTGCCCCCAGAATATAGATTTTGTTTGTTAATTAATTTCCTCTTTTCCCACTATACTATAAGCTCCAAGAGGCTGAAGGTTGGTATATATTTTCTTTGCTACTGTATCCTCAGTGCCTATCCCAGTGTCTGGCACATGATAGACACTCAACCTTTCAATGAATGGGTGAGTGAATGAATGAATGAAGAGTGTTGCATGATGGGATGAGTACTATATGGAACAGTTTGATTAGGAGCAAGGAATCAGATATGCATACTGGTAAAGAGGCCTTGCTTGGCAAAGCATATACTTGACTGAAGTAAAGACAACGAGAAGAGGAGAGGAAAAGAAACACCCCATCTTAATACTGGTCTCTGCCATTCTAATGGGCAATAGAGAGAGCATGTTTGCTTTTTGAGAGTGATTGCGCTTCCTGCTTTTGTATATTTGTCCTTAGAAATACTGAAATAATTTTAGCTTGCCTGTGTATATGCTATTTATATACATGTTTATTTTTCCAAATGATTTTCCTAAATGGAAATTCCAAATTTTAGTGACATTATTTGTATATTTGCTATTTTTGCAGTTGTGGAATATAACACCACTTGTGTGGGAGCAAAAACTATTTGCCTGGTGTCAGTTTTGTATGTTATATGTATCTGATAGACATCTCCTTAGTGCTAATATGTTGGAAGAGTGAAAAATTCTTTGGTTTAGCCATTTTTTCCCAAATAAGATAGATTGTGAAAAGGTAGAACTTGGTGTAAAATGTTCACAATCACTAACTTTTTAACTTTTACTGGTATTTGAGAAGTTTTCCTAATTACCATTTTTAAATTTATATAACTTACAGGTGTGAAGCCTCTAGTCCACACATTCATCCAGTTGGGTGGTGTAAAGAGCATCGAAGAACGCTCATTACTCCTCCAGGTTTGTGCTGATTATGTGTCTGCTGTTTGTTATTTATGTCAATTTGAGTTTATTTTCGTGTGCTAAAGAACAGATTCTGTGACTTCATCATAAGACAATGAATTTTTGAGCATGTCACTATTTAGCGTGCCATGGCTACTGCTGGTATGAAATGATAGAGTGGTCAGCTCACACAGAGCATCATTGTGGTGTTTGTGGCTTCTTGTGGATACTCCTGTGAGTAATGAAAACTGTCATTGTCATAGGGAAAGGATGCCTCCTTGGTTTGTTAGGAGCTGTTGTGTGGATGTTGCCCACAGCATGTAAGCAACAAAGACTCAGCTTGGAGCTTCAAAAACTTGTCTCATTCTGTTCTGCCAGCTAGTGTTGTTTTTAGGCTTGTCCCTAGTTCCTTGATACTGCTTCTCAGTTAGTGCCTGATCATTTACTCAGTCGGAACCAACCGTTCCTATGATAGGGAAGGCAAGTCCTTTCTACCTCCTGCATTTTCTTCTGTGTTCAGGGATGAAAGCTCCTATTCTTTACTGATTTACAGAGCTGTTTTGAAGGTGAAAGAATATTTGTATAAACCATGTAGTGTTAAAGTAAGATATTAAATGGTTTGGTAGCTCAAATGTGCTGCTGCCTAGAAGACCCCATTCAGCCCTCCTGGGTTCTGGGATTTACATAATATTAGGAGCCAGTGATTAGTGACTGCCACTGTCGCCATCTGAATTATATTATACAGATTCTTTTGGACTTTGCAATTTGATATTGATCTTTTTATTTTTTTCCTTATAATCCTTTTGGTCATCATTGGCAACCCACTCCAATATTCTTGCCTGGAGAATTCCTTGGACAGAGGAGGCTGGTGGGCCACAGTCTATAGGGTCTTAAAGGGTTGGACAAGACTGAAGTGACAACATGCATGCAGGGATCCGTTAAATTAACAGGGCCAGTGAACAGCAGGTTCCTGGCTATGTCTTCACAGCCTGGGAAGAGGTGTGTGAGGTATCATGACTGACTTCTGATGTGAGGCAGATTACCAAGTCTTTTGTCTCTTTTCATGGACTTTTATAATTCAGTAGCAGGGAAAGTATATAGCTTTTTGGCAAAATTAAAAAATACAAAGTTGCATGTGAAAAAGTACCAAACACACAGCAGTGTGAATATAATTGATGCCACTAACTGTAACACATGAAGATAGTTAAACTTGTAAATTTTATGTGATACATATTTTATCATACTAACTAAAAAGGTTAAAAAAACAAAAGTAAAAACATGCCAAATAAAAAGACTGGTGTGCTGCCGCGGCCAGCACAGTCAAGGAGCAACCCCCGTAAGGAGGACGCGAAGGAGAATGCCCGCTTAGAAAAAATAAGAAGACAGAAAGATGGGGTTGAGAGGATCAGACCTCATTGTCTGATACCAACTTTATTAGGTGTTCAGTATATATAGGATAACATACGTGACTNAGTCCCCCGCAGTGTGCAAGGCCTGTGCTGATGTTACTCTGCTCTTTGGATCTATGGCAAACAAGATGCCCTTTCTCTGGACCCTTTTCTCTAAGGGCAGATTCTTGGCTCGTGTCTCACATCTTCTCTATGAAAAGAAAGGATATTAATCACCTGTCTCCCTAGGCAGTTGCTCTTCTGCTTTGTAGATCAGTCTCATGAGCAGCCCTGCCAGCTACTCCATATTCATGTTCTTTTTTAACCTTTGTACACCACCTACTGTTCTTTTTCCAAAATTAAAGTCTTCATGTCTCTTAAAACGATTTTTATTTTTGAATTACCAAATTATCCATTTAGATATGCTTATTTTTAAGAGTTTGGAGCAAAACTAAAGATAAACACTATTCTCTCTCTTAATGGCTTAATAGGTGGTTATCATGTCTTTGCAGAGAAATCTTTTTTGCCTCTGTATACACATACATGCAGAGCTTTCCAAGTGGCGCAGTGGTAAAGAACCCACCTGTCAATGCAGGAAATGCAAGAGACGCAGGTTGGACCTCTGGGTTGGGACGATCCCCTGGAGGAGGAAATGGCAATCCACTCCAGTATTCTTGCCTGGGAAAGTCCATGGGGTCACAAAGAGTTGAACACGACTGAGGGACTGAGCACACACATACGTGCATGCATGCACAGTCAGCTTTAATGTTATTTAAACTCTGCAAGGTATATACCTTAAAAATGCACTGTAAAATAGTGACTGCTTAGAAATGGTTGCATATTTACTCTTTCAAACTTGTGTTTTGAAACAGTTTCAAATGTACAGAGAAGTTGTAAGAACAGTAAATAGCTCCTTTAGATGACCTTGAATCAGAGACCCACCCAAGTTTGTCAGTTGTATCAAGGATGTCATTTATAGCAAAATAATGGCATATTGCTCAGTTGTCATATTTCTCTGGTCTCCTTCAATGTGCTGTCCTTGACTTTTGTAACTTCCGTATGTTTAAGAATTACAAATTGGTCATTTTGTAGAATATTACTTAATTTGAACCTGATGGGTACTTTCTGGTAATTCGATCCACGGTGTGCATTTTTGGCTAGAATATCACAGAAACAGTGCTGTGTTCTTATTGGATGATCTTCTGTGCCACTTGATGTCCGTTTATCTCATTATTGGTTGTATTTTACCAGTGATTGATCAAGATGATAGTTACCAGGCTTATTCATGGAGGTAGGGGTTTTTTTGTCTGTATTTTGAGAAGACACTTTGAAATTGTGTAATTATCCTGCACTTCAGTCCCATGTCGATTCCTAGTTTTCGCATCTGTTGATATTTCTAGTGTGAATTAATATTCTGATAGTTGCTAAATGGTTATTTTTCTTATTCAGTCTTTCATTGTACATAATTAGATGACATTCTTCTGCAAAAAATAGCTTTCTTGTCTTCCTATTTATGCATTCAGTTAATTTATTTATATCAACATGGACCCAAATATTCCTACTATCATCAGTGGCTTATATTCCATTACTAACATTATTTTAATGTTCAGATTTTCTCACATTTGGCCAGTGGAAGACCTTTTAGGCTGATTTCTGTGTCCTTTTGAGATTTTTTATTATTTTTTGGAGACAATTCCTATTTCTGGCACCGCTTGGCTTATCTTGTGCTTTCCCTGACCCAACCTTGACGTCACCCATTTCTCCCAGACTCCATGGTTTATTTTTGTAGAGAACGATTTGTAGACACTAAGATTTGGACACTTGATGTGCTCACTGCTACTGAACTAATGCTGCTGTTGGCCTTTCAGGGGACATATGGTTAAGTAAATATATAATAATTTGTTTATTTCTATATCCATTTATAGATATTGAAAACCATGAATATATACCATTAGCTGCAGTTCGTATCTAACACTACTGAATTCATTCTAGTTTTTCACTTTTCATGTTTATGGTCAGTGAGAAATCTGGCTTCTATTTTCTCCAGTATATTTACTTACTTTTTCAGTAAGGACTACATAAAGTAGCTATAAAGAGGACTACATAAAGTAACCAGTTTCCTCCCCTACTGGGCCAACACTAATTCCTACTCATGTCTACCTAAGGGGCTTTGAACTCTGGAGGAAACAGAGGGAGAGTGAGATGGAGGAAGGATGTTGTTTTTATACATTCTATCAATACTATTCCATGATTTATTTTAAGTTATTTGTTTGGCCTAATAATATGATTGTCTGGAATATTTCACATATTGGTGTATACATAAACCTGCCTCATTCTTTTTAATAAATGCTTTCTGTTTTACGTTTATGATATTTATGTGTGTCTGTGTGTATTTCTATATTGATGGTCATTTAACTGGTTTTTACATTTTCACATTTACAAATGATGCATTTTCTTTGTAGACACATATGAGGTTCTTCCTAGATTAATAGAAGTAAAATTTCTAAATTAAAGGGTATTTATATTTGTGTGTTTGTGTATATCTTGTGTTATAAGACTGTCCTAACTTGAGAATGCAAATTATATATATTCTCATTTAAAAGTTAATAAAGAAATCATGATCTAGATGAAAACGACTTCATTATTACATGTGGTTCCAAATGTGTAATCAGTTTAAAGTTGTTTTGTGTAATATGAGCATGCTTTTCTTCATTATAATGATAACAATATCTCATAATTTTATAGGCCTGCTTGTGGTTGTCACTGTGATTTTGGTTAAACCTGATAGGATTTACTGTTTTCATGCTTAGGTTATCCAAATGTGAAACATTTTTCTTGGGATAAATACTTAGAAGAGACCAATTCTTTACCTGCTCCTGCAAGAGCTTTCAAAGTGGTGAGATATTATACTTTACAATATTTGATTCATCTATGTTGGTAATAGTGTTCAGTCATTTAAATTTAAGAACAGAAAAAGTATTGGTAAACAGAAATGAGAGAGAAGCAGAAGACCAAAAAAGATGTTTTTGAATTTTTACGATTTTGAAAGGGAAAATGATTACTGGGGCGGGGAAGGGGTTTGTTGTTGCCAACTAAAGAATACTTCCATTTTGGACTTTAAAGTCTCCTTGGAAAATAATTATGTTTGAATTGGTTTGCAGTGAGTTGATTATACAGTAGACTTCTGTTTTTCCAGATAGATATTCTGAAAGACCGAACAGCACAGGATATCTATTGTTTTATAATGAAAACTTTATTTTTTCATTCCTTTGGGTTTTTTTATGGCAAGCTGAGATGTGTGTGTGTGTGTTTAATGTTATTGCTATAGATCATCATGTTTGACCACCGTAATACAAGGTCATCTGTTTTGATTATAGTGTCTTTCTAATCCAGGTAATTGCTTCTTGCCTATTAAGATTCAAAGTTAACCTCATTTTGTGTGCAAGGGAAGAATACCGAGGAATNTAATGTTATTGCTATAGATCATCATGTTTGACCACCGTAATACAAGGTCATCTGTTTTGATTATAGTGTCTTTCTAATCCAGGTAATTGCTTCTTGCCTATTAAGATTCAAAGTTAACCTCATTTTGTGTGCAAGGGAAGAATACAAAAATGAAATGTATTTAAAATTTTTTAAATCTCAAACAATGTGCTTTATAATTTGTATTTTAAAAGAAAAGAAAGATATATTAAATACTTGATTTTTTTAAGTGACAGTATTATAAGCAACATTTTTAATAGATCCTTTTGTGTGTAAATTTATAAGATTTTTTATTTATTTATTTATTTATTTATTTTTAAATTTAACTTTACAATACTCTATTGGGTTTGATTTTTAATGATAAAATTAATTAGTAGGTATGGATCCAAATACATCAGAAAAGAACATCAAAATTTTTGAAAGAAAAATTGTTACATGAAGAAAGCCCATAAATTCAGGACTATACATGAGTAATGTTTAGAGTCATGAAATTTTATGGATTTTTGTCTGACCCTCTAACTTAGCCTCATACAGAACAGAGCTGCTTTGCAGTTTTGCTTTGAACTGGATAAAATCATGCCAAGCTTAGTCTGCATATATAGTGTCACAGTGATATCAGAGAGAAAATCAGAGTTCCTTTAGCTTGGCCTTTAGGTGCCTTGCCTTAGTTGTTCTGCATCCTTTGCATAATTTTCACACTTGATTTTCACGGCCAGACCTTATTACACCTGTTAGCCACCACCTTTCCTTCTGCCCATAAATTTTTCAGAGGGCTGTGGGCTTCTGCTGAGTTTTGAGATGTAGGTAGCCCCATTCCTGTTCTTTGTAGAACAGTTCCACCTTGTGTTCCTTGATTGCTAATTTTCTTCTTAGAAAGACTTCTGTTACTTTTTTGTATCAAGCTAATTTTTGTGTCTCCTCTCTACAACTTGAGTGTTCTTCCCTCTCTGTTATAACTTTCATGTTTGTTGACTTTTGCCAAGACAGCTCCAAGTAATGAGAAAAAATTCTTGTCTTCCCTATGACTAATCAAAAAAAACCCACAGTATTCTGAATTTCAGCTTAAGATCTTTGGCTTCCTGTTTGCTCTTGCGGCTAGTTGCACAGGCTCTTTCTATCGCCTGCAGGCTTGGCTGTGTGATTTGGGATTTTTTTTTTTTGGTAAGGAGAATGAAGTCCAAAGCCATTCTAGGAACTTGAGTTTGGGAGGCTGGTTCTCTTATAATAGTTCAATTAAAAAAAAAAATTCTATCTTTGTGACATAGAGCTCACCTTCCCTTCCTCTTTGTCTCACCATATAAAATTTTCTATTGTGGCAGAAGCCACCACATGGATTCCAGAAAAAAATGAAGCTTGAGGTCATAGACAAAAGAAATCCCATGTTTATTAGAGTAGCAACAGTTGCAGACACAGATGATCACCGAATAAAAGTAAGTATTCTCTGTTGTGGTTTTGTTTTTCTTTTTTTTTAACAAGACATCTTGGATGAAAACTTTAGCAGACATTTAATTTGTGAAGTCCTAAAATTACATTAGTAAAATCATAGGAATATGCAAATTAAGTGATTACGTATCTTTGTAAGTAAATGTTTTTCTACTTTTCTTACTTTAGTCTATGTAAGTTTTCTCCTTATTTATGACTGACTTTTAATATTTTAAGTATGTATTTGGAAGAAAAAGTAGATACAGTGTATAAGGTAATCTGTTCAGAAGGCGATATTATACTTCATTTTCCAATAGTGTATATATATATATATATATATATTTTTTTTTTNACGACAGAGGATGAGATGACTGGATGGCATCACTGACTCGGATGGACATGAGTTTGGGTGAACTCCGGGAGTTGGTGATGGACAGGGAGGCCTGGCGTGTTGCAGTTCATGGGGTTGCAAAGAGTTGGACATGACTGAGCGACTGAACTGATCTGAAGACATTTTATTTTATTCTTATTCTCTCTCTCTCTTTTTTTAACTGAAGTATAGTAGCCTCCTAGGTGGCTTAGTGGTAAAGAATCCATCTGCCAAGCAAGAGATGCGGGTTCAATCCCTGGGCTGGGAAGATCCCCTGGAAAAGGAAATGGTAACCTACTCCAGTATTCTTGCCTGGGAAATCCCATGGACAGAGGAGCCTGGTGGGCCACAGTCCATGGGGTCCCAGAAGAGTCACCTACAACTTGGCAACTAATAAACAACAACAACAATCCAAATGTAGGGGAAAATTTGGGTGGGTGTACAAGTGAAACAAAACTGGCTAATGTGTTGATAGTTGTTGAAGCTAGGTGATGAGAACCTAGGGAGTCATTATACTAGTCTCTCTTCTTTGGTATATCTGAAATTTTTCAGTTAAAGAATGAAAAAAAATCCTCATAGGTCCCATGAATATTAGAAAATATCTGTGAAAGTGCTGTAGTTTGGAATAATACCATTTTCAAGCACTTATTGTGTGCCTTAAGCCACAGAACACTTTATGTACATTATTTCATTTAAGTATCAGAACAGTTGTATGAATTAGATAATTGTTATTATCTGCATTTTAGAGATGAGGAAAAAGATAGAATCTAAGCAAATCACCCAAGGTCACATAGCTAATAAATACCAAAATCAGATTCAAACCTTAGCTGACCTCCAGAGCCCATGCTCCATTGCCTCTCATCTGATGAGCATTTTAGTAATAACCAATAAGAGCTGCCATTTTTTGTGTTTCATCTAAATGCCTCCTCAACATTATCTCTGACTTTTTCACTTTTTCCCTTTTCTTCCTTATGCCCACTGTTTAATAGTATCTGTCCTAAACAGTGGAGAAACAAAATAATTTCCTTGACATCATTAGTTAACAATTCAGGAGTACTGATCAAGAATATTATATTTCTCAGAGAAGAAAAGGTCAGTAAGGCTTGAAAAAGTAAGAAAAAACCCTTTTGTACTTGGAGCTTCAGCATCCCACAGACCCACTTTGAGAAGCTGAGAAATCTCTGAACTTTCTCCCCCAGAGAAAGCGCACATATACATATACACATGAAATTTGCATTCCATATCAAGAAGCTTGTGAATTCCCTGAAAGCCATCTATGAATCCCTGGCCTAGGTAAGTGAGGGGAGAATATTCCAGGCAGAGGTCACAGTACTATTAGTTACAGGAAGGTGAGGGGAGCCATCTGCTGGATTGCTTAGTGCTTGTAAGGAAATAGGAAATCAGACTAGAGGGGCAGAGAGGTAACCAGGCAAAGAGGACACTGGAGAGCCCACTGTTCTTACACTTGGATCACACCACTGGTAATTTATCTTAAGAAAAAATTCATATAATCTTATTTACAACACTAAAATATCTACATAAGATAGTATCACAATACAATCTAATACTGTAACTAAGAAAAAACTGGAAACAACCTAAATTTTGATAATGGAAAGATATTAAAAATTAGGATGCTTCAAATTGCTAGAATAATGTTTAGCGATTGAACACAGTAATTCTAAATCCTTTGCATAAATAAGTGTCTAGAAAAATTAGCCAAGATTTTAAAATAGGCAGAAGAGATTACTGACATCCTTTCTGTGGAATGCTAGGCATTATCTAGTGAATCAGCTGAGGATACATAGATTCTATAGGCATGGGCACTTCCTATTGTCTTTCTTCTAACTAGGCTATTTTACAGTTCTTTGGGAAGTTAAATTATAGAAAACTGATAGTGATATAAAAGACCTTTGTTCAAAAAAATGCACATGAATTTTGTTGATAGAAATATAATTAATTTCTACTCTGTAAGCAGATGACCCAGAACATTATATTGCCCTTTAAGATATTAATCAGATTTGCATTTCTTAGCAAATTGTTTTCAGCATTCCTAATTGCCTCTGTTTATCTACTCTTCAAACTCTCCTTTGAATTGGTCTTAATATTTTACTGATCATGTTGATTAACTAGGTGAAAAATCCTTAGCATCTGTGTTAGTTATTTATTGCTTCATAACAAATAACTCCCAAACTTAGTGCCTATTAAGTGGTATGTGCTATTGTGTTTCAGTCTTGTCCGACTCTTTATGACCTAATGAACTGTAGCCCATCAGGCTCCTCTGTCTAAGGAATTCTCCAGGAAAGAATATTGCAGTGGGTAGCCATGCCCTCCTCCAGGGGATCTTCCTGACCCAAGGATTGAACCTGTGTCTCATTTCTCCTGCATTGGCAGGTGGATTCTTTACCACTAGCATCACCTGGGAAGCCCAGTGGCTAAAAAGCAGACATTTATTATGTCATAATTTCTATGAAGCACAAGCTGGAATCAAGATTGCCGGGAAAAATATCAATAACCTCAAATATGCAGATGACATTATCGTTATGGCAGAAAGCGAAGAAGAACTAAAGAGTCTCTTGATGAAAGTGAAAGAGGAGAGTGAAAAAGTTGGNTTTTTTTTTTTTTTAATTAAGTTCAGTGTTGTTTTTTTTAATGGGATGTTGGTTTTGGAGACGTCCAAGGCCATTGGGTTCCTTCTCTCTGACAGTTTCTCTCTGTAAACTCTCAAGATTATCTTTGCCCCTAATATTTTGATGTTTTATGATAACATACTTTCGTATGAGGGATTTTTTTCATTATCTTGCATAAATCTCCATATTCAGACTTTGAGCCAGTCCTGTCGTTTTCCAGACCTCCTGACATACTTGCTGCCTCCAAACTGAGTCCTTCTGGATTCTACACAGTGAGCTCGTTCACCCTGGCCATGCCTTCCCTCTCTCGGCGTCTGGGCTGCAGCCCACTCGCTCTCTTTCAGTGGCTCAGCTGTGCCTCGCCCACCTGTGCCCCCTGCACTCCTCATTGCCACGTCTATCAGCTGCTTCCCTTCTCTATTTGTCCTTCTGGGTTTATACATTGCCAAACATAACTTTCATTTCAGAAGAGAGTGGAAATAAGCACCTGGTCTAAAATGTGATTTATTGAGTTGCCTTTCACCTCAACAGAAAATCCAGCCAAATTAGTTTTTTTTTTTTTTAATAGTGTGCTCTCAAAAACTATTATGTCTTAATCTTGAAATTGTCAATAATGAATATTCAGTTTTTATAAAGGGTCCAAATTACACTTTTAGTAAAAAATGTATCTAATTTCCTAAACTATGATTTAAAATATGTTAAATTATCTGTACTATGTTTTGATATCTAGTAGTCTATTTTCTTTAGAATTTTCATTCGGCCTCATTGCTGAGTTGCTTTTACGTTAATTGTCTTTATAGTGGAACATTTCTATTGTAAATATTTTTGGATGTCTCTTAGGCTTCTCTTATGGCTCAGCTGGTAAAGAATCTGCCTGCAATACGGGAGACCTGGGTTCCATCCCTGGGTTGGGAACATCCCCTGGAGAAGGGAAAGGCTACCCACTCCAGTATTCTGGCCTGGAGTATTCCAGGGACTGTGTAGTCCCTGGGATTGCAGAGTTGGATATGACTGAATGACTTTCACATTCCCATGTGTTTTGTACAATGCTTAAATATTTCATCTTGTATGTTTATGTATCTTTCTCTCTTACTCTTTGGTAGGTAATTTTATTTCATATCAAAATAGGACCCAGCAAGAGAACAACTATCACTTAGCATTATGAGAAAGTCTGATTTTTTTGTTTATGAAAACCTCTTAATATGCCAGTGACTCAAGTAGTAAAAATGAAATGAAACTGTACAAACTATAATAAATTTATTTCATCTGGGCTTCCATAGTAAGAGTATTAATTAGATTTAATATTTTTATATATTATGTTTGCATAATTTCTAATAGCAATCTTTAATTGAAGTATTGGTGGCTAAGATGGTGAAGAATCTGCCTGCAATACAGAAGACCCAGGTTCAGTTCCTGGGTTGGGAAGATCCCCTGGAGAAGGGAATGGCAACCCACTCCAGTATTATTGCCTGGAGAATTCCATGGACAGACGAGCCTGGCAGGCTACAGTCCGTGGGGTCTCAAGAGTTGGACATGACTGACTAACGCACACATATTTCTGATAGCAATTTTTAATTAAAGTATACTTGACTTATAATGTTTTATTAGTTTCAAATGTACAGTGTGATTCAGTATCTTTGCAGGTTATACTCTATTAAAAGTTATTACAAGATAATGGCTATAATTCCCTTTGCTGTACAGTATATCCTTGTTGCTGATCTATTTTATACACAGTAGTTTGTAATCTATTAATCTTGTACTGCTAATTTGTTCTTTTTCCCCTCTCTCTCCCTTTTGATAACCACTAGTTTCTTTTCTATATCCGTGAATCTTTCTGTTTTGCATATACATTCACTTGTATGATTTTTTAGATTCCACATATAAGTGATTAAATAGCAGTTTTTAAGTGCATTTGCTCCTTATCAGAGAATTGTTTTGTTCCTCTGTTCATAATATTTAAATTAAATTTTAACTCTGAAATTTAACCTTAAGTGCTAAAATTCTCCCAGTTGCCAGCCAGCCTAGTTTGTAGGAAAGATTCAGCTTATTTACAGTAACTAACGTATTGTCTTCTTTTTGTTGCGTATTTGTCGTATATTGTCAATAGATCTGTCATCATTGATAGATGACTTTTCATTGCCAAACTGAGATATCAGTTTTAATGAAAACTGGGAAGGGGTTTGGGGTCACACAGAGTTGGACATGACTGAAGCGACTTAGCAGCAGCAGCAGCAGCAGGAAGGGGTTTGGGAGTCTATATTTCAGTAGAATAGTGTCCTTTTTAGTATCATTGGAAATTCTCAGTATACAGTAGAGTTACTTAGAAGTTAAGTAAATGACATGTTAGGTGCACAGAACCCAAGTTATACCTCTAAGTTTAGAACCTCCTTGGTGGGCTCAGCCATTTTTTTTCTTATTATTTTTAGTTATCACAAGTAATTCTAGTGTGTATCCAGGTTGGAGAACCATTTACTTATTAGGATTGAGTTTGTTTGCTATAGGAAGATAGCTAAATTTTGTAAAATGTAACAAATGTCACATGAGTTACATGAACGTTGTTTCCAGTGTAGAAGAAATGAAATTTCGGAATAGAAATATAAGAAAACAGAGTTTCATGTATCTAGTAAAATAGAGCCCTTTCACTTGATGATTAGTTGAGAATTAGAATGCTTAAAACTTATTTTATGCTATTAATTATGTATAACTTCTTATTTATTGGTAGTACTGACAGCATAAGCTGATATTAATTTTCAGTGTTATTTGAACATTACTTTTGATCAGAGGAAAGAAAAGGGCTGTTTCAAATTAAACAGCTTTAAGTGTTGCTTTTATATGCAATGTATGTGAACGATGAACAAGTTTATTTTGGATCCATGAATCTTAAACTGGTTACTCCTCCTGACTAACTTTGTGATTTTTTTTCTCCATTTAAAAATTTTATCCATGATTTCCTCCAGATGTGGAATTCTATGGGATTTAATTCTAGGATTAATTGATTTCTAAGCTTGAGAAAGCAGATCCATTGCAAAGGACATTATTTTGAACCCATAAATATACCGTAAGTTATATAACCAGTCTTGTAGATGGTAGGCATTCTGGTTTTTTTCTGGCACAATGATGAATTATTTAGATTATCAAGTCAAAGATGATATATTTTAAGTGTTAATCATTGTTGCCAAATACCTCTCCAGAAATATCTCACCAGTCAAGCCTCCTGTCAGTGGTCTATGAGAGCATCCATTAATCTCATGTTCACTAGCTCTAGGAATCACCAAAATTGAACATTTTGGTAGATTGAAGGGAAAAGAATTGCATCTTGTGACTTTAATTTGTAGTATTTTAGTTATAAGTGAAATTGTCTTTCCACATGTTTACCATTTATTTTTATTTTTCTGTTTATGAGCTGTTTGTTGCTTTTCCACTTTTTCTATTAGATTTTTCATCTTTTTATACTGATAGAAGATTTTTTTACGAATTGAGGAACAAAGTACATTGTCACATGTTAACAAATATGTTTTTCAGGTTTCTTTTGGGTTTTTCATCTTGCTAGCAGTAGTATTTGCCATTGTGAAGATTGGAACTTTGATGTAGTTGAATTGATCCATCTTTCATTTATGGCTTTTGAGTTTGGCATCTTGCTTATGAAGGCTACCAAACTCTTAAATACATTAATTCATGCTTTCTTCTAGAACTTTTATTGTTCAGTTTTCAATATTTGAATTTTTATCCGTCTGACATTATTGTGTTTAATTTATTTGTGTATTCAGTGTACTATTAATAAGTCAGAATGAAGATGGTTACCATTGGCAGAGTATTTACTGTAGGGATTTTTGTGACCTGAATTAAACTGTTGATCTCTTTTTGTTATCCAGGTTCACTTTGATGGCTGGAATAGTTGCTATGATTACTGGATAGATGCAGATTCTCCTGACATTCACCCTGTTGGTTGGTGTTCAAAAACTGGGCATCCTCTTCAGCCTCCTTTGAGTAAGATACACAAGGATTACTTAAAGAAATGTTTCCACTATTGCGTAGTGTGCTTAATATTCTCTTTTCCTTCTCATTCTACTTCTCTCCTGTACATTTTTTCTCTATGTAATCGTTTTTCCTCTTACTGCATATTTAGTTAACCTGATAGTCAAAAGTACATAAAAGAAAAAATTTAATATCTGAAAAAGCAGTGTGTGTCTAGACTTTCTTTTATTTAGCAGTATCGTCATCTTTTAAAACTAGTACTAAATTTTGGAAGACAGTTTGTCAGACTATCAAAATTTAATGTATCATTGTCAATATCCTATAGTGACTGGATACAATAGTTTTGCAAAGTAATACCATCAGGAGAAACTAGGCAAAGTGTACAAAGGATCTCCCTCTGTGTTATTACTTACAATTGCACGTGAATCTACCATCACCTCAATAAAAATTTTAGTTAAATTCAATTTTTTGAAAAAGGTACACCAAGAGCTTAACATGTGTGTGCTGTCACTTCAGTCACGTCTGACTCTGTGCAACCCTATGGACTGTAGCCCACCAGGCTGCTCTGTCCATGGGATCCTCTAGGTAAGAATACTAGAGTGGGTTGCTATGCCCCCCTTTAGGGAATCTTCCCCACCCAAGGACTGAACCCGTGTCTCCTTCGGCTCCTGCACTGCAGGTGAATTCTTTACCGCTAAGCCATTGGGGAAGCCTTGACCTTAACATATTGGATTTCAATTGTGGAGGAAAATAAATACATTGTAGAAAGAAAAATGTGGCAAATACAATACATTATTATGGGGTTTCTTAAAAATTTAGCATGCCCTTCCCAACTAGTGACTTCATTCCTGGATGTCACCTAGAAACTGCAAAAGGCCACCAGAATGCATTGCATGATGTTGGTCACAGTATGTTTAAAATAATAAACCTTGGGGACAAATATTGCTTAATTGAATTTTGGTGCACTCATAGTACAACTACCGTGCAAATCATAAAAATATTACTATTGAGTTGAAGCCAAAGACCAAAGAAGACTGCTTCAGAATAGTACATACCCATGTTGCCCCCAATTTGTGGGGCAGAAGTAAACCAAAGATTTGATACATGAACATATGCAAACGTAGGTACATTTGGGAATTCTTGGAACATCTAGGAAGGTCATGTTAACATGCTTAGTGAGGATTAAGGAGGGTATGAAACGTGAAGAGAGTCGCTTAAAGGGGATCTGTAGCTGTTCTGTATTTTGGTGTGTTGTTTGAAGTTTTCACAGCATGCGAGTGTTCATATATTAATTATGTTATTTACTTGAAGAACCTGTTTAGAATCATCTCATTATTTCAGATTTTGGTATCTCTGGAATTTGTGACATTTTAAAAGAGGGTTGGGTCAAAGTTTACCGTTTCACTATTAAAGAAACACAGTGTGAATGAGGTACTAGGGAAAACCTTTAGAAGTAGAGACTTTAAACATAGTTTTAATTTTGTAGGGCCTTCTTTTTCTGTGTATAAGTGTTGATTGAAAAAAAATTTTTTTTTCTTATTCTGCTCCAAAGCATTTGCCTCTTACAGCCTTAACTTTTTGCTTTTTTTGTTTTTTTGGCTTTTTAATAGGCCCCTTAGAACTGATGGAAGCCTCAGAACATGGTGGCTGCACAACCCCAGGATGTAAAGGGATTGGCCATTTTAAGAGAGCGAGACACCTGGGCCCTCACAGGTATTTGGTGCTTCCACTCACATGGAGATTCCTTCTGTGGTCAGATAGAGGGTGCCTGTCCCTTGTAGGTGGACGATAATGCTTTCCATGTATACTTAATAGATATGAACTAATTCTGCATTCAGATCCATATGAACTATGGTTGCTATGGTGACCATGTAAAAATGAAGAGTGTATGTGTAGTTAAATATTCCTGGGAGAGAATGCATTCATGAATGAAAATAGATTTACGGTAGCTTCTTGGCAACCTGACTAGCTTTATAGTTACTTTACGTCTTAAAGTCATTTTGGGTTGACCATTAATAGTGAGAAGAGGGCGGGCCTTGTTTAAAGTATTTGTATGGTAAAATATTTTGACTGGGTGACTCAACATTTTGAATAGAGAGAGGTGAGATTAATGTAGATTAGCAGCAAAGATCACAAAAAGCACAAATATAAATAGACACATTTCAGAATACATTGGTCAAAATCAAGTGGCTTTCAATATTTTTCTCTCACTTCTAAATAACTTAAAAGAGAAACCAAAATTATACATTTGAAATTTGATGTGTTACTTGGGTGATTTGGGCTATTTGTAGACATATTCAAATATTACTGGAATAGTAAGAAATTTCTGTGATTTTAATTGGGATTTTTAGAGAACAGAGGCATCACCTATTCTTGTATGTATTAAAATAATTTGTCAGTGTAAAGTGTTCTAACTGCATGTTAATTGGATTGCCCAGTAAGAAAAATGATTCCTTGTTTATCTAGTTTATTCAGGTTGTGAATCTCGGTCCTTAAAACATCTGAAGATTGCCCTGCCTGTTTCTCTAAGAATTAATAGGAATTGTAAAATTGACCTGGTTGTTTTATCTTCATATAGGTTTCTTCTTCCTTAAATTTCTGTAACCTCAAAGCCTTCTGCACCATTGCTGCCATTTGTTTTATGGGGTTCAGTGTGTTCCAGAGTAAAAATTCGCATGTAGACAGGATCGTGAT
Organism: Neotragus pygmaeus; assembly: GCA_006410875.1. Classification (NCBI taxonomy): domain Eukaryota; kingdom Metazoa; phylum Chordata; class Mammalia; order Artiodactyla; family Bovidae; genus Neotragus; species Neotragus pygmaeus. The sequence continues at coordinate 825,788 of SJYV01006996.1, forward strand.
TCCACTTGCAAATATCCATTTAAAAATCCTTTTTGTGGCTTGTATAACTCCAAGCCAAAAGCAGTATGATTCAGGGGAGATAAAAATACTGTATCCTAGGAGTGATTCAGTATTGGCCAGTGAAGGCAGCTGGATTACTTCCAGGCATTACAGTAGTATCTCTCCTACCCTCCCCATCCCTGTGTGGGTATGTTCCAAGATCCCCCGTGGATACCTGAAACCTGGGATAATACTGAACCCTATATATATTATGGTTTTTTCCTATTCATACACACCTTTGACTTATAAATCACACACAGTAAGAGGTTGGCAACAATAATATTAAAATAGAACAGTTATAAATAATGTACTGTAATGTAAGTTATGTGAATGTTGTCTCTCTAAAGTCATATTGTACCCATTGAATGCCTTTCCCATTTTAACTATGCAGCTATTACACACTGTGGCCCTTACTTTTGCAGTCTGAGGTATGACAGGAGAACTAGGACAGATTTCTTTTTCCTCACAATTTGACAGAAGTTTCATTTTTACTGTAGAGATTATTTCCCCATGAAGTTGTCACCTGTTCACCTAAAGGAAGCACTTCATGGGTACCTGAAGCGCCAGCATCACTACTGTTGTGCTTTGGGGCTGTTATTAAGTACAGCAAGGATGCCTTAACACAAGCACCGTGATACCTTGCCAGTGGATCTGGTAACCGAGAAGGCTACTAGGTCACTAATGGGCTGGATGCACTGGACTGAGGGGTGATTTGCTTCTCACAGGGCCAGAATGGGACAACGCGAGATTCCATCATGCTACTCAGAATGGTGCACAGTTTAAAATTGATTGTTTATTTCTGGAATTTTTCATTTAACATTTTCATACTTAGATTGACCTCAGATAAGTGAAACCATAGAAAGCGAAACCAGGATAAGGAGTGACTATGGTGTATAAATCCAAATAACTCATTAGTATGCCACCCACTCCAGTGTTCCTGCCTGGAGAATCCCAGAGACGGCAGAGCCTGGTGGGCTGCCGTCTATGGGGTCGCACAGAGTCGGACATGACTAAAGTGACTTAGCAGCAGCAGCATTAGTATGCCAGACTTCTTTATATATCTATAAACTCTTTCATTCAGTAAGTACTTTTGAGCAGCAGTTTTTTTTTCTTCCTCATAGCATGTATTGGATAACCTTCAAGTGACCCTATAATATTGGACTGTTACTTTCTTCATTTTTTTGGTGAAGCCACCATGACACGGTAGAGGTTTCTCTAACTTGCCTCATTGATTGACAGCTGGTGAGGAGGGAGCCAGGAATAGCACCCAGTCTAACTGTGCCCTTGACCACTCCCCGTCACTGAGCATCAGGGCATGGCTTTCCGAATAAGTCACAGATCTAGCCTTCAAAGAACTCAGGGGCTAGTGCAACTATAAAAACTCGATTTAATTGAAATATGAGATACAAAGTAATAACTAATATTGAAACTTTGACACGTGTTCCTTTCTGCTTTACAACCCTAAGATGTTCATTGAACCAAAGGCAGTTTGCTTAAATTATGAAGGGAAAGATCAAAGAAACGTTAAAAATGGGTGATTACTGACATTATGTTGTGTGGTACAATCAAAAATTTACAAAGAATTTTTCTTTTTGGTCTTCTGGGAAGAAAATCCACCTTATAGCAATGTCTGTAATCTCTTTAGGGGTGCGGTAGGTCTGAGCAGAGAGATTTACCTATCACAGCAAGGTCTGTGCCAAGAATCCTGTCCCCTGCTTTATGGAACCAGCCACTCATTAAGACCACCTTTCCCCAGATGGGTTGTGGAACTCAGAGGTGGTCTACCCTCATTTCACAAACTTTGAGTGATTGTCTCTGCAGTGTTTTTTCAAAGATGCAGTGTTGTATTTGCTAAGTGAAGGGAGAAATTATGAGGAGAATCATATAAGATGTTATGGAGAAATGTGGTTAAAAAAAAAAATCTTTCCATATAATTGAAGCCATAGTGGAGAATGACGTATTGTTTGGGGGAATGAAAGAGGAAGAAGTAGACATCGCAGCTGATAAGACATGCACTGATACAGAAGTGTTTATTTCCTTCTCACCTATGAGACATAGCTGGCGGATCTGTGCATAGTCTGGGGCAAGAATGCAAGCCAGAGGACTAGCAGGTCTGTGTCAACTCCTGCCTGTGTCGTGGCTCCCCATTTTCTCAGCCCACTCCACTGGCTTTTCTTGGTCTTCCTGAATATGCTCTTCTCTTCATAGCACTTACTGCTCTTCATCTGGTGGGATGTTAACCCTTAGTAGCCACAGTTTTGTTTACCATTTCCTTATTAGACTTGTGAAAGAGCTGCTGCATCACGAATATTCTTTGACAGGTTCATTTCGCTGGCGCTTATCTTTGTCCTTGCCAAGAATGCTGTGTCCAGGAAAACACAATGAGAAAATTCTCTTCGGATTAATGTGAGCAATTGCATAAATCAAAACATGCGTTCTTTGCTTAGATAACAAAGAAAGTTGGTCTTTTGGCAAGAATTATATCAATTTTGTGAATATGTAAGCACAAGGCTATGTTTTGACTAGGATGCATTGTTAGCGTCTCCAAAAATTACAGTAGTTGAATTTGATCTAAGAAGTGTTGGAAATACAAATGTGTTCTCGACAATGAAATTTAAGAATGTGCTGTTTTTGAATGTGGTGATATAAACGATCAGTGAGCGAGTTGGATGTGGATACGGTGTTCCCATTTCTAGAGATGCTCAGAAGCTGGATGACAGTTCTGTCTCCAGCAAGACAGTATTGATATTGGCTGTGTTGTGGTGTATCCCTTTCTTCATTCACTCATTTGGCTTACTGAGAGGTCATAAGGAGGGGAGATTAAAAGAAATCTGAAGTTATATAAAACTGAATATTTTGCATTTCTAATGTCTTCAGAAGTGAAGTAAATCTTCCCTATGTAAGATTTTATCTCAGTAAAATTAAACAGGAAAAGAAAAACAAAATAGAGATTACTTCCTACAACCTCTAAAGGATATTTATAAAGTCCATGGAGAATTTTTAAAAATTAATAACTCTGGACATACACCTGCAGACCACAGTCATCATTTTAATTCAAGATTCAGTCCACTCATGGAACAAACATTTATTGAGTGCCTGCTGTGTGCAGATACTGGGCTAGGTGATGGGCTGTACAGAGGAGAGGGCCTTACTTCTAAGGATGCCAGCATGGTATAAACAGGGATTTGGAGACGCATGAATGAGTGGTGCTCAGAATCATCACCTTTTCCTGAGGGAAGCAGTGAGCCTCCATAAGCAAGGCATGTTATGGAGTTTTTAATGCTGTTGTTTATTTTTGCTGATGGCCTTTTACCCAGTAGGGGTTAAGTGTTCCTCTTCTTCTCCTTTTAAAATAATAATCCTAGGCAGGCTTTTTTTGTGTGTGACTTCCTAGGTGCCAGGCTCTGTTTTAGGACTTAGATCTGTTATCTCGTTTTATTCTCTCAGCAGCTTTATAAAGCTGGCACTCCTCTAATCTCTGTTTCACAGAAGTGGGAACAGAGATTTAGAATGCTTGAGAAAAGTACCCAAGATCAGAGAGTGGCAGACCCAGGATTCAGCCTAGGCTCTTAAGGCGCTAAAGCTCCTACTCTTAACCGCTAGACTCTCATGCAAGCCACAGTAGCTGGATAGAACTTGTATTTTATAGATTCCTGTCTTGACAGAGTGAGAATGAGCATGTGAGCACTTAGGAAATGGAAGACATCGTCCAGTTGTTTAAATAAATGTATTTACAACTAAAAAGGTTGTAAAGGTGGCAGTGGGAGGTGGTGAACAAGGCTGTTTTCCCCCCTTTCCTAATACACTGGACAGTCATTCCAAGGAAAAACTGCCTCCTTACAGGGGCCAGTGGGACAAGGATTTATATATATATAGCAGGTATGGAATGATTTGCTAATAGAACAGAGTTCACCCTAATAAAGTCCTCATAGTAAAGAGCTGTGCAATCCTGTGTGAATCTGTTCCCCTGATGTCTGGGAAACTGTTTAACAGCAGAGTTGTGTGGACATGTATAATTACATGTGCCCACGACTGTTTGTGTGTACCTGTTGTTGTGCCATGGGCCAAGCCTTACTTAGGTTTGTTATTAGAAACGGAATAGACAAGAAAAGTGAAAATGACTGTAAATAAGCCTAGTGAAACCCATTTTTCCCAGAGAAGTTTGATCAGCACTTCTGTGTTTATAAAATCATTAAAATTGCATATGAATTTTATAAACTTAAAAATGAGGAAATTGGTCCAGAAAGGTTAAGTACTGCCTCAGTTCGTATTTAACCTTTCTGAGCTTCCTTGACGGTACAGTAATAAAGAATCTGCCTGCCATTGCAGGAGATTCAGGTTCGATCCCTGGGTCGGGAAGATCCCCTGGAGGAGGAAATGGCAACCCACTCCAGTATTCTTGCCTGGGAAATCCCATGGACAGAGGAGCCTGCTGGGCTACAGTCCGTGGGGTCGCAAAGAGTTGGCATGACTGAGCATGCACACACAGTTCATAGCTATCTGGCAGCATCATCTTGCTAAGAGGTGGTAATCTCAGGTTTAATTGTCATGGATAAGGGATAAAGAAATAACTCAATATTACAAGGTACCTTTTGCTCCTGTAGGAGACAGCTGGAGTTCATATGCTAATGGGATGATACTAAGCAAGTTCCCTTTTTTAAAGCCTCAGTCTCTGCATCTATAAAATGAGCATTAGAATAGGAATGATTTTCCAGGCTTTTGGGAGTTAGATGACATCATGCAAGTAAAGCAACATACCCTAGGTAACACACTCCATCTGTGTAATGCTTGTTGTCATTCTCTTCATTTTAAAGTGTCTTGTAAAACAGAGTCTTCCAAGTTTGTCTGCTCATTGTGGACAGAGTTGCAGAACACATTTAGAGCCAGGTTCTTGATTTCCGTCTGGGGCATTGCCCATCCCTCTGTGCACACTTCCTTTGCATTCTGTGCCTTTTTATTTTTTAAATCACCTGCCACTGTGGCAACTAGCTGGTGTCCCTTTCTGTTGCACAGTAGTTGTAAGAACTGGAGATGTTTAAACCCATTTGATTTTTCTCAGGGTTCAGAAGAAGAGAAGGCTTAGCACGCTATGTATAGCTGATCAGCACAGGGTTGTGTTGGTTGATCATCCTGGCCCAATAGTATATCTTTGTTCAGAAGGCTATGATTGTTTCCCTGCTTCAGAATGAGAGTTTGAACTTTCCCTTTGACCTTAGCAACAGAGATAAGGCGGGTATTTAGGTGCCAAGTCTCATTCTGGAGCCTTGCCTCTCTGAGCTACCCCTGTTTACATATGGTGGTCTAGAGAGACATCCTCTTCCTGCACTAATCAACAAACAGGAAGGGGCTGCCCTTGGGGAGCTTATAAACCATCTAAACTACAACTATTCACTGTAGTGTGTAGGTGGGAAACCA